>CM070065.1:11205000-11805000 GCA_036320875.1 Cotoneaster glaucophyllus
GATGGTAGAGGGCGGAGCCTAGGCCAGCTAACATGTCCATGTGGACGTTGTCTGCCCGTGGAACTTGAGTGAGGGTGTAAGTCTGAAATGCCTCAAGCTGCTTTCGTACCTTCTCTAGGTATTGTGCCATCCTTGGATGCTTTACCGTGTACTCTCCAGTAGCTTGGCTGGTGATGAACTGGGAATCAGAATGAATTGTAAGCTTTTTCACCGCCAAGTCTTTTGCCAATTGGAGGCCTGCTAGTAAGGCTTCGTACTCTGCTTCGTTGTTGGATGCTTTGAAGCCTAGAGTGATTACCTACTCAAGCATTGAACCGTCCGGGGTGATAACGACCACGCCTACTCCCGAGCCCCTGTAATTAGATGAACCGTCGACATGAAAATTCCAAAAGTCTCCATTGGGTGAAGCAGACATGGCTAGGGCATGCTCGGATACCTCCAAGGCATCGTTGGGTCACTTTATTGCATCGCCTAGGCTAGGCGTGAAGGCGTGGTAAGGAGCCATAGAGCTGAGGCCTTGTTACGCGAAGTAGGAGATACTCAACTACCGGTATTACGCTACTCTAGAGCTGAATTATGGAGCAAGGGTTGGTTGGGGACATGTGACGCGCAGCAGGAAGTGGTGCTCAACTGCCGGTACATGTTGCTCTTATGTAGAATCTTCTGGGACGACGAGGAAAAACTTGCTTCCAAGTGTGTCCTTCTAGTGTTCGTCTACCCTTGGTGTGCCTTTTGGGCTGAGTTGTTGCATTCGTCAGAAAACTTTGCATCCACTAGTGTTTGCACCTTTATCATCACGCGTCTGGATTAGGCGAAATAGTGTGTCATAAGGATGACTGCGTGCGTCTGAAGGTATAACTTCAGCTTCCGAGTTGCAACAATTGTCGCCAAAGTTAGCTTTTAAACTATAGAATACAGGTAGCCGGGCCCTCAGCTCTTCTCGTATAAAGGTAGAGCTTGTTGCTACTTCAGATGCTATCAAACATGTGAATAGGTCATCCGCTGCTTCCGGTTTGGATACTAGGGAGGTGATGTCAGGTACTTCTTCAAGTCCTTGAATTCTTTCTCGCACTCGTCGTCCTATTCGTCTAGTCAGACATTGAATCTCTTTTAGAGTAGTGGGGGACTTCATATTCAAGATCGCTTTGACATGCCTTAAATGTGCATCGACGAGCCTCGTCCTAAAGTGCATGCTTTTTTGCCAAAGTAAAAGAGTCTACTAAAGTTAGATCTTCTTTCATGATCAATTCTCCAAACGGCGGGTAGTCTGCTGGGAGTCCTTTTTGGAAGGCTGCACTAGCTATCGAGTTGTTGCATCCGACTATCTTTGCCTTCTCTGCTTTGAACCTCTTTACATAGTCGTAAATTGACTCCTTTAGGTTCTTCCTGACGTTGAACAAGTGGTCAGACTTCTTCTTGATCGAGCGATAGGATGAATATTCTTTGGTGAAAACCAAAGAAAGTTCATCGAAACTCCGGATTGATTATGGCGGCAGGGTGTGGATGAAAGCGTCATTGTTCCGATAAAGGATCTTTGCACTACGGTAGTGCTATAGGTGCCTCTCCGGGTCTCTATCTCCTTTGAATGATGTGAAATGTGGCTTGCTGAATTTACGTGGAGGCTCTGCCTGTTCGATCATGAAGGGTGACTTGCTTATATTGGTCATGTCCCATCGTAGTGAATTTGCCTTTGTTGGTCATGTCCCATCGCACAATCGCTCGGTTAGGAATCTTTCTCCTTCTTCCTGAATTTGCCATTGTTGGGGTAGCGGAGCTCTCAGCTGCCCCCAGTCGTGACCTATTGGTCTAGGATATTATTTCATGTGTTCAGCTCGTTTATTTCACGGCTGCGATGTATGTGGTACGTTCCTAACAGGCGAGCGAGTTCTTTGCAGGCTACCGGTTGAACTTGAGCCAGATTAAGTGATTGCTTCTCTCCATCCGTCATGCTGCCTACTCCGATGTGAGGTGGATGATGCTCCTTGTGGGCCTAGCTATGAATGAACACTTTGCCTAGAAGGTTGCTAATTTTGATTGTCGAAGTATGGTCCTAATCGAGAGTCCACGCTCCTCCACACGCTAAGAAGGGAGTATACACTACCTCAAGGGCCCAATCAAGAGTGTACACTGGCAGAACACTCGGTTCGTGGTTGGTCGAGTGGCTGCTTGCCAAGACGCTACTGGAAAGTTTCCTCATCTGCACTTGTCCTACTTCGGGACACCTCATCAGGGGCACATTGCATCTCGATATCTGTTGTACGAGGGGGCTCGTCAACTCCATGACTTGTTGAGACAAGTGTTGTTCTCTATTTCGGGTTGGAAGAGCTTAGACGGAATGGATCTCCTTGAGTAGTGGAAGTGTGGTCAACTCGGGGCTCGAGATTGAAGGTGGAAAATGTCAAATCCACTGAGAAATAGGGTGAAAATACCCCCGGTTCAATCGTCGGCCCAGAAATTTGGAGCCGGGATAGTTGAACCGGTCTTGGACCGGCTTAGGCTACTTGGAAGGCCACGGGAGTGGGTTGCGGTGCACATGGGTGCTGGGCCTGAGCTCAACTCGAGAACGCGTTGGGCTCATGTCGGGTCGCGGCTCGGGCCGGCTCGCCTTAGGCTTGGGCCCATGTACGTTGGAATGGCACGGCTTGGGCTTGCGAGCCTTGGGCCGTTGTCTTAGCACCGTGGGTTTGGACTTTACTATTGGTGGCCATGGCAGCTGCTGCAGTGGTGGCTGCTACGGTGGCGCCCCGTGGTGGTGGTGCCGCTCCACTTGTCATTGCGTTGAACCTTGTGGAACGTTGTGGTCCCAATTCTTGAACGTTAGAATTTTCGTTCGTCTTGGTTTTCGAGTATCTAGTCATTGTACTTTTCTTTTACGTTTTATCAAAGTATTTTTTTTAAATAAAAATTCCAAGAATAAGAACGTACGAAAAATCTACAAATGAATAAGAAAATGAAAAACCTTGAATGCAAGAGTCTTCTACGAGCGTGTTACTCAAGCTCTCAATGAAAGCACCAATTTGTGGATGCAAATTTCCACCTTCTTCTTCTTGGACAAAAATGCACCTGCAAAACAATTAACACCATCGATCAAGGCCAAGAGCCTCACGTGTCCATGATGAATGGGGGGCTTTAGCCGAAGAACCTCTGATGGCAAAGTTAGAATTTGAGGGAAAAGTGTTTAGAGAAATTTGGAGAATTTTGCAAGAGAGTTAGAATTAGGTTTTTGGAGAAATGAGGTAGTATTTATAGGGGTGTGGCGGGCCTCCTTTTAGAGAAAATGGATCCGACCACTTATGGTGTTTTTTGGCTCTAATTGCAAGATATTATGTCAAATAATATCTTGCAGTCAATTTGGTAATTAATCAATTAATCCCAATTTGAAAAGAATAATTGGGAGTAACCTTGCAGGTGAGGATTTGATGAGAAGTGATGAGAGGGTTTTAAAAGAATACCATTTTGATCACTTTTGACCTCGATTGAGCCATTATTATGTTGGACGTATGCCCATTATTATGTTGGACGTATGCCCACAAAGCCACTCATTTGATGTAATAGCTTTTGGAATACTTATTGTGTTAAACTATTATATGTATACTGAAGGGCAAAGCTTATTGTTAATCACTATTTATTGTATTATGTGTTTAAGCAATAAGGGAATCCGAGGAATGTATTTAATCTAAGAGAGAAGTGATCTAAGTAAGTTAGATTAACGAGACCTTTCTCTTATGTTCATTCCTAAAACGTTCCTAGCCATAGGATTGCCAATTGGGCATTGACAATCCGCTAAGGTTAGTATGTGTTATGTTAACTCAAGCGTGAGTATGACTAGTCTCAAGTCATTTGGTGTTGGACACTGAGACAAACACATAGGTGCTCGAAAGGTAATCGAGTACACTGAACTACGATCAAAAGAGAGTTCGAACATACATGTCATGTAAGAACTCGTAAGTTGCAATATGCAAAGTAGTCCTTTGACCTGAGGCATCATAGATGTCTAATGGTTAGGTCCTTGATCTTTGATCATGTCAAAGGCATTCCATTGAGAGTGTCCACGACATTGTTAGGGTCAAGCTATCTAGTCATGTAGGCATATGAATGCACAACAAGGGATCTCTAACCTTCCATGGTGGAAGGAGAATACTCTAAGATATGATTCGGGAGTCTTTGGCCAAAGCATATGAATATGACTTAGGAAGTATGTTTCAAATCATATTCAATTGAATCATATAGAGAAGTATCACAGTGGATAGTAGACATGAAACAAACTATCACTTAAACAATGTGATCAAGAGTATTGTATTAGAGAATGACCGTATTGCATTGTAGTTGTAACTGGATAGGTTCTCCAACCACTTCTACTTAGCTTGGGTAGCCATGATATACTGCTGGGTGTCACTCATGGTTTGTGGAAGCCCTGAGGATTAGCAAACACTAATCTTCATCAAAGGGAGAATTGAAATGTAGTTTCAATTCATAATCGATCGTTAAGAGTAACAATCGCCCACTGTCTCGCTAATTGGAACCTAATAGATCGTACACCGAGTAAAGATGAAAGTGAAGAAATATAAATGAGATGGATAAGCAATTAAATAGTTTAATTGAGAATGGTCAAGATTAATTAGTTAATTAATCTTACGAAAGGTTTGTATTGGGCTTTTAAGTTGGTTTTGGGTTTCGGGGCCCAAAAGGGTTTTTGGTCCACAAGGCCCATTGAGTTTAGGTTGTATGACAACTAAAACTAAATGGAAATTAACCCAAAAACAAAGTCAAAACCGGCCTAGGGTGAGTGGTAGCAAACTTGGGTTAATTGCAAGTTTGCCACTCACATGTGAGGTGGTATAAAGGCAACTTTATAGCCATTCTCTCACTAGGGTTTTCTAGAAGAAAAGAAGAGAAGCATTTTCTCTCTTTTTTCTCAATACGGCCTTCCTAGGGGGAGTTTACTAGCATCTAACTTCCTCTAGGTAATCCATCTTCTCTTCACACTACATCTTTGGTGTGGAGACTTAGAGGTACCAAACCTTTGGTACTTTTGGAGTTCCTTTCCTCACATCCTCAAGGAGCAAAGGAAGAAAATCACAAGGAAGATCTAAGGAGCTAGGAGGTGACTTGAAGGCCCTCCACTTGGGTGAATCCCTTGTGTAAACAAGGATGAGCTTCAAGGGTAATGAATCTCAAAAACCTTCATTCTCTTTAATGTTGTTAAAGAGTCTTGTGGTTCACCATTCACTAGGCTTTGAAAGTCATGGGTTTTAGAATTGTTTTTTAATGCATGCCTACTTTGAAGTGCTATTAGTTTGCATATGTGTTCAAATGTTCTCACATGTTCTTAGCTAGGACAAAAATTTCCTTCATATTATCCGTTGCATACACGTGGGAATCCCGGTGTGCCTTAAGGGTAATTTTGTCTTTTTACCCAAAAATTCACGTGTCGCCTCCATATTTTTTTGATTATTTTCTGCTCGACATATATCAATGTTGTTCCTTGATGGTATGTTTTTGAAGGGAAGATATACCGGTACTCTTCTTATTTGTCGTACTAAAAATGCAAATAATGGTAAGTTTTTTTAACTGTTATAAATTAAAGATTTGTGATATTTTTTTGAATTTCAATATTTATTTATGTTTGGAGAATCAAGTTATTCATTTTGTGTTAATTTTGTTTATTAAAGTGCAACATCAGTTTATTAATATGCAACATCAGTTATTATTGTGCAATGGATTCGGAACTAGTTAATGGATTATGAATCAATTTATGGGTAGGTGTGGGGTTGGAGGGGGAACCCCCTCCCCCCATATACATTTAAGAATTTCATCTTTTTTATTAGCATTTGTGCAACATCAGTTTTACAAAAACTATTAAGGACTTAGTTTATTCTTTCTTTGTAGATTTGTTATTAAAGTGCGGCATGAGTTTATCAATATGCAGCATTAGTTATGTTTATGTGCCGAGCCTATTTTGTGAAATAATTATTAAAAAAAAAATTATACAAAGGTTTTTCTTGTGTGTTATTGTATTGTTGACATAGAAAATGAAGACAATTGGACGTGGTTTGTTGAACATTTGTCTCGGATATTAAATTACCAAAGAAGGAAGATCTCGTTCATTACCGACTGATATCATGGGCTTTTGAATGCTATTCGAAAGTACTTCCCTAAAACCTAAAAATATTTAGCCCAGAAAATTTAGGTTTTAGCCCAGAAACAGCTTTTTTGCTCCAACCCTTCTGACCTAAAATTTTAGCCCGAGATTATCAAAGAATGAATTAAAGGCTAATTTTTTTTAAATTAACTTTTAAAAAAAAAACAAAATATGTAGACTATCCTAAATTAATTATATGAACATTTTAACCTAAAAATATTTAAATTCCGATAAATTTTGAAAAATCACTAAATCAATACATGAAAATCATGATAAACCACATAAACTTAATACAAATGACAATTAATAAACCACATAAATTTAATACAATCGAAAACTCATAAACTACATAAACTTAATAATGATATCCACCATCTTGACTTGGTGATGGACTTGGGTGATAGTCTTGAGATGAATCATCATCTTGAAATATCCTCCTTGTGGCATCCCTTCGTAAAATGTCCTTTTGCTTACCACGTAAGTATTTCTTCCTCTCTGGAGTGTATTTGTCGAGGTCCTCCATCATCAAATTAATTTCGAACCTTTCTTGCTCCCTATCCCCTTCTTCCTTCATGGCCAAATGCATTCGGGCCTATTCTTCTTCCCGACGGCACTGGTTTTCGTTCATTCTTGCCATTTCACTAGCAAATTGTGCACGTGTCGGATCTCGGGACTTCCCTTTTCTCTTTGCTTCCTTTTGCTTATCTCTACCCGGGGGCCTTGCAAAAGAAGGAGTTGGGTTCATTTGTTCGACACCTTCATTGTCGGAAAAATTCACACCTTCATTGACATCATTTGGGGGTGGGGCTTCACTATGAAATAATCTTCCACATTGTTGGTTTCACATCGGTTCCCCACCTCGGACAATCTTTCACCCTATGCATCAAATACATAAAAACGATTAGTTGCAAAATACTATTATGTACATGACAAATAAAATATCAACAAAGAAACTCACAATTTCTGAGGCGCCCCTTCCACTAGGCATGTCAACCATGGCTCTCTCCAAGCTTCCCTTCCACAAAGTACACGCTTTGTTGATAATCTTCCACCTATCGTAAACACCACCAACTTCCCTTCGACCGACGTTGGAGTTTTCATGGAACTTATCAACGATTTTACCCCACAAAACCTTTCTATTTTGATTCGTGCCGACGGCACCATCTTCGCTAATAGAAATCCATGCCAAACATAAAGCAATATCTTCGTCAAAGGTTCAATTACGACCTCTAACATGCTCATTTGCCATCTTGAAAATTTTAGAAATGAGAAGAAATGGTAGAAAGAAAAATTGGAAGAATTGTAGGAGAAAAGTGAGTTTTGTGTGAATGTTTGAACAAATACATAGATATTTATAGATTTTTTTTAGGTGAATTTTGAGTTAAATAATTTTTTAAAATTATTTTAGCCGTTGGATTTAAATTTGGACCGTTAGATCTTTTTTTTTACCGTTAGATTTGATTATATTCGATCTAAGCCGTTGGATTCAATAAATATATAAATATAAAACTAAAAAAAAAAATTTTGAACCTGGGCCGTTGGATTTACAAAATAGCCGTTGGGGCTATTGTTTGGTCTGACATGGGGAATAACCCCATGTGGGTTGACAATTATGGTGTAAAAAGCCCAGCGCGTAGGGCGCGTGGACGAGTCAGATAGTGGCAATTGGGCTTCACAACCCGGTTTCAGTCTCATTTGGTGGGGTCCAATTTGCTTTGTGGCCTAAATTTGGGCTGGTATTTGGGTTAGTTTTAGGTTATGAATTAGAGTGGATTTTGGGGTGGAAAAAAAGGGAAATTTTAGGTTATAAGCCACCATTGGAGATGGTCTAAGGGGGGTGGATTGTAAGATCCCACATCGCCCAGGGATGTGGATCCTCTATGCCGTATATGTATATTCTCATCTCTACCTAGCACGAGGCCTTTTGAGAGCTCACTGCTTCGGGTTCCATAGGAACTTCGAAGTTAAGCGAGAATGGGCCAGAGCTTTCCCAGGATGGGTGACCCATTGGGAAGTTTTGCTCGCATGAGTTCCCAGAAACAAAACCGTGAGGGCGTGGTCGGGGCCCAAAGCGGACAATATCGTGCTACGGTGGAGTCGAGCCTGGGTTGTGGTGGCGGCCCGGGCCGGGATGTGACAGAAATATTGAGAAAATGAGAAGTGTTGGCAGAGATATTTTTATTCATTTTTAGATGATGTTCCTAAAGATCATTATTCTATTATACATTTTCGGGGAAATTTGTGGGACGAAATGAGTAATGCAACTACAAAATCATTTAACACAATCATTTCTGAAGAGCATCACATGCTTATTCTTGATTTGAAGATTTTTTATGTTAAAGTGTAAAAATGGAAACGCATATCCTTTGTGTCAAACATAAGCAGTGTGTAGTGTTCATGATTTAGAAGAGGTATAAAGATTTTTCGTGTAACTCCCATTTATTCATTTAATTGTTCCCCCAAATTGTGCTTTAATGCTTTCATCCTTGCTTCGTCATTTTCATCCTTGTTGAAGTTCATATGTTTATCCAAAATATAATCAGTATATGGACAATTAGGATCAGTAAGCAGCATTATTTAGTAAGCCGCATCAGTTATAGCATAATCATATGCAGCATTAGTATGAATCATCATGGTGGGACATGTGTATGGAACATCAATATGCAGTATCAATCAGTTTCAATGACATTCAATAGTTTTTATAACTTACAAAGAGAATGACCGACAAGTAGAAGTTTTGATGATCCAAATTGCTTTCTTCTTCCCTGATAATGTAAGTTGTGTGAATCAACCATAGTATTTGTAGCTCTATCATCTCCAAAGAATCCATCCATATCTTATTTCATCACAATATTGTCATAGTAGCTGAACTTATTTGCAGTTGATGACCAATATATGTCCTTAAAATACAATATACCTAGAAATATGTTAATGCAGAATCAGTATTGGAAGTATAACATAAATTATACATTTAGTTGTAAATTTTCATACACTGGTGCTTTTTCCCAGAAAAAGGTTGATGGCTTTTTTGTCCATTGTGGTTAGGAGGAAGTATGCCTGATGGCATTTCCACTCATTTGATACTCTTGTTTTCTCCATGGCGATGTAATGGATATGCATATCCCTCTTTTTCCTTCTATCTTTTTGCTTGATGTATCGGACCATTGTTCGAGTTTGAGGTTGAACAGGTGTTTGAGATTATGTTTGTACTTTTTCCTAGAGTTTGCATAACCTGTTTTGACTGGATATCTATCTCTTGATCAGAAGCAATTACGATTTTGTCCGCAGATTTAACAGGTTCGCTTTCAGTTACAGAATCAGTATCAGAAGCTTGATGAACAGGTTCCTCACATTTCTTTTGTTTTTTTGTTTCAACCTCATTGATGAAACCCAAGTTCTTATTTAGCTCAGAAATTTCTTCTTGTTGCTTTTTTACTATTTCATCTAGAGAAATCTTCTCAACTTTTAGAACTTGAAATTTCTCTTTTAATTTTTCCATTTTTGCCTTGTTGATTTCATTAAGTTCACACTGCTTCTTGTAGGACTTTTCTTGCTGCCATTCAAGGTCTTTCTTCTCCTTCAGCAGTCCCTTGCTCTTTTCTCGCAATTCATTTTTCTCTTCTCCCCATTTTTCCTTTTATTGTCCTAGTGCAGTGTTCTTCTTCTCCAGTTCACTTTTCTGTTTTTCCAAGTCTTTCATATCTTTTTCCAACTTCTTGTTTTGCTATTTCAAACCCTTATTCTCCTTTTCCAAAGTATCTTTCTCTTCAACAATTTTCTCAATCACAGAATTATTGAAGTGGCATGTGTTGATAGCATTATTCAATATTTGAAGCTGAAGTTTCGCCCTCATTTTCCAATACTTTGCAAGATCTGTTTGGCTTTGTGATAGCACTTCTTGTGTTAATTCTTCCTCTAAATTTTCGTATTCTCATTTTTTTCATCAGTAAGTGGAGCATTAAGCCATTCATAGAATGTTTACTGCTTCCTTGTCTTGCTTGCTAACTCCTTGGGGTGAACTGGCAGTTGAGGAACAAATGCTACATTTGCTTATTGCTCCTTAGTTTGAACTGGCAGTGGAGGGATTGATTCTGCATTTGCTTATTGTCCCTGAGGATGAACTGGGATTTGAGGAACTGATCTTGCATTTGTTTTTGCTTGCTCCTGATGTTGAACTTGCATATGATGACAAGATTCTTGAATTGAGGTGCTTAGAGCCATTTTTTGCATTGCCTCTTCTTGCACTTGCGGAACTAATTCTTGGATTGAGGTACTTGGAGCCTCTTTTTGAACTGCCTCTTCTTGCATTAGAGAAATTGATTCTTCAAATGAGGTACTTGGAGCCTCTTTTAATACTGCGTCTTTTATATGGAAATTAACCACATTACTAATCACCGTATCAATTTCAGTTACGTCCATGTTTGTGATGTCTGCATTTCTTTCTTCTTAACCACATTACTAATCACCGTATCAATTTCAGTTACGTCCATGTCTGTGATGTCTGCATTTCTTTCTTCACTTTCAATAGTTGGATAGGCAGAATCATGTGCAACATCTTGGTCATCTTGGACTTGCTCATTCGAAAGTTGGGTGCCAAAGATACTCTGACTATCAACCAGTGTGTCAAAATGATCTACATTTTCGCTTTGGCCCTCATTTTCCTCCTGTAGTATGCAAAATAAAGAATATGAATCAATGTGCAGAATCAACTTGAAAAATTAGTATGCAACAGCAATTGTATTATTAGATTCCATTATTACGTATACCAGAATTATTATACGTTATTACATATGCTATAATTAGTATGCATTATTACTTATACAAAGAATTAGTATGCAGCAGCAATTGTATCAGGTTAAGTATGCAGCATCAATTATGGAATATAATCACAAAGCTTCAGTTTATAGCAGAATAATCATGCAGCATCAGTTACAGCAGAAATCAAGAATATGAATCAAATTTTATTATTCATCATTTTAGTTATACATGAAATAGCATGCATCATTGCTTTTATATCATTTTTAGCATGCATGATTACTTATATAAGTTTTTAGCATGCATTATTACTATTGCAAAAACTAGTATCCAGCATAAATTATAAAAAAATTAGCATGCATCACTTACTTATGCCAGAATTAGCATGGAGCATCAGTTTTACCAAATTAACATACATCATCAGTTATACCAGTTCATGTATGATGGCTAGTTCATTTATGGATCGTTGGGATAAATTAAATACTTAACAATATTAAGTAGGACTTAATAAACTCAATAATAGCTTAAGGCCTTTTTTTTTTGGCTGCTCATAATAGCCAGGATGTTTTTATGGCTAATAATAGCCTTTCTTCATGTAATTTTCAATTTTCAGTGTTATTAAGTTTAAGGACCTTTTGAATTCTGATTGTAAGTTACAAATTAGTGATAAAACCCACTTCTTGCTGGATGGCTGGGGAGTTGGACGTTTTTTATTAATGAAAATCTCAGAGTGTTTCTCTATTTCAGCTTTGTGCCTTTCTCTTTATGAGATTGTTCTGCTTTGTTCTTCTAGTTGTTTATGTTGTAGGCTGGTACTAGAGACTGGTTTTGGGGTTTTCAGGTCTCTCCTCACACTAGGAGATAGTGGACCCTATATATCAGTTTCTCTTTTCGTTTTATTTTGTTTCTAGCCGTTGCACCATGCATCAGTTGGTTATCAGAGCTCGGTTTACGTTTTTCAGGATGTTTCCAAGGCGAAATGTTCACTCCCAAGGAGATGAAATGGAAGAAATCAAGCAATCTTTGGCTCATATGACAATCAGTTTGCAGAAATGATGCATATAATGGAGGAAATCAGACTTCGACTTCCTAACAATCCTCTACCAAATCGTCGAGAAAGACAAAACCATCCACCACCACCAGAAGGTTATGAGGAAGATTATGAAGAAGAACTTGGAAATTTTAATCCATTTGCAGGTTTTGGTGCATGAAGGAGTCCATATATTCCCCACTGAGCAGCTGCTCGGTTGATTCAAAATAACAATAATCCTTGGGATTCTGGGTTTAAACCTGAAATCCCCGAGTTTCGAGGTGGGATGCAACCGGAGGATCTCTTAGATTGGTTGACTGCAGTAGACGAAATCTTTGATTTCAAGGAGGTTCCAGAAGACAAAAAGGTGGGGTTGGTAGCCACTCGTTTACCAGGAAGAGCATCAGCTTGGTGGCAACAAGTTAAGGTCTCTCGGATTCGAAAGGGGAAGAGAAAGATTGAAAAATGGGAAAAGATGAAGAAATACATGTGTGTTGAATTTTTGTCTCACAATTACACAAGATCTTTGTATATGCAGTTACAAAATCTTCGGCAAGGCAATAAGTCAGTGAGTTCTTATACAGAGGAATTTTACAATCTGCTTGCACAAAATGACTTAGATGAGACCGAGGACCAATTGGTGGCTCGTTACATTGGAGGACTACGCCAAAATATTCAAGATACACTTACGCTATATGATCCTTATAGTGTATCCGAAGCATATCAAAAGGTTATCCATATTGAAAAGCAAAGTAGTTGACGCAGTGCTTAGCAGCCCCCTACGATGGCTTCCAAGACTACTGTCCCATACCTACTACCCCAAAAGTCACTTCTAGTGGATGCTCCAATGCCAAGAATGCTCCTACTTTTGGTGAAAAGTGTCATAAGTGTGGGGAACTTGGTCACCAGTCCAGTGAATATCAAAAATCTAATCGTCTAGGTAAAAACTTGTTTGTTGAAAGCGAAGATACAAATGATGATTTTCATGATTTCTCACAAGAAGCAATATATGATGGTGATGAAAATGAAAACCTGGAAGACATATTAGATGGGGACCAAGGGGAGGCTCTTGAAGTTAAAAGAGTTTGTTTCACTCCCACAATGACGATGGTCATTGGTTGAGTAGCAACATTTTTCATTAACCTGCACAATTGGAAGGAAGGTTTGCAAGTTTATTATTGATGGTGGGAGCTATGAGAACGTAGTGGCAGAGGAGGCGGTGCAAAAGCTTGATCTTGAAACAAAACCATATCCAAATCCTTATCAGCTCTCTTGGTTAAAACATGGCAATGAGGTAAAAGTTTCCAAACGTTGTCTGATCCATTTCTCTATTGCTAACAAGTACAGAGACAAGGTTTGGTATGATGTGATTAGCATGGATGCTTGCCATTTTCTTTTGGGGAGACCATGGCAATATGATCGAAATGTTTTCCATGATGGGAGGAAAAATACCTACAGTTTTTCATGTGGTAATAAGCGTATTGTGCTTGCTCCTTCTAAGGATTTTGGGCCTAAATCATCTAATGGAGAGTGTTCTAATTTCCTTACTTATCCTAAGTTCATAACTGAAATGAAGCAAAGTGATGTGGTTTATGTGCTGGTTGGCAAAAAGAAGAGGCAAATTGATAGTCCAATTCCATAATTGGCTAAGCCATTGTTAGAAGAATTCGTAAATGTGTTTCCGAGAGATATTCTAGAGGGTTTGCCTCCATTGCGAACCATTCAGCACCAAATTAACTTGGTACCTGGATCGAGCCTTCCAAACAAAGCACACTACCAGATGAGCCCAACTGAACATGAGAAGTTGAGACGACAAGTGGATGAGTTGCTCACACAGGGTTTTATTCGGGAAAGCTTAAGCCCTTGTGCGGTTCCTGCCTTGTTGGTGCCAAAGACTGATAAGACGTGGAGGATGTGCACTAACAGTCGAGCGATCAACAAAATCACAATTAAGTATTGATTTTCGATGCCAAGATTTGATGATCTTCTTGACCAACTATGTGGTGCCACCGTATTCAATAAAATTGATGTGAAAAGTGGGTAGCATCAGATTCACATTAGAGAGGGCGATGAATGGAAAATAGCTTTTACGACCCGAGAAGGCTTATATGATAGGTTGGTCATGCCATTCGGGTTGACTAATGCTCCTAGTAATTTCATGCGAGTTATGAATCAGGTACTTTGGCCTTTTATTGGAACTTGTGTGGTGGTATATTTTAATGACATTCTTGTCTACAGCACATGTCATGCCTTACATGTTCAACACTTGCGGGAGGTGTTGTTTACATTACAAAAGGAGAAATTTTATGCAAATTTAAAGAAATGTAAATTCATGATTGATCACGTGTTGTTCCTTGGATATGTTGTATCTAAAGATGGAATTTCTGTGGATAATAGAAAGGTTGAAGCAGTCACCACATGGCCTACACCATAATCCATACATGATGTACGAAGTTTTCATAGATTTGCCTCATTTTACAGGAGGCTTATTCCATATTTTAGCACCATTATGGCTCCGATCACCGATTATATGAAAGGTGCAAAGTTTGCTTGAAATGGAGAAGCAACAGCTGCCTTCAATCAAATCAAGAAAAAGTTGAGTTCAGCTCCGGTGCTCGTGCTACCTGACTTCCCAAAAGTTTTTGAGCTATCTTGCGATGCATCCAAGATTGGGATTGAAGCTATTCTAAGTCAAGAAGGGAAGCCTATTGCTTATTTCAGTGAAAAAGTGAGTAGTTCAAGATTGAATTATTCCATATATGACTTGGAATTCTATGCCATTGTCCAAGCATTGAAATATTGGAGGCACTATCTGATTTACAGAGTTTGTTATGTTCTCCGATCATGACTCTTTGAAGCATATAAATAGTTAGGAAAAATTGTCAAGAGGCATGCTAAGTGGGCAGCATACTTGCAAGAATTTACATTCTTCTTAAAGCACAAGGCCGGTGTGCAAAATCAGTTGCAGATGCCTTGAGTCGGAGAAAATATTTACTTGGCTTGATGAGAATTCAGGTATTGGGGTTTGACTCTTTGAAGGATTTATTGGAAACTGATCATTTCTTCTCTACAATTGTAGAAGATGTTGAAGGTGGAACTAAAACAGATTATGTATTGCATGAAGGGTTTCTTTTTAAAGGAAATCAACTTTGCACCCTAAAGTCTAAGATTGAGGATCATACAAGAGTTACATAATGAAGGCCGCGTTGGAAGGGACAAGACCTTTGAGCTTGTTTTATTTATGGCCTACCATGCGCAAAGAAGTATATCGTTTTGTGGAATGATGCTGAATCTGTCAAGTTTCCAAGGGCAAGGCGACCAATGATGGACTGAACATGCCATTACTCATTCCATCATAACCATGGCTGGATATAAGCATGGATTTTGTTTTGGGTTTGCCTCGTAATCAACGTGGTGTAGACTCCATTTTTGTTGTGGTGGGTCAATTTTCTAAAATGGCTCACTTTATTGCCTACAAGAAGTCAACAGATGCTTCGAAAGTTGTTGAGCTATTCTTCATGATGTATACCGAATTCATGGGTTACCAAGTTCAATTATTTTTTATCGAGACACCAAATTTCTAAGTCATTTTTGGAGAAGCCTGTGGAAGTTACCTAATACACAATTGAATTTCAGCAATGCCTATCATTCTCAAACTGATGGGCAACGGAAGTTGAGAATCGCTCATTGGGGGACCTTTTGCGATGCTTAGTTGGTGAGCATCTGAAGTCATGGGACCAAAAGTTATGTATTGCGGAGTTCACCTACAATCGTTCCGTCAATCGTAGCACCAGAATGTGTTCTTTCTGTGTTGTCTTTCGCTTAATTCCACGAGCACCAGTTGATCTTGCTCCTATACCAAACGTGAAAAGAATTAGTGGCAAAGCTGAAAGTTTCGTTGATAATGTCCAGCAGGTCCATAACATGACGCACAAGCACCTTCAAGAAACAAGTCAGAAATATAAAGCTCATGTAGATTCCAAAAGGCGAATGGTGGAGTTTGATGTGGGAGATTTTGTTTGGGCAGTTTTGACAAAGGATCTTTTTTTCATCTGGAGAATACAATAAGCTGTCTGCAATGAAGATTGGGCCATATGAAATTCTTCAAAAGATTAACCCCAAATGCTTATCGCCTGAAGTTACCTAGCCATATCCGTACTTCTGATGTGTTCAATGTGAAACATCTCATTCCATTCAAAGGGAACAATGAGGATATTGGAACTGCAAATTCGGGAGTGAATTTTCTCCAACCCAGAGAGGATGATGCAGATATGATGGCTAGTTCATTTATAGATCGTTGGGATAAATTGAATGCTTAACAATATTAAGTAGGACTTAATAAACTCAATAATAGCTTGGGGCCTTTTTTTTTTTTTGCTGCTCATAATAGCCAGGACATTTTTATGGCTGATAATAGCGTTTCTTCATGTAATTTTCAATTTTCATTGTTATGAAGTTTAAGGCCCTTTTGAATTCTAATCTAAGTTACAAATTAGTTATAAAACCCACTTCTTGCTGGAAGGTTGGGGAGTTGGACCTTTTTTATTAATGAAAATTCTCAGAGTGTTTTTCTGTTTCAGTTTTGTGCCTTTCTCTTTGTGAGATTGTTCTGCTTTGTTCTTCTAGTTGTCTACGTTGTAGGCTGGTACTAGAGACGGGGTTTTGGGGTTTTCAGGTCTCTCCTCGCACTAGGAGATAGTGGACCCTATATATCAGTTTCCCTTTTCTTTTTATTTTGTTTCTAGCCGTGGCACCCTGCATCACTTAGGCCCCACTACGGTTTGATCTTTTTCAAGTTCTGGATGTTCAAGCACCAATTTTTTTGCTACTTAAGCTTTCTTGTCTTTTGGCTCCTCCTAGGCTACTTGCTTTTCCAATTTCGTCTTTTTTTATGCAGGTGGAGGATCGACAAAATCATCATCATCATCTTTTGACCCTTGTTCAACTGAATCCTCAATTGGTTTTGCATTGTCCATCTGTGAAAGTTTTAAAAGTTAGTTTTTTGATACTTTGTTTGAAAACAACACACAATACATACATGCAGAATCACACGTGCAGAACTAGTTTTACACAAATATAAACTATATTTTTACCTTTTTATGATTTTTGTTGATACTTTTTGTTTTTGATACTTTTTGTTTTTTCTGCAAAAAAAATGCATAATCATATTTTACACAAAAGTACATGCAGTATCAGTTTTACCTTCAAATTTTCATTTGCTTCTTTATTTCATGAAGAACTGACAAATCCCACTTAACTGTTGTTGACAAGTGTTTCTCCTTTCCTTCTATTGGTTTGATGATTTGGTTGTGATCACAAATTCAATACTGTAGACAAAATAAAAGATTTTTTTATTAGAGATTTTGTATCTTTAGTAAAATAACACAAAAACGTTTTTATTTTAATTAGTTTTTGTTTGCTTACCATTAGAAGTACAACAGGGCCACTAATGGTTGGTTGTTTGTCTCTTTTCCTCTTATGTGCTCTATTAATTGATTTCATCAAGTATCTTGTTATTTCTTTGGCCCAGTTGTACTGTTTTATGTTATCAAGGAGGTACAATTCTTGGCCGAACTCCAAGGGACTTTGCCTACTGAGCTCCCAGGCAGATTTGTGTTGAGCAAAAATAGAATTATAAGGCAGACTGCATCTTCATTTCCTTCTTTTGTCCCAGTATCAAATGCAACTTGAATTGTGTGTGCAATTTCTTTTCTGCTGATTCTTGCCATTTTTTAGAAGTATTTATCAACAAATCTGTTTTCTTTCGGCTTCGGGATTCTTATGTCTCTTGTTGACTGAAGGGCTTCTCTACCTCAGTTTGGGATCCCAAATATGTGTTGGACATCATCAGCATTTACTTGGCTCTATCCATTTTTTAATTTGAACATTTCTTTTGCAATGTCTTACCATTCCACTATATGTAGGACATCACAGTTTGATTTCTTCATTTGTAATTCACCTTTTACGTATGCTTTCACAAGTTTCCAAAAGGTGACATATAAGAATGCCAAGACTTCTAGTTTTTCATCAAATTTTGGCTTGAGCTCTTGTATTAGTTCTACAAAGGCCATGATATTTAGTCTTATTTGAGCATAGTTCTCATCTATTGCCTGACGCTTTATAGCATGAGGTTTTTGAGTTGATTTCTTTTTTATGAATGTTTTTCTTTTGGCGGCATCTTCATTAAAAAAGAAAAAAAAATCGATAATGAGTATAATTTTTAATCCAATAATATGAAGTAATATAAATGACAAACTAGATGCAAAAGGCAAATGCATCATCACTTTGCACAAAAGGTAGATGTAGCATCACTTAGCACACAAGCCAGATGCAATATCACTTAGCAAACAAGGTAGATGCAGAATTGGTTGTTAACGCACAAGGTAGATGCATAATTGTTTTTAACACACAAGGTAGATGCAGATTCTTTTTTTTTTTTAACACAACATAGTTATGTGCAGAATTAATTTACAAACAAAAAGAAGTACCATAATTAATTTACAAATATCAGGCAGGTGGAGCATCAGTTCACATACGAAATGCATCATCAAGCTAGACGGTTAATGGTTTTACTCACACAATTTAGACGCATAATCATTTTTTTTCAGATGTTGTTGAAGAATCAGTATACATCTAAAACTACATTAATGAAACCCTCTTTGTCAACCAAAAGAGGATGAAAAAATATTTTTGTCTTCTATCACAACAAAAAAGTTAAGGACAGTAATGTAATTTAACAAAACAATTTTTTTTTAAAACCTCACCTGCATGCAAGTTTACCATCTCTAATTTAAAATAAATATATAAAAAACAACCTCTCTGCCTCTCTCCTCACTCTTACTTTCTCTCTCACTCTCTTCCTCTCTCTTTCAATTTTAACAACCAAAGTAAAAAAAATTATGCACTTTGTGTGTGGGCATATACTAGTATAAACTAAAAAAAGCGAGACTGAACATCTAAAACATTGAAATTATTTTTTCTCGAACTGGAACATTGAAATTTTTGTAAAATCAAGTGCAAAAACACTTGATAATGCATTCGTTTTTGTCAAAATTCCAAAGATAATCATGTAAAAGAATGATTTGGAGTAGCAGAAAATACCTTTGAAACAATGATATTCTGGAAATCCAGCTAAACCTATGTATCACTTACTGAAAATCCGGCTTGAAAGTATCGGAATCTATGGAGATTTTAAGGTTTTATCTGGGGAAGTGTTTTTGCGTGAGAGGGTTTTTGAAATGATTGTTTTGGGAGAAGATGAAGGAAAGAAAAAACCGTCAATCCGCGGTATTGAATAAGGCATACGGTTCGTTTTTAAGATTTTTTGTCGTGTAGTCGTTAACATGGCCGTTTATTAACAGTTATAGACGAGGGGCATGGACCGTAATTTACTCGGTCCATTTCATTTTGAGTTGGGCTTGGTTTTGTGTTGTTTGGGTTTCTTGTCCCTCCTTGAACTGTTTTAAAAGGTGTGGAGTTGTGTGAAATATGGTATATATTTGTGTCTCTATAAGTAAGACTCCTTATATATATATATATATATATATATATAAACACATGAGAAGAAGGGGTATCAGAAATAATGGAGGCCTAAGGTTATGAATCCACCAATAACAATCATATTTCATTTTCTTATAGCCAACTACTATTCAATTTCCATGCCATTGTTAAAAGGTTGTTCTCTCTTAATCTCTTAAGTATGACTTAAGCCCGTCAGAGTCAATAAATCGAGTACCTTTTACATTCTACCATGTCAATGTGTTTAACATAAAAGAATCCATTATACGTAGAATAAGTATGTCAACCAAGTAGGACTAGAGGATTATTTGGAAAAGTCAACCTTAAAATGAAATCTTTTAGGATAACTGAAGAGATTAGGCAAACTAATATCATCATGGAAAGTTCACTGGTTAAGACTGTTCCTGCAAAAAAAATAAAGTTGGATTGGAAAGATCTGCTTCCGTCCACCTATCTTTTCCTAAAATTGTTCCTAGTAATAGGAATATCAAATGGACAATGATGATCCGAAAAGACTGGTGCACATTATGTCTGCTTAATTGGAAGGCTAAATAATCTCAAGTCATTCATGTAGTGATACTAAGACAAGTGTGTAGGGCTTAATAAATAGTGAGTGCATTGAACGTGATCAAGCAAGAGTAGTTGGATGGAGTTGTACATACATGTCAAGCAACTCTAAGAATTGCAATAATTGATGATGCAACATGATCATGCCTTATCTTGAGTTTGTTATATGTATCATTAGGGTCATTTACATATTCATAGAGGAATATGAGTATACAACAATGGCTCTTTAATTTTCAGTAAGAGAAGGAGAATACTCTAAGATATTTCAGTAAGAGAAGAAGAATACTCTAAGATATATTTTAGAAACTTTCTTTTTGGACGCACCAAAGTCAGCCTTAATTCTCACTTTTGGAATAACACCTACATGGGTCCAGTTCATCTTTTGTAAGATTCTCCCAGATGAGAAGAAATCCTTTACCAGTTCTATCACCTTCTTCCCTACCACATCCTAATAGTTTTTATAAAAACAACCTATAAATCGATTTGGACGTGGAGATTTTGATTGGTTTATAATGAATATAGACCAATTTAGAAACATGAAAGGACGAGAAAAGTATTTCTCCAGTCAAAATTCGATCGGATTTATAAACTTCAAAATCGGACTGGTTCATGGATGTAATCATGGTTTGCTTCAGGCAATATCATCCTACATGATTAAGCGGTCCGTAGAGCGAGCCAAAGGACCATGGAATCCTAGTTAGGGAGGTACTTCCATTTGTAATGCTTTGGGCATAAGTCTTTGAATGAAGATCATGCTAGAGGCTTATTCAGCTTTTCCATGCCATTGTTGGTTTTAGTGCTTTCTCAACTTCTTGATAGTCAAGTGGAGTTACACGTCTTGTGCCAACAAAAAGTCGTTTCTATCAAAAAATTGAACTGGTGACAATTCATCAATCCACTGAATGTGGGGACAAGATTGTGATTGGTGCTATGGGAAATAAAACATCCATAAACATCAAAGTTAGAACACTCAGGTTCTAAGACATCGTTTGTATGAAAAACTTCAGGTTTGCATGGGTGTATTTTTTATGAAAACTTCGGGTTTCAAAGGCACTAAATAGGAACCTACAAGATTGAGTTTAGTATAAACTTTCAGTTCATAAAACTAGGTACATGTAAGAACACAGTATACAATATACAACTTAAGTGTAGTGAATTTGGGTTGCTTCAGGAACTCAAGTGTGAGTAGCTTCCGGACTACAAAAGGATGTCAACAGATCAAAGAAAAATAATAAAATATTGAGATGTAGCTAAGAAACAACGGGTGCCAAAACGTGGCACCGGGTCGAAAAAAGGTCGCAGCCCAGCATTGGAATGTAGGCTGCCTTGTTACACCGACCTAAGGTAAAATTGCAAGTCAGCCCAACTCGCTTATATATGCAAGTTTGCGGCCCGAGGTAGAGGAAAACATAGCAGCGCAGAAAGCTGCTGAAGGCGAGCTGGAGGGCGTCAGGCCTAACAAAAAGAAGATCCATCCAATGGGCCTGGTCTGTGGTGCACGCAGCAAGCCCAAACGCGGGCTTGAGGACTCCAGACGCCAAAACAGCGTCGTTCCAAACTAAAGCCCGAGCAACGGCTCGGCTCAGCGCAAAGGCGGCTCGGATCGGCAGCTAGGTTCATTGCTTATCAACCAGCGCAATTGCTTATCAACCGCGCGTGCACACACTATATATTGGAAGGTAAATATAAATGTAGGGGTTCATACATCATGAGGAATATTTTCATGCATCATGGTCGTTGGAAGTATCAAACTTGGATTTTAGGAGAACTTGATTGGCAGAAAACAAAATTGAGCCTTTGAATTTCTAGAAGATCCTTCTCAGAAAGCCGGAATTGCATCTATAATGCGTTGTATCACGTTCAACACAGAAAATTAAATTGAATCAATAACATGTAGATTAATTTAATAAAATAATGTTAACCACAAAAGAATAATTAAAACGTACTATTCCCCTGGTTGAAGATGAACAAACTCTCTTTAAATCAGCGTAGAACGTGCTGATAACGTGTTGTAGGCCTATTTGACTGAAGAATTATAGAGAGATTGTGAGAGTGTGTGTGGCAAGCATAGGGAGATTTAGGTAAACTATGAGGTGTGTTATCATCCCCATTGTGTCTTTATTTATAGTAATATGAAATGTTAATTCATTATCCCAATAGGATTACAACACTAATAGAATAATATTTAAAGATGTAATATAATGGAACCCATATCCCATGATTTAATAGTTTACATGATAACATTTCTAACTATTAGAACTGCAACAATCAAGTAATTAATTGGTCACACTCCAATAAAAAAAAAGTAATTGGTCAAACCATTGCATTAATAACGTCCTCCTTAAAGTAATATTACAAGGTAAAATAATAGGTCTAATTATTAAGAATATGTCATTTCATTTGGTTCGGGTTAACTTTTTTCAAAATTGAAATGATAATATTTAATTTGAAAGTTAAATACAGTTAAATAGAAAGATGTCAGATGATTAGATACATAATAAACATATACCATAATTATGATGGTCAGCAAAAATGCCCCGAAAATACTAACTAAATAGAGATATGATCGTAATCTCATTTGTTCTAAAAAAATAAAATAAATAAATAAATAAAAATAGAGATGGTCAACGACCGGAATCTAAGCTTAGCAAACACAACCAAAACCGCAAATCCCATAACAACCATAACGACTAGATTCAGCCTCTCTCTCTCTCTCTTCTCCCCACCCCCGCCCTCTCTCTCTCCTTCCCGTCTGATCAGTACTCTCTCTCTCTCTCTTCTGTTTCTTTCTCTCATGGCATTCTCCCATTTCTGGTTCGTCAGCAAAGCCATTAATGGGGGAGCCGAAATCTCCAATATCACAAGATCATCAGACGACGGCAGCAGCCACAACATCCTCGTCATCTACCGTCCTGCCACCACCACCACCACTACCCCGCCAGCAATCTTCCCTTCTCGAACCATCCCATAAAAAGAAAAGCAGAACCAAAGTCTTCCGCGTCTTTCGCTCTGTAGTCCGATCCTTCCCCATCATCACCCACGCCTGTAGGATGCCATCGCTCCCCATGGGCAGGCTTGACTCTAGCAGGGTCATCTCGTCCGGCAACCGGGTCAGCGGCACATTGTTTGGGTACCAGAAGGGACGCGTGTCCCTTTCGGTACAAGAAACCCCTAAGTGTCTTCCGAGCCTGGTGGTGGAGCTGGCCGTGCAGACAAATGTGCTACAGAAGGAGATGGGGACAGGGATGGTCAGAATCGCGTTGGAATGCGAGAAGAGGGCGGACAAGGACAAGACGAGGCTTATCGACGAGCCAGGGTGGAGCATGTACTGCAATGGGAAGAAGACTGGGTATGGGATGAAGAGGGAGGCCACGGAGGAGGACTTGAATGTTATGGAACTTCTCAAGGCAGTGACTATGGGCGCAGGTGTGTTGCCCGGGAAGTTCGAGGTTGAGGGCCCGGATGGCGAAATGGCATACATGCGGGCCCTCTTCGAGCGTGTTGTTGGCTCGAAAGACTCGGAAACTTTGTACATGCTGAGCCCAGAAGGGAATAATGGGCCTGAGCTCAGTATTTTCTTTGTAAGGATATGATGATTTACCTGCACGCATGTTACACTATACTAGTACGGCACGTTTGTTTGGCTTCACTAACCTGGACTGGACTGGACTAGTTTTTAGTGTAATCCTCTGTTTGTTGGCTACCAGGACCAAGTGTAATGGTATTAAGTGGGACTCGCTTTCACTAACTCCTTCGTTAGGTGGCCCTCCTGCTCGCTCGCCTCTTCGTGTTCGTCCTGTTCGTCCTGCACGCCCTGCTCGTCATGCTCGTCTTGATCGTCCTGATTGATCTCATTTACAAATTCCATTTGTTGTTTTGATTATGTGAAATCTGGATTGCTTTGATTATGTGAAATCTGGGTTGGTCTTTATGATGTGAAATTGCTTGTTCTTCAATGATTTCTGCTTCTGGGTATTTTATGATGTAGTTGCAGGGATTTGATTTCTGCTTCTGTGAAATTGCAAATTCCGTTTGCTGCCACTGTAAGTTAATTCGTCTGTGTCTGTTGATTCAATCTTTGACTCCTGATACATTGTTTAGGTGGCTTTTAACCTCCTGCATGGAGCTACTTGATATTGGATCTGTCAATCTATGCGAGGTCCAAGGTTTATCTTTGGGGGGAATTTTGTCATAATGAGTTAGATAAAGGCGTTCTTAGTGCTTATTTAGCATTATAATCAATTAACAAATGGATCATTGTTGTTGCATAAAGTAGTTAATTGGTTATCAATATCATCTGTAAGGAGTCATGTCTGGATTAAGCTTGCAGCACTGTTCCCCTGTTTGGCAGTTTTGTATGGGTTGGATGTAAGCATGAATCCTGGATTGTAAGATTATGGTGCCCTTTAACTGAAGCTTGTCATGTATTTGATTGAAATAATATGAAATAAGCACAACTGGTTGCTGATGGTGATCCAATGTAGTTTTTGGGACCTAATGAGACAATGCTCTGGATACCTGAAACATCAGTACTGAAAATGAAACATGATTGAGAAAGTCTTATATATCGGTACGTCAGATAGGCCCCCTCTTTCTTTTGCTTTATTCTTACAGCCAATTCGTTGTTTCTCTCTGATAGAATTGATGATATCGGAACATTGATCTCCTTAACTTCCTTTCCTTCAATGATTGGCTATACTTTCTTATGATATCAGAATAGGTTTTGCACAAGGGGTATGGATGGTGGGCGTGATTGATGAGATTCGAATGCCTGTTACGGAAACCAACCGAAACCCAATATTAGTTGACACAAAGACTTGTGTGAAAGATACACGTCATGCTGAACCACAACGAAGAAATGGAAGGTATGCACCTTTATTAGCTTCTGTTTTGTTGCCATTGATGAGGAAATGCACCAGAATGAAGTCACACTCTATTATGGCAGGCTTCAATTAATGTGCTACAAGTACATTTGGGATGATTCAGTTGCCGATAAATTCCCATCGGAGAAATTTTTCACTTTTTTTCCTTAAATCCCCATGGCATCTTATCTGAAGAAATCAGAGAGGTGACTGCTAACTCAGGGTTCCCAGCAGAGGTAAAGTCTCTCCATTGAATTATTTGATACATTTAGTCTAGGAAATCAGGATTCTCTTGGTTGCGCAGACCCTTGATGACATAGTGAGATACTAGAGAAACACATGTAGCATGCTGCCCTCTGCACATGACCAGCTGCTATTGAGGTGAGTATAAAATTTATACGCGAGATCTTTTACATTTGCTTGGTCACAATAACTTTTGGGAAGATACTGATATGACTATTTTTGAGTCGGATATGAGACGGCTCTGATTGGGTCAAGAATCAAATACAGGGTTGTCTTGACTCTTGACGCCTGAGGATGAGCGATGGAAATGCAGGTTCTGTCCATATTCTTGTGTCTGCCCCGCTACAAGTTAGAGAAAAGCAGTAGCATTGGTGATGTTTCAATCAGCATCCTCAGTAAGTGTACAAAGAAGCACAATTCTTGGAGTTGCTTCTTTGGGGTAATTGCTGTGTTGGTTGTGCCATGAATGTTTCGTAGCCCTTGTTTGATTCAATTGTTGTAACTTATTCTTTGGACGAAATCGTTAAACAGGAGTTGTAAAATTCAATTGTTTAGAAATCGAAATTTTCTTCCTCCAAATTTGTGGTCTGATAAGTTTGAGTTTTTAACAATTTTGGGACATTTGGGTTGCTGAATGTTTATAGATTTCTCCATTTTAGAGGCTTAGAGGGATTTTAGACCAAAAAGTGAGAAAGTTTGATGTACTGATTCTGAATTCCTAAGTTGTAGAAAAGCGCTGTTTGTTTTTGCAAATTGCAATGCTACAATGCCACAAAAACTCAATATTTTCTTTCGTTTCCAAGCAATTGCCGTTGAGTTTAATGTAATTATCTTTTGATTTGAGTGTGGGTATTTTGTAGTTGAGTTGGATGTAATTCTATCGTTAAAATTTGTAATTTCACTAATTTTCATTATCCTGGTTTTTAGTCCGACATTGCACCAAACGCTTCACTAAGTCAGTTCAGCTTAGTCTATTCTAAGCCAGACCATTTTAGTCCCTAAAGCTAGTCCAGTCCGAGATAGTTCGGTGCAACAAAACGCACCCTAAGGAAGAGAAAGTTAGAATTCTTTGGTAGGTATACCAATTCTTTAGGGGAATATTTTTGTTATCCCTTAAATGATGGTGATGATCGTCACTTTATTTATCATCTGTTAAATGAGTTTAAATTATGAGGTCTGGTGATAAATAAGATAGTGAGCATTACCACTACTTGAGGGTAGGAGCGAAAATGCACCTATTTTTTAGACTAAATTTACAAATTATGTGATGTGTGACCAATAAAAAAATAAACACGTTAACCAACACTTAAATAATAATTAATTAAATCATCAACACTCCGTAGCAGTACCTTTTTTGTGAATTAGGGTAGAAACAATGAATTATTAATTGACATAAGGCGATGGGTTCGATTAATTGACATAATTTCGTCTTCTGTTGGATTGAAGCAAATTAAATTTAAAATTAGAGTTTCAAGTGCAAGTGCACGTACTCAGTGGTAGCATAGACATGCATGTACGGAAGCAATGGTATCAAAGAGGGATAGATTCAATGCCAATCTATTCGATTCGATTAATCACGTAAAACTTAATTGAAATAATGATCATTTGAATGGTTCATTAAAGATATGTACCTTTTTTCTTCACCAACAAAATATCTTTCTTCCTCAGTAGCTGTATGTATTTCTAATATTAATTCTCTATGTTTGGTTAATGACATTTCTCATTTGGTTTTTTTTTTTTTTTTTTTTTTTTTTTTTTTTTTTTTGGGTCAATACAAATAATGGTTTTTGGGGTCAGGTGTCTCCTCTTCCATTGACTGAACGGAGTCACCACATCAAGGTCGTGTCATACTAGCACCAACCCAATTCTCATATTTTCGTTTTTTTACTCTTCATTATTTGAAGTTCATTGCTACAAAAAATTATTCAAATTAGAGTTAGTTTAATTATTCAAATGTATGAAACAAACCGACGGCTTGATGAACCATTTATTTAATTTGATACATTTGAATTACTAAACAATATCCCATTTAAATGCTTCTTTTTTAAGATTTTCAAACGGGATTTAAAAATTGCATGGTTCTGATAATGAAGTTTATACAATGAAAATACGTTATTTGTTAGGGATAAATGACAGTTTGTACTTTTCTAATTTTGTGCAATTAAAGATAAGTTGAGATGAAATTGGTTAAAGTGGTTTGGACACGTGAACCGAAAACCTACAGATGTTCCGGTTAGAAGATGCAACTATGAGATGAAAGTTCAGGGCAAAAAGAATAAAAGAAGACTTGAAAAGACTCGAAAAGCAACTTCAAGAAAAAATATGGAGGACTTGGAGCCAACAAAAGACATGATGCAAAATCGAGCACAGTGACGTTCTAGCATTTATATACCGACTTCACTTAATAGGATAAAACCTGATTGTTGGTGTACTCTCTAGATGACATACAATTACGAATTAACAGGAAATTATTTCCATGATTTTCCAATAATCTAACATCTATGAAATCAATGGAAACAGTGTTAAGAGGCATCACATACATCTAGGTTACAAAATGCATTACAGTGAGCAACTGACAAACACAAGGTAATACCAAAGTGTATTCACTCAACCTAATCTGCAAAGGTATATATGGAACAAAACTTGGATCACATACATGAACTGAGGTTACATAAACCATAGAGGACACACACCTACTGCAAAAACCAAATAAGATGACATCCTCAAGAACACCTTACGGGATCGCTGATGTGAATGAACAACTTCCCGGCTTCAATCTTGTGGGATCGCTGATGTGAATGAACAACTTCCCTGTTCAGCACTCGGCTTACTTCCAGACCCCTCTTCTTTTACGCTCTTTCAAATCACTGGGGAAGATAGACACAGAATCCACGCATAGCCCACCTTTTGAATGCGTGCAATCAATCTGTTTCATGGAAAATTTGACTTCTGTTACCGGATCGGTATCAGTGACAGTAAATTCACCAACTTTGTACTCAACCCAGCATCCGCGCTTATGGTTTCCATATGCATCCTCATGTTCGATTTCATCCAAGCAGCATTCATATGATGCTTGCTGTCCATCTGAAGTCGACAACTCAAATCGCACGGGCTTTATATCCCAACCGTGGGTGTGCTCAAAGTTGCAGACACGTCGTCCCAATCTTTTTGAGAATCTTCCAATGTGAAGCCTGAAAGATAAAGTGTAGATATCAGCAGGAAAAGGAAACTTCACCACACCATCTACTTCAAACCACCATATTTGCTGTAAATAAGCCACAACCTGAAACCTGCAAATAAAGAACAGAGCACACGGACCATGAACATCTATAAAAAACAGAGCAAAAATGAAGAAATAATGAATTAACAGCAAGCTGGTGTAACTTACAATTAATGGTTTAATTACGATAACTGACCCAAAAGAGAATATTATTAACCATACATTGATGTAAAAGAATTAAAAATGCAAAACATCAATAGTGGCAGCCCCAGTCCCAGAAAAGCATAAGCTATCTTTCTGGTCTTGTGACAATTACATTGGCATTTCTGATTCCGCACAAGAAACTAGTACATAAGAAACCCTGCAGAAAGAAACGCACTAATTATTTAGTGGCTTCCATAATGACTCTGTTTCACCCTTTTCAGTTTGACATAGGCCAACCCGAATCTCCAATGACCTTGAAAAGTTTCTAGTTGGCCATATGGAGTACAGAGACCCCTCGTAAAATAAATAAAAAATAAAAAATTTATAAATTTTTATTACAGGATACACTTGGACGGAGAGAATCGAAAGATAGGACGGAATTTGAACGAGCAAGTAGAACATTTTCTACTTCCATGATTAACCTTGATTTCTAGAAGACCCTGACTTCTCAACTGTGTCAAGAGCAACTAAAATTCGATTGATGTTTTGTACTTTAGACTTTTAGGCTCTGATCTTTTATTCCTCCAGTTTCACCTAGGCTGCATTCCTAGTTTGGCAGTGCACTATCCAGTGAACTATATGTCTGTACATTCACAATATATCTAATATTAAGGTATCACGGGTGTGTTTCTGTGTTTCTGGTAAAGAAAAACTCCATAATATAGGAAATATTGTACATTTAGCTAACAACAAACCTTGTATTCCAACTGCAACTTACTAGTTGCATTTGTTCTCTCCTCGAATGAAACCATAGCCAGCCATTTTAATAAAGCTGAACAGTTTCACTTTGGGAAAATAAAGATTATAACATACAGGTTTTGGATTAGATTCCCAAACCAGCAGAAAATTAAGATAGGAATCTATTTTGGGTTAACTGATGTATGAGTGGTATGCAAATGAGAAATTCCCTACAAAAGCCAATAAAACCAGTTACAGAACATATTTATAGAACAACATGAAATAAGTAGCATCACTTGCTTATCTGACTTTTTATACTTGTATTTTCCTAAAGGATAAAAACGTGCAGGTTTTAGGCTTAATGCATCCAACTTAGAATATTCTAAGCTACAAAGACATCTTAAATCCCCAGTGGTCACTAGAATACCGTGATCTCAGCTGATCCTCCCAATGTACAGAAATACAATGATATAGAATGGTTGGACCATAGTTTTCCATCTGAAAAGCCATGCACTGTGTAATTATATCAGATGACCAATTAACTGACAACATCAAGCCAGTCACAAAAAAGATCATATGGAGAAGCGTTCTCAAATATAAAACAACCAAGCAAGGACATAATTTGCTACAACAGAGAATCTACCAACAATGATTACAAATTAGAAACTCAGGTTTGCAAATTGTAAATTCAGCTATTTCTACGGACTTCCATTAAGATTCAAATTTTTATTCTTTCATGCATCCTCTAAACATTTGCATCAAATACCTGTCAAACCCAATAATGACATAGTTCACCAGACTCCAATCCACAAAATTAGCACATGCACTAATTATAAAATGGAACTGCACCTATAGAAACCTAATCTTAACCCGTGGGCAATCTGCTCCCACATAAGAAAGACGTCCACAGTACCATGACATACTTCCACATCTTTCCTTCCCATATTCACAATATTTTCTTTCACCTCCCTGATAAATATAGCATTTCCATTACATGTGGGAGACAAATTTGCATTCAACTACAATAAAATACAATCTTAGTAGGAAAACCTACAAGACCACCACTCGTGTGAGCCAAACTTTTGCTTAGCACTCCACTGGTGCTCACACCATGTGAGTGCACGATCCTTTAAGATGGATGCGATGGTTCTCTTTTGAGATTAATTTTGTGACAGGCATAACCTAGTTGGCAACCATTTAGAAATAGATGCCTCAAGTTCAAATTCCTCATTACCAAATGTTCTAACAAGTTATTAGAGAAGGCAAAAGAACCCAAATGGCAAGAAATAGTGTCCTGATGAAACAAAAGATATAATCATCATTCAAGCACGAACATCATTTCCTTGAGAATTTGTGATTTCTCCCCTCATTTGGTCAATATAACTACTCAATGCCAAAAAACTTCATAAATAAACAAACAAAGAAAACTTACTGAATGAGCGTAAGCTTAATTAAATTTTCAAAACCTAAAACATGTACTCCAAAGCAAAGAAAGTGAACAAACCATGCATATCAAAAGCACAAACTAGTAGATGACAGATAATTAGCTAACCTAGATTCTTCAGTAGGAACCCAGTTCCAGTATCGCCTATCTTCAATCCCGGTTATCGCCATCCCTTTGGCAGAAACAGACATACAAACCCTTCCTGTGACCGTGTCTATCCATACCACCTGCAAAACCCACCAAACACATCCAAAAAATGAGCAAATTCAGTCATATTCCACCAAACCCAAAACCCTTAATTGCGAAATTACTCTAAGAAATCACCCAAAACCCTAGTTCCCCATTAAAAACACACCTTATTGCCATGGTCGAAGGGTACAGGGCGGGAGAGCATAGCAAAGATGTCCTTTTTCGAGCGGTTTTGGTACCTCTGAGGAGGCACCAAATCGAGTAGATCATGGTAATTTGGGGGCAACTTGGATTCCCAAACCGAATCAGACGACGCCGCACCGCGAAACGCCCTGTTGAGCCTCGCAAGATTGCATATTTCAGGAGGAGTCAGGTACATGAACACGCAGGCCACACAGCTCTCGGGTATGTCGCCAAGACCCGGTCCATGACCCGACCCATTCGTCCCCTCCGTCAGGTTCGAGAGCGAAGCCCCCATATCTTCTTCTCCTAGATTTCACTGTATTTACAGACACTGTTGTGCCTCAATCAGGCCATGGCGTTTGCGGTAGATACAATCGTAGGGTGCAGAAAAGAAGAAATGGAAGGGTGGGTTTTTTTAGGGTTTTGAGGAAGATGGTGGGGGTTGTGTGGGTATTTAGAGTGTTTGGTTAGTGAGAAAGTGAAGTGTAGTGGGAAATTCTAGCATGGGTTTTTGGGTTTGTGATGGGTATTTTCGTCTGTCAAATTTTCCCCGAAATTTTTGCAGGGGTGGGAAAGTCGGGGAAAGTTGGGAGGGACGGAGGAGCTGAGGGGTGGGAGGGAGGATGCACTTTTGCTCCCCACCGCTAGTTACTTACCACGTGGTGTAGTATTTCAATTCCCAACCAGGTTTCAAATACGAGAAAATCGATGAAATGATTCCTCAACTTTAATTCAATTAAAATAATAATTTTTTAACTAAAATTTTATGACTATTATTAATCATTTTAACTCATCAAAATATGCAGTTATTGTCTTTTTTGTCAACTTCGTTAATCATGTTAGAAGAATCATTACAACAATTTGGTTAAAGTTAAGAGATCATTGCTCAAATTGGATTAAAGTTAAATAATCATTTCTCCATTTGAGTTGAAGTTAAAGGATCATTACTACAATTTTTTTCATTTGGTTTTTCATATTTGCCTATTGATTCAACCTCATGTGCGTGACACGTGACTCATTTGAACGGAAGTTCTAACAGAGTTGACAGAAAAGATATTTTAAATATAAACAACTTCATTTATGGACATTGAGAAGATATTTTAAATATAATTAACATATTTAACTTTAAATTAAGTAGTACGTATCTACTTATGTTTTGTTGTAATTAATATTTCAACTAGGGGGTGGGCACTTGAAACCAAAAATCGAAATTGAAACATGAACCGAATCGAACCGCACCGAACGATTCAACTTTGCAGTTTTAAAACGGTTTCGGTTTGAAACCAAACCGCAATGTGAAAAAACGGTTTGGTTTCGGTTTTGAGCACTTGAAACCAAACCGAAACCGACCCGCACTGCAAAAATTAAATATTTAATTTAATACCTGAGGTTCTGATTAATTATTTGGTTCCTATCTTTAATTTAATACCAATATTAGGTGTTGATATTAATTAGTTGGTTGGTCCCTATTTGTTTAAAGGACTGAAATCTTAGAAGTCTTGCACTTGCAGCATATAAACACAAGAAAAATGAACCGTATATGTCTTGAAAAATTTGGAAAAAAAAAAGTTCAAAGACAATATGAGTGGTGGTAAGAAAGGGCCAATAGATAGTGAACAATATTGTGATATACACAGCTACTCTGTACTCATAGATGAACAAAAAAAAACAGGAAAATGTGCATGCCTTTGAAATCGGCATTACTTTTAAGCCCACAAATATTTGATTACTAATTTAGACTTGTGCACAAAATATAAATATTGTAGTATGGTGATCATGAACTTGTTTTTTTAAGCATTTAGTTTGCAAATTGTTTAAAACCAAAACCAAAATCGTTTGAAAAACCGCAACCAAATAGTTTGGTTCCATTTGGTTTGAGCTTCAAACCGCAACCACACCGCAAAAAAAATTAGTTTCGATTTCGATTTCACAAAAAATTGCACCGAATCAAACCGTGTCCACCCCTAATTTCAGCTACATTGGGTTTAAGATTACTCTTTATTATAGTGATTCTTTCTAGAGTTCTCCTTTTCTATTAGAGTTTGTATTAATTAGAGAGCAAGTTTTTCTCACCTCATAGTTTACTATAAATAAAGGCACTTGCATAGGAAAAACACATCATATAATTTTCCTATGCCTTATATTCTCCACACACACACACACACACTCTCTCTCTCTCTCTCTCTCTCTCTCTCTCTCTCTCTCTCTCTCTCTCTCTCTCTCTTTTGTCGCATTGTCTCTATTCCTTTAGTAAATTGGCCACAACACGTTATCACGCACGCTCCTGCTGCTGCACTAAGGAATCTAAAGAGTATTTTTTGCTACAAGCCAATTCACAATCATCATCACGCAATCTACGTTCTTCTAAAGTTGTTATAACTCTTCATGAGACATGTGAAATGACTATTTTGCCCCTAAATGGATGTCTTTAGTAATTTTCGAGCCTTGACTCGAAATCCAATTTCTTATGTCTTCCTAACTATATTTATATATGTGAATGTGAAATCGAAAACGAAATTCAAATCGAAGCCTCGAGGGTTTAATTGTAAAGTTACAATTAATAGAGGGGTAATTTTGTAATGTTCATTTACATTTTCTAACTGGGATTAACCCATTCTCGGTCCCTCTCTTTTCCTTATTCTGAAAACATTATCCCTCTTTGTAAACTCTTTCCCTCTCTTGAACTCATTCACTCTCTCTCTCTGTCACCGAGAACCACCATCACCATCTCCACTTCTCTATGCACGAAACCAAGCCACCACCACCATTTTCTACATCCTCATGCTTTGGGTATTTTGCTGGTACCCTTGCATGTGTGATCAGTGAAGTGAAAGAGGTCAATCTTGAGAGCTCCGAGTTCCCATTTCGAGACTCAGGTGAGTCTTATGAACTCAAACCTACAAATTTACATTGTTTACTTGTTTTCATGGTGATTGGTGATTGAATTTTAGTTGGGGTTCGAAGGTTTAACCCATGCGTCTCTCTGTGTATACTTCCCAAATCCCGACGAGTTTGTGACTAGTGGTGCACAGACAGCGGTCACCGTTATGACTAACGGTGATGTCAGCAATTCCGTTAACTTTAAAGGAATCCAACGACGAAAAAAGTATATTCCGTTAACTCTCTTTAGTATCACCAACGACCAACGCGTGGCATCGATGATGGTGAGTGCGACCCTTACTCACTTAACTGCGGAGACGCGTGGTGGCGCGTGGCCAAAGCACGGCGGCGCGTGCAGGACCAATGGCGAAGCCACGTGAGGGCGAGGAGTGGCGTTCGCCACTCCCCTCGCCGGAAAACATAGCCCCAGCGCCGGTTCAGCCCCTCCCCCTACCGGAAAACCCAAGCTTTGCTCCCTCTGTTCTGAACTTCTTCTTCTTCTACGGGACTTCTGCTGCACAGCAGCAGATTGAATTCTAAATTTTTTTTTAAAAAAAAAAGCTACACGAAACGACGTCGTTTCGTTTCGTCTGTTTAAAAAAAAAAATATGTATGGTTGTGGGGGGGGGACCGCGTGTCCCCCATTGGACCTCTCAAATGTCTCTTTGCTTTTGTCAATACCCAACCAATTACAGACAGAGAGCAGCACAGCAGCTGCTCCCTAAATCCCAGCACCGTGTGAAAGAACAGAACAGAGCCAACAGCCAAGCCTGAGCCGTTTCCTCTCCAGCCCAGCCGGTTCCCTTCCCTCACTCTCACAACAGTCTCACTTCAAGCTCTCCAGCCAGCCATTGAGCCGCTGGCTTCCACTGTTCCACCCCTTCAAACTTCAAGTAAATTTATAATCTCTACCTAACCCTAAAAAATTGTTTGAATTTTATTTAATTGGTAATTTGGTATAGAAATAGAATCATATTAATATGGTAATGCACTAAGTTTTATTGGTTGTTGTTGTTGATTATTGATATGATATTATGAAATTAATTTTTAGGGTGAAAATTAAAATTAAAATTCTTGATTATTGATTAATTAATTGAATTATTACATAATGTATACAATTATTCATATGATTGGTTGAATTGAATTTTTATTTATTGAATAATTTGTATGCTAATTGGTATTGATTAATTGAATTGTTGGTTGGATTAGTTATTATGCATATTAGTATAGTTTACTCTAGGATTAAGAGTCTAAGAAAATTTTTTTCCTTTCCATTTTACAGTTACATAATGGAACGATACTATAAGAAACAATGCTTAAATCCTCCTTCAAACATTTCGGGTAGTCCTTCTCCTTCAAATATTCCGAGTAGTCTTCTTCCTCCTCCAAATATTCCAAGAAGTCCTCTTTCGAATATTCCGAGTAGGTCACAACAAAGTGAGGCCACTGAGTTGGATGAAATATTGGCTAATCTTCCTGCAGACCCTGCACATAGACGTCAAATGCTTGATTATCCACCTAATTATCGTGAAGCAATTCGTAGACACTATTTCCAAAATGATCCTTGTCAACCTAGAGACCACATCATGCCAAGAAAAGTTAGCGACAATCGATGTTTTATCATCGGTTGGTTTGATAAGTTTAAGTGGTTGGAGTATAGTATATCAAAAAATGCTGCATTTTGTCGTTATTGTTATCTTTTCAAATGTGATTTTGATCAAATGGGTAGCACTGGAATTGATGTCTTCACTGAGATAGGGTTTACAAATTGGAAGAAATGACCCGAAAATCTTCGAGTCCATGAGGGAGGTGTTGGAAGTCTTCATAATAAAGCTGTACAACAAGCTAGAGATTTGATGACACAAAAACAACATATTGAAACATTTGTGATTAAGCAAACAGATGAAGCTCGCATTAATTATCGTACTCTATTGAATGCCTCACTTGAATGCACAAGATGGTTGTTGGGACAAGGTTTGCCTTTTCGTGGTCACGATGAATCGTTGAAATCAAGCAATAGGGGTAATTATTTGGAGCTTATGCAATTTCTTTCCAAGCATAATGAACAAGTTAGGAAGGTTGTGTTTGAGAATGCTCCCAAGAATCTTAAGTATACTTCTTCCGATATTCAAAAGGATCTTGTCCGTGCTTGTGCTATTGAAATTGTAGATGCAATCACTAAAGATATGGAAGGTGCATTTTTTTCTCTTTTGGTTGATGGAGCACGTGATTCTTCAACTAAAGAGCAAATGGCAGTGGTATTGTGTTATGTGAACAAAAAAGGAGAAGCAATTGAAAAGTTTTTGGGTGTTCAACATGTCTCCTCTACAACTAGTAGCCCGCTTGATGAGGCCATTGAGAGATTGTTTGCTACAACAAATTTGAGTATGTCCAAGTTACGAGGACAAGGCTATGATGGAGCTAGTAATATGAAAGGTGAGTTAAATGGTCTTAAAACAAAGATTTTGAACAAATACCCTCAAGCATTTTATATTCATTGTTTTGCACACCAACTCCAACTGGCTCTTGTATTCGTGTCAAAGGAAAATGAGGATGTTGCCAATTTCTTCATCAATGCTAGTAGTTTGGTAAATCTTATTGGATCATCGTGTAAGCGCCGTGATGCATTTAGAGAGAAACAACAAGAACAAATTCAGAAAGATCTTGATCTTGGTAATCTTGAAACGGGTAAAAGGTTAAATCAAGAAAGTAGTCTCATGCGTCCATCTGATACACGGTGGAACTCGCATTATGGTACTATAGTTAGTATTATTGTTATGTTTGCAGCAGGACCCAAGACCTATTCTTAGTTTTTTGGTCTTGTGAATCACATGGCGCCTTCTTTTTGTGCAAATTCAATATCTAAATCGTAGTTATGGATGATTTTCCATAGAATGTACATTAAAGTTTATTTTAGCTTTATAATTAATTCACAGGGATAATTGAGGATAAAAAGGATTCAGGCAAGAAGCCTATCGAGGAAGGGCGCTCTACTTACATGTGAGTGGATCCTTTCGAAACTAAATGTTTTCAAGTTATTATTATTCTTCTTATATGTTGATGCATATGAATATTATTATTAGTCTTTGAGGAGACTTATATCTAGTTAAATTATATTGATATCTTGAGTCCATTGGTGATTTGTATTCACCACATGGTCATCATAATATAGTATAGCTAGTTACAGTCGTAGGTTATTTGTAGTTACTTATCTTTCTAGTAGAGGTTTTAAACGCTTGTGTCATCGATTAGGTAGACATCGCTTCACCTGCTTGATATACATTTGATTTACTTTGATTATGTGATTGGTACTACTTTCTTTGATATGAAGAGCGATGTGATTTGAACTTGATTACTACTATTGTAGTATCATATGTATGTAGTTTTTGCTATATATGTGATTTAAAACGGGGGTTATTAGTTTCAAATGATTTTAACTAGATAAGGAGAACCCCGAAGGTGACAAGTGGGCTTGGCAATGAGGCATCCATCCTTTTTTGGACTTTAGGTGATGATTCCTTTACTACAGTTATCATAGTTGTAATAATCGCATAATCATACTTTCAATTATGCATAGCACTGCACTTTTATGTGTTTACTATTGTGAGAAACTTTTAGCCACTCTGAGGTGATGTGATAATAATGGGATCTTATCCATGTACTTGTGTCCCCAAGTGGATAGGTTGATTAGAGAACTTTGTAGCAGCTTTTATTTTATTAATAAAGAATGTTTTGGTTCAAATTCACTCATATTGTATTTGTCTTACTATGACTTACGTTATTAAGTTGGCTTGTGATGTCATCTTTCGATGGGGTCATATGGTCAATTTAGTAACGGTCAGCACATCACGTCCTCGTAACTTGTTATTAAGATTGGGGTGTGTCAAAAACATAGTCTTAGTTGTCAGTGTTTTCAGCCTTAATTGCATGAAACATTCACCATGAAGCATGAACCCAACTTTTATGCGTTCCAAATTACAGATCCTACATAAATTGTTTTTGCATTATTTTTCATATATATTGTGAATAGATGATTGCGAAAGAAAGGACAAAAAAAAAAGAAAAAAAGAAGTAGGCTTTTTCTTTAAGGAAAAACATGTGCGAGCTAAACCGCCGAACTGTTTAGTGTGAAATCCCCTCGTTGAATGTTACCATTTAGTTTTACGTACTTCGTATTTATGCAAAAAAAAATTATTTGAGAATTTTAGTTTACTACTTCCAAAGTCTGTTTTTTCGTAAATAGTCATTAAATTTTTTTAGATCTTTCAATGTCAATATTAATATATTCGAGTAGAGGCCGATTCCAAGAACGCGTAGGCGAAAACCGTTCGCGAATCAGAGTTATAATGAAAGTGAAATAAGCAAGCAAAGACAGAGACAAACGTCATTCGGACCCCTGTTTATTGAAAGCCCAAGAATCTAGGAAGGAACCCCACCCTCGGGAATTGGTTGAAGGAGAATTTTTGGAAAACTAAGTTCATTAAGCAACATCATGCATTTAACAATTAAATGGCGTAAGCATGCTTGTATGCACTTTAAATCAAAATTTAAACCATGAACTTCAAAGCCTAGTAGTGGTGGTGAACCAAGACTCAACTAAAAAACAAAGTGAGTTGAGAAACTTTTATACCTTTGAAGCACCTCTTTGCTTAGCAAAGGATATTTACTCATGTGACGGCCCTTGTCTCCTTGCTCCTTAGCTCTATGGATGTGGACGAAGGAACTTTGCTTCTTGGCTTCATGACTTCTTGGATATGGATGGAGGAATGGGTTCTCCAAAAGTTCTCAAAGTGGGAGACCTCTAAGTTCCGACACCAAGGATGGTTGAGAAAGAAAATGAGTGACCATGTAAGAAAAAAAAGCTAGCAATGTTCTTCAAGGATCAGAACCATGGCAATTGTCAAGTAGGTCCTTAAGTATTTGAGAAATAGCAAAGGATAGGTTCCTCAAGAATGAGGAAGTTTAGAGCAACGAATGGAAGCGTAAAAGTATTAGATTATGAATCTAATATCACATCCATAATTGGATATCTTTTTATTAAGACTAAAAAGATAACTGGATGGAAACACTAAAAGTAATGACTGTAGTGTGTTCTATCATGAATGCAAAATATATCACCCTATAGAAGCTTACAATAATGTTGTTTGAATGGAAAAGTTCCAACCAGAAAGTGTCACTAGTGCACCCCACTATGACACTAATAGGGTGATAGTTCAAGCCAAAGAATCAAGGTCTTATGAAGATCCAAACACATTTGAGAGACTTAACCACATGATTAAGAATCCTGTATAATGGTGATGTCATTAATCTTAAGGTTACTTCTGTGGATAACATATAGATATGATAAACGTTCCTGATCATAGGATTGCCAATTGGGCATTGATTGTCCATTAAGATCAGTACATGCTTTGTCTTTTCTACGGGAAAGTGACTGGTCCCAAGTCATCGGTGTGACTGACACCAAGACAAGTATGTAGTTGCTCAATAGAGAATGAATCCACTGAATGCAATCAATGAGAAGTTCTCATACTCATGTCACATGAGAACTCATAGTTAGGATAATGCAATGTAATGACCTGTCCCCAGTTATCATGATTTTTATAATTTTAAAACATGAATTTACGAAAATGCCTTTTGAGGCAAAAACATTAACTTTGTTGACCGCCTTGTCGTGTCATGTAAGATCCAATTTCTAAGCATACCCTTGTAGTACTCATCGCTACGAGCGTGTGGGCGCAAGCAGAATTGGATTTGGAGTTATGATGAACATTTTACGGAACTATGAAGTCGAGGGGCAAAATAGTCATTCCACTATTTTAGATATTAGGGTTTAGATATTTTATTATTTAATTAATTTCTGTCACGTGGGCCCCTGATGACGCGATTTTATACTATATATTTTACCCTAATCTTAGTATTAATTTATTGGTTATTTTGGTAGAATTTTGATACTTTGTTGTGTATTTTCAATGTAGGACATTCGACTTCCTCTGAAGCAAAAAGTGATCAAACGGATGAATTTTGGAGTGATTCCAATTGGAGAATGTTCATGAGTCTTTCAAGATGATTGTATCAAAATTCCAGATTTTTCTACCAAGCCGTTTGATCGTGACGATGAAATAAAAGGCAGCGCGCAGCTTTCCCAGATTGACGTTTCTGGACGTTTTGGGTATTTTGGAGGTCAAGATGGCATATTTTGAGGAAGATTCCTTCTGAGGATTTGTAGGGGACGTCTTCAGATTTCAAAAGAGACCTTTTAAGACCAAATCAGAGTTGATTTGGTCGGTCAAAAGTATGAATTTCTGAGAAGTCCGAATTCCAGTTCAAATAGAAAACCTTTTATTTTTTGTTTTATTATTTTATTATGTTTCCTAGTTTTATTCTAAGACCTTGTACTAGGAGGATTTTAATTAGAGTAGTATAAATAAGGCTTTTTAGCCATTAGGGTTTGTGACGCAACATTGAGGAGGAAACGCACGCACTACTCTAGAGAGTTTTTGAAGTTTATTTTCAAGGTGTTTTCTATGCACGTTTTTAATAATATTTTGGTTTATGGTTGTTCGTAACTAATTTATGTTTGCTAGGGCGAGGCCTTGAGCCTTAGCATGAATATGTAGTTTTTATTTAATTGCTTATGATATTATGCATGCATACTTTGAATTATTAATCACTGTGCTTTAAACTGTCTCTATATCTTAATGCTTAGCTACCATTAGGATGTTTAGATAAGTAATCGGATGCAATTCGGTCGAAATGCCACCGGGGGATTGAGTATTGCTTCTTGTGATTGATAGTTGTAATTTCACCTAGGATGAATGCCACGTCTTAGGGGTTGCATGGTTTTTCAAAGGGTTTTCACAAAGCGTAATGAGTCATGCATGTTTATATTTGATTTAAATGCCACAGACGGATTGCATGTTTGATATATGTTCGAGCTTGAATGCCACAAGTAGAATATGCATTAGGAAAACCTAACCTTCAAAGTTGCATGGGTAATTCATAAGTAATTGGTAAATCTACATAGGATTGTTAAGGGGATGGCAGAACCCTAGGATTTTACAAATTTGGTTTTCAAAACTCTTTTCTTTTGTTTTCTTTACTTTGTCAATTTATTTCACTATTTTTAATTAATTTCGTTTTTAATATTTTAGGTCATTAAATCAATCTCTTCTAAAATTTGTTCTCAAATAATTAATTAAGATTTGGTATTTACATAAATTATTCATTCAATCCTGCGGAAAACGACATTTCTTGAGCCGTCTATACTACGACAACCTTGTACTCTTGCAAGTATTTTTATGTGTTTTTATCCCTACTTTTGCAAGTGGTAAAAATACCTATCAACCCCCACACCCCACTTCTCATTTTGCCACGTGTCCCCTCTCCCTAATCTTCTGGAACTCTCTCCCTCTCCTTTCTCTCCCGTGACACTCCCTCACTTTCACCATTCTCTCGTTCTCTCCGAGCACCCCACCACCCACCATCGACGTCCTCTCCGGTGAGCACCATAAATCACCAACCTTCTTTCTCTGTTCTCCCCTATCCCTCTTGGACTCTTTCGCATTTCTCTTTCTCCTTCTCCCTCTGCAAATGCAGAGGCCGAAACCACCACCACCATTATAGTTTGTCAACGAATCCATCAAATTCCACCACCTCTGATTAAGTAAGCCTAGGAGTCACACTTCTTTGTCTTAATGTGATGTGCGAGTTCGATTGCTCAGTGGTTGATTCGTTGTTGTGAAGGATGAACACGAAATCGGCTCGGGAAGAATTTTCCAATTTTCGGTGAGCCATCCGTGAGCTATAGATGTGTTTCCGACCGTTCCTGGCCACTACTTGATTCATTATTGGTATGGCTCGAATCCTTACTTCCTCAGCTTTAAGTTGGTTTTCATTTGGCGAGTTTTAGTGCAAATTTGACCCCAAATCAGAGCCGGGGAAGTTTCTCGACCAAAATCTCTAAATTCTGGTTTTCTCCTTCATTGGGTCTGGTGACCCAAGAGCCCAATTGGGTCAACTCGACCCGTAGCCCAATTGAAAAACCATTGGCCCAATAACCTTAACCCAGTCCAACCCAATTGAACCATGCCCAAGCCCAAATCCGAATCAGATCCGACCCAACCCAAGCCTGAAACTCAGATCCCATGGTCGCCACATGGGCTACGCATGGAGGGCTGTCAAATTTACACTAAAACTCACGAAATAAAAACCAACTTAAAGCTGAGGAAGTAAGGATTCGAGCCATACCAATAATGGATCAAGTAGTGACCGGAAACGGTTGGAAACGCATCTATAGCTCATGGATGGGCTGAGTCGATTTCGTGTTAATCCTTCACAACAACGACTCAACCACTGAGCAATCGAACTCGCACATCACATTAAGACAAAGAAGAGTGACTCCTAGGCTCACCTAATCAGAGGTGGTGGAACTCGCAGGATTCGTCGACAAACTGTAATGGTGGTGGTGGTCTCGGCCTTTGCATTTGCAGAGGGAGAACAAGAACGAGAAATGCAACATAGTCCAAAAGGGATGATGGAGAACAGAGAGTGAAGGTTGGTGGTTTATGGTGCTCGCCAGAGAGGATGGCGAGGGTGGGTGGTGGGGTGCTTAGAGAGAATAAGAGAATTGTGAGATGGTGGGAGCGTCACGGGAGAGAAAAGAGAGGAAGAAAGTTCCAGAAGATTAAGGAGAAGGGACACGTGCCAGAAGGAGAAATGGGGTATGGGGGCTCATGTGACAGAAATTAATTAAATAATAAAATATCTAAACCCTAATATCTAGAATAGTGGAATGACTATTTTGCCCCTCGACTTCGTAGTTCCACAAAACATTCATCGTAACTCCAAATCCAATTTCGCTTAAGCCCACAGGCTCGTAGCGACGAGTACTACAAAGATATGCTAAGAAATGGATCTTACGTGACATGACAAAGCGGTTAACAAAAGTCAACATTTTTGCCTCGAAGGGCATTTTTATAAATCCATGTTTTAAAATTATAAAAACCATGATAACTGGGGACGGGTCGTTGCAATCTACCCCCCTTAAGAAAATTTTGTCCCCTAAATTTGAAATAACTTGTTATAAGTAAAATACTCGAAAATAGGGAGAAAATATGTATATTATACAAGGAAGAAATCAAGTTAGAGCGGCTGCATAAAAAAAAATGCCATTCCGTCGTGATCGGATTGCAATGATTCCTCTTTCATGCCTCCAAGCTCATACCTTCTTCCTTCCTCAATAATATAGTATTGTATAATACTCGTATAAAACTATAAAGTTGAAAATGCATATAATTATGTAATAACATAAGGTAAAAAATATATGCGTCTAATATGATAACGTCAAAAATAGATATATATATATATATATATAAACGTACAATTCAAATACTTGTACTGAGTTTAAAATCGAAACTGAAAATAACTCACCCAGATTTTGAAATAGCAAAAATATATATATATAAATAAAATAATGTAGTTTAAAAAATATTTGCACTGAAAATTAGAATCGAAAATGAAAATGGACCTTGCCCAAACATCAGTCATGTCATGTACTCTTGAGAATTGGGGTGTCTTGAGTCGAGTCTAAACCATAGCTCATCAATAACTCATGCCGTGGATGGGCCGACTTGCCCACTTGCTTAGTGAACCCAACAATCAAACTATCGATACTACAGTATGCAGCCTGTAATGCCGATAACTCATCATTATCTTGGTAAGCAAATGAGAAGTTCCCAAAGGTGCCACAATTACCATTTTGCTCCTTAGTGAGAAGGTGCATGAATCGTCCGATTTACGCCTCGATCACGCTCCCGCACTACTCCTAAGCGTACCAATTAGAGCTGCTAGAAGTGCTTCAGCATCCACGTACACATGAACCATAAGTCCTAGAGTGAAATAGTCCAAAGATGCGTCACATGTCGTAAAGCATTTCTTTCGTGACTCACCACTATCGTCGCTCTCCTAATCGAAGGGTACAAAATTCAAAATCTATAATAGATGAACTATCACTCGGACCACATCCTTCGAATAACAGTTACCGCTTTAACCATTCACAGAAACCGGTCATACGATCACCAGGCTCGGAACGTGCAGTTCTACCTTCACCAATTCTTTACTAAAAGACAGCTCAATCCTCAAGACTACTTAGAATTCTTCCTGGTAAGTCTGATAAGCTTGTGAAAAGGTTATGCTCCTAATGTCCTAGTTAGAATTGATATGAAACTAAGCGCACATTTCAGCTAAGCCGATCCATCATGAATTCCTTACGAATTAAGCGAGAAATCATGTCGAGAGAGCTAAAAGAACACTAAAAAATTTGAAGTCAAAACAAGTCCATTAAATCTAGAATACAAGATATATGGATTAAATATGCAACTCTGTTGCTTGAATGCATGTAAATACTTAGCTTGATTGGATAGCAATAACTTGAAATTATCAAATTTGAAAATTTGGCTAACTCAATTTCCTGATGATCGAGAGTCATGTCACAAAATTAATCGATAGTTCCGCATAAGGTGGAAATATAACTGTTTGAAGAATGTTCAGGTATCGATGTGTCTTTCTAATGAGGAAATTAGCAACCATGTTTGTACCATCGGGGTCGTATGCGATGGTGCAGTTGTAGGCATTGATATACTGTATTAATCACTACCACCAGAGAACTTAGCTCATTTCGAGTGAAAATATCACCAAGAAGTTTGCGAGGTTGAACGATAGTCTAATGAAAACTGACGAACGAAAATTTAGCTTTTTCCAAGGCTAAAAAATGCACACAATTCTTTACAATGGTAGCTCTAAGAATATTAAATCACCAATAGTGTAGATTCGCTTGATAGGATGCTGATTGGGTAATTGAAGAACTGACGATTTCAACTAAAAACTTTGACGCCTGAGTGGTCCTCCTGGACAGAATGTCTACTTCAGAAATGATACGAAGAGTAGTAGGGTAACCCGAGATTAACTAAGATATCTTTTAGTACTAGGAGGTGAAACTGAGATTACGAACAAAGCCGATGTGGACCAAAATATTAGAGAGTCTAAAAGATTCAAAAATGAGGAATTCAGCCGAATGGTTCAAGGTATAGGCCTCACGGACTGATGGATAGTACACTAAGTGAAATGGTCGACAAACATCGAATCATTACCAAAGTCTCCATGGAAGGGTGTCATTAGGTTTCCAAGTAAGAGTGGTAGCAGTTGACTGAAAGTCATAGATAGGACAGTTCACTTCATACAGTACCAATGTCGAAAGACATACGCGTTACTTGATCGTGCTGCATCAACGTCTGGCATATCTTTTAGTAAACATCATCGTCAGATTCGAATTTTATTGGTGTCATCAAAGGGTGTAAGAACAATGGTAGGGTGAAACAACATCTCGAACATAACCGACTTGTTCCTAGCCAAAAGAAATGGAAATAAGACTATGGTCAAAGAATTGTTGATAACTGTCGATAGAACCGACACGACCAATGGTATTTCGTAATTTACTACTCTCGAGAGGATTTCGATTTCTAATTGTCACAAGCTTGGATTTGGTAAGGATATCTTTTGCTACGCTCATATCTCCCAAAGAAAGTACGTAAGTAGGGTCAACATTTGAGGAAATTGGTATAAGGTTGGCTATGTTTAATAAATTGACCTCGTGGTTGGAGTAGACAAAGGTATTATCGGTACAGCAATCACTGAGAAATTTCTTAAGGGTCCACACGAATTCCCTCAGGGGAAACAGTAAGCCTGAAGAAACTAATTCGGTCTACACTATGGATACATGCGAACTTTGCTTACAACTGGTGCTCCCTTAATTTTCTCCAACACGAACTTAAGATGTTTTAAGCAATCTCCCAACAGGTATGCCTCTGCCCGCCATTCCAGAGGAACGTATGTCGCAGAGTACCGGTCTGATGTTGGAGTCATTCATAACGTATTACGTCAAACTTGAGGCACAATCCCACACTAATTTCTCATACTTCAAATAGGATATGACTATTCAGGTAGAATGAAGGTTGCACAACCATGCTGAAGGACATCAATAAACAGAAGCCATGACATCTAAATGATATCAAGGCTGACACACTATTAGAGTAGAAGAAAATCCTAAGTATGCTCTGAACAAACCATGCTCTGATACCATGATGTGGTAAAAACTAACACACAAATTAAACCTTATATATTATGCAATCGTAGTATGAGTAAGTAAGGATCGTTCTATTCCGGGGATTAGAAGGGATGCTAATCAACACAAATTAAACATATAAAACTGAAAACTAAGTTAAACTAACAACAAAACAGGTGACTAGGGGGATTTTGGACGAATTTAATTAAAACAAAAGTAAATGGCAGCAAGTAAATTAAGTTGTGAATGATATATGGATGAAAGGACAGCTAGAGGATTTTTCTCCACACATGAAACACATGCATACAAATCGATTTCCAGTTATTCTTCCTATAAACCATGAATGACAATGCCCCAAATTAACTGTGAACATCACTAATTAACTCTCAGATTTTCCTAAGTTCATTGAATTGGACTCAACGACATAACCAAATTATTCTTCTCAAGTTCCCTAACTATGAAAAGCATGATAGAGATACATCTCAAAGATCATTAAGTTCTGTGAAAATCATAAGCATTGACAAAGCATTCGTAACTATGAAAAGCATGATACTCCTGCCAAGAATTTACTTAACTCGATCATGACTAGTGACTTTTACTACTTGCAAATATAAGTTCATAATGATTAGGTGAAATTCCCTTCTATTCTAGCATCAAATCCCTGCATGCAGACTAAGTATGCATCCTTAATAAACATACAAGAATAAGTTCTCTATAAAATAGATTAGTAAAACGCATTCATGTTTAATGAAACAATAACTGGATGTAATCAATTTATATAAAACATATGATCATGGCTTCGAATTCTTCTCTAGCTAAAAATGAACTTAGTTACACATGTTCATCATAACTAAAAAACAATCTAAAATGAACATTAAAACTGAAAACAAAGATAGAAAGAACTCTGAAAACTCCAGCGACTTCAATGGATGGTTGCAGGTTGACGCAAAATCTGCTTCTCTCCTCTTTTTTTCTGATATTTGCAGCACAATCTACTTATATAGGGCAAAGGGCACGGCTGAATCCCAGGAGGAAAAGGATTAGGTTATTTGAATTATTTTAGGACTCATATAATCAGATAGGAAGTGTTGGAATGTGATAAGGATTCCTCTTTGCAGCTGGAGATAAGATAAGGTAAGATTGGATAAGATTGGATAAGATAAGGTTGGATAAGGTTTGCTTTTTGTTATCTAATTCCTTGTCTTCCAAGCCTCAACTTTAATTCCTCCAGATTTTAGCACATATCTAGCACCATTTAAACACCAAAAACGTCCATCCCATAAGCTATCCACGCATGCTATCCAATCCAAGTCCAAAACTGCTCCAAATTGCTCCATTTTGCCATTTATTGTCATCTTTATCAATTGGACCTACAATAATACAAAAATAGCTTAAATTACTACAATAAATGGAAACTAACTAAGTAAATGCAAAGAAATAAGCTAACAAAATCGCATAAATATGCTCCTATCACCAAACTAACACGCCCTGATCCCAATATCCCCAAACACTAGGATAGGCACGACGTGATGAAGCCATTTTAAACATCCATACTATGAAGAATACGTAATTAGAATTAATTAAACCATAGTAGAATCATGTTCAGAGCATACAACTAATCAAGAATAATGTTAAAGAATTATTATAAAAAGTTACGAACCAAGGAATGGGTCCTACCCTGAGAAGACTCGAAGGTGCCTAAACGAGAGTGCCCTGACGCCGGGATCATGTGCCTCAAATCTTAATCTTGAGGGAGCGCAAAACAAAAAAGGTGAGTGGACCAAAGTTGATAATAATAATACTAATAATAAGAAAACCATTTTCCTTATGAACATACTAACCCTCTATTTTGAAAACACATATAATACTACATAATAGGTTTTTCTGAAAACTCTAGCATGTCATGGAAATCTTTGTAAAACATGTATGTGTAAAACCATGCTCGATAATGGTGTTATCGCCACCCAAAGGCAAATCCATAAATCTCATCAATACTTAATTAAATAATAAAATATCTAAACCCTAATATCTAGAATAGTGGAATGACTATTTTGCCCCTCAACTTCGTAGTTTCGTAAAACGTTCATCGTAACTCCAAATCCAATTCCGCTTGCGCCCACACGCTCATAGCAACAAGTACTACAAGGATATGCTAAGAAAATGGATCTTATATGACACGACAAGGCGGTCAACAAGTCAACATTTTTGCCTCGAAGGGCATTTTCGTAAATTCATGTTTTAAAATTATAAAAATCATGATAACTGGGGACGGGTCGTTACATGCAAAGTAGGCATTTGACCTGAAGAATCATAGTTATATTGTGGTTAAGTCTTTGATCTTTGACTATGTCAAAGGCACTTCATCAGAGGGTGTCCACGACATGGTTGGGGTTAAGCCATTAACCATGGAGGCAGGTGAGGTGAATGCGCAACAAGGGATCTCTAACCTTTAAACCGTTAACAGAGAATACTTTATGACATGATTAAGAATCTCTTGCCAGAGTATGAATGAGATTTAGGAAGTCGTTCCTAATCACATTCAAGGTAATCGTATAGACAAGAGAATCACATTGGATAGTACACATGAATAAACTATCAAACCAAACAATATGATCGAGAGTATTGTATTAGAGAAAGACTGTATTGCATTTGTAATCCCAAGCTGAATAGGTTTTGTAACCTCTTCTGATTAGCTTGAGTAGCCATGACATACTGCTAGGTGTTACTCATGGCTTGTGAAAGCCCTAAAGATGTATAATCATTAAAAGGAGAATTGAAAGAATTGAAAGTAAGTTTCAATTCACAATTGATTAGTAAGAGTTCTAATCTCTCACTATCTCGCTAAAAGGAACCTAATGGATCGCACACCGTGTAAGGTAATGATTGAAGAAACTAACGAAGATGAGTAAGGACAATTAAATGGTTTAACAATATAAGGCAAGGATTAATAAATATATTAATTAATCATACGAAAGGTTTGTATTAAGCTTTAAGTTAGTTTCAAGTTTTGGGGCCCAAAATGAGTTTTGGTCCACAAGGCCCATTGAGTTTAAGTTGTAAGACAACTAAAACAAAATAAAAATTAACCCAAACACACTTAGAAAAATCGGCCTAAGAGGGAAGAAGTGATGGCTCACTTATTACAAGTTTACCGCTCACTTAGAATGAGGTGTAAAGGCAACTTTATAGTCTCATCCTTCATTAGGATTACTTTGAGGAAAGATGAGAGAATACAAGCTTCCTCTTTCTCTCTAGGAGGCCGGCCATATGGGAGGAAGATACTAGCATTTTCTTCCTCCCATATCACTCATCTTCTTCCTTCATCATCCCTGGTGTCGAAACTTAAAAGTCTCCAATTGTGGAGAACTTTTTTGGAAAATCCATTCCTCCATCCAAATCTAAAATTACATTAAGCTAGGAAGAAGGTTTCTTCCACCCATATCCATAGAGTCAAGGAGGAAAGAGGTAAAGGAAATAAGGTCCACACATGGGTGAATATCTTTTGCTAAGAAAAGAGGTGCTTCAAAGGTATAAAAGATTCTCAACTGTCTTTGTGTTTAAAGTTGAGTCTTCGTTCACCACCAGTACTAGGCTTTAAAGTTCATGGCTTAAGTTTTGTTCTAAAGTGCATATGAGCATGCTTCTGCCATTAGTTGTTAAATGCATGCATTATGTTGCTGAGTGAACTTAATTTTTCAAATATTTTCCTTCATTTTTCTCCATCTCTTACCACGAACACAATGGTTATGGTCTCGTGGCTCGACTAAACGGCTTTTGGCCAAAATCTCCTTGTCGGCCCTTGGTTTTGGCGTTTGGCTAAAATCTGATGAGGAATTCCCCCCCTCTTTGTGCACCAAATCACACATGCAGCGCATGAAATAGAAACTACCCATCGATGAATCTAATGGTTATGATTGGAAGACTTACCTTAGCCGGGAACGGGGGAAAGTCACCAGGAAGATAACTCATCGTCGAAGCTCTTTGAATCGTTGTTCGGGGTTTGAATTTCAGGTAATGGGGATCAACGCCGAGTTCGTGGCGAGGAGTGGATCGTGGTTATGGCAGTTGGGTGGCCTACTTCACCGAAGAGCCGCCGCCATGGGTGCTTGGTTCTCGGGAAACGAAAATGAAAGGGGAGAGATGAGGAAGAAGAGATGAGAGAAAATGATAAGAAATAGAAGGTTAGTGCATAAGGAGAAAATAGGAGAGAACGTGAGTAGGAAACAGTGAGAGAGACAATGGGTCCCACGGCCCCCAAAACAAGACATGAAAATAATAGAAGTGCTCAGAAACTAGTGAAATTACAATTATGCCTTTGAACCTCAAAGTTTTGCAGAACCTTCGTTAGAACTCCGAATTTTGTTTCGCTTGAGCCCACGCGTTCATAACATCGAGTATTATGAGAAAATGCTCATTTGATAGGTCATAGGTATCACGACCAAAAGGCTAACCGAAGTCAACACTTTTCCTTTCTAAGGGCATTATGGTCATTTCACGCCTCCAGGAATTAAAATAGGATAATTTTTGGGACGCGCTGTAACAATCCACCCTCTTAAGAAAATTTCGTCCCCGAAATTTCATCATCAAACTAGAAGAGATCTAGCACACCAATATGAAAAATAAAAGAAAGAACTCTATTAAAGAAAATGGAATTTTGCACAAGTACCACCTGAACTTAAAAGCATGTGGGTAAATATCATCTAAACTTTCAATTTTGTATTTTTACCGCTTGAACTTTATCAATCGTTGGAATTTACCGCCTACCGTTACTTTCCATCCATTTTGCTATTAAAACGTATCACTTGTGGGGGCATTTTTATCAATTAACTTTCTAAATTTTCTCAAATCACCTTATATGAAAGAAACTGATAACCCAGCATCCGGAGGGAGGGCCTTTGTTGTGGCAGGGTACGAAGGGTTTCATGGAGAGAAAGGAAAACAACTATGCTTGATTTTGGCAAGGATTGTTGAAGAATTGAAGAAAAAATTGATTGGTGGCATCTATTTTGGCGTCAAGTAAAGAGGGATGGAGGATAATCAGTTCAGATTTGCTGGAGAAGCCCCAAATTATGGTAAATATGAAATCTTTCTTTGATTTATAGTTAGGGTTTAGTTTTGTAACTTGGTTTGTCAAATTAACAAATTTGTTGGGTTTATTGTGATTTTTTCATTTGAGGTTAAAGTGAAGGAATGAATTTCGTTGTGATTTGAGTTCCTTTTTCTGTTAAATTTATTAGAGGTTAAAATGAAGGCGATTGCAATCTGTAATTGCAATTTATTTGAGTTCCTTTTTGTAGCTTTGCAATTTGTAATTGCAATATGTATTTATGGGTTCAATTTTGGTGTCATATTGACATGGACAATTTTATTTAGGAGCTATTTTATTCTAACCAGCCCTATGAAGTTAATTGACGAAAATACCCCTCTCAAGTAACATGGCCAGATGTATGGAAAGTAAAGGTAGGTGGTAGATTCCAACAACCAAGAGAGTTTAGATGATAAAAAAACTACAATTAAAAGTTCAAGTGGTATTGGCGCATATGCTTTTAAGTTCAGATGGTACTTATGCAAAATTCCTTAAAGAAAAAGAAACCAAACAAGCAAACTCCTAGTAAATTTTCAGAAATTAAAATATACTATCAAACTGAAACGACAAAATTGTGCCACGACTCGACATCCTCTTGGCATCTCAAAGAGACGCATAGCTTTGTAGTGGCGGACACCATCTAATAGCTTCCATGCCCTCGGAGCTTCAAACACCGAATCGAAAGTGACAGAGCGAGAACCAATGTTGGTAGTGTATTAGCCAAAACAAGATTTATTTGGCCGACAAAGAGAGACTTTTACCTATTTTGATTGAATATTTTTTGGGACTTTCTTATTACGTGAAAATACGTGTGAGAAAAAATGTCAAAAGAATATACATTCAGTTACAAGATAAATTTCTTTCTAATAAACCATTATTAGACTGTATTATTTGACAAATTAAAAGATAATATTGGAAATTTGGCAGTTGTATTATGTTTTGGTACTATTTATTTAGATTGCCACATTGCCACTATCCTGAAAATCCTCGCATAGTGTTTGACGGTTGACCATTGAACCAATTAAATCTTAGGCATTTAAAAGTTGCACAAGACAAGCATATTCACTAACTAGGCTGCTAATTTATTGCAACATCAAATAAAGTAAAATACCAACCTAATGTACGTGGCATGCCCATATCGAATTAGCCCATATATAGCGCAAACGTAGTACTCTCTCTCTCTCTCTCTCTCTAGTCTTAATAGATAGATAAAAGAAAAGAAACCTGTGGGTTTTCCATTCCAAAGCAGAGGCAGGCAAAACCATGGGCAGTTTTCTGCACATACAAAACCTGCCAAACTAAAACCGGCTGCTCCGCTCTCTGTATATAGCTCATACCGCTTCTCCATTGAATATGTCACACAATCTATTCCACCACCACCACCACCACCACCAAACCTCTCTCTCTCTCCTCTCACTTCTCTCTCTACGTTATCTTCTGCTTCTGCCACACATTTCTGCAAAAGCTGACCAATTGCTCTCAATCCTTTCCATCCGTGGATGTGCCCCTGGACATGTTGATGTAACAAGTCGGTTCCAATCTCTCAGATTCTGCTACTTTTTGGCAGTTTTCTTTTCTGGGTTTTGGTCCAAGTTTGGTTTCAATTATTGGGTATTTTTCTTTCTTTTTGTTCTGGGTTTTGTTCAGCGCATGAGTTTTCTCCTTATAAAATCGATTGGATTGAAAGATATATTTAGTGGGGAAATTAGATTAGAACATTTGTTTCTACTGGGTTCTTGGTTTTCGTCTCAGAGTTTTAATCTTTTGTGAAATTGGTAGAATAAGAGCAGTTTATTAGATTTTGGAATGGAAGCAAATGGGCTGTTTTCTGGAATGCTTGGCCTGGAAATGCCTTTGCACCAAAATCCCCAAAACCCCCCAAATCCCCAAAACCCTCACAACCCTATGCACCAACCCCAAATGGTTCCCTATGCCCCCCACCATGACCCTGACCCCCACCAAAACCCTCACCAATCTGTGAAACAGGGCTACCCATTTGCCCCCAAATCCAAGCAGATTGCCCTGAGTGACGATGACGAACCCGGTTTCGGTGCTGATGACAAGAGGAAGATATCGCCGTGGCAGAGAATGAAGTGGACCGACACCATGGTGAGGCTTCTGATCATGGCTGTGTTTTACATTGGTGATGAGGCGTCCGATGGCCCTGATCCTACGGGCAAGAAGAAGCCTGCTGGTGGATTGCTGCAGAAGAAAGGGAAGTGGAAATCGGTGTCCCGGGCTATGATGGAGAAGAGTTTCTATGTGTCTCCTCAGCAGTGTGAGGATAAGTTCAATGACTTGAACAAGAGGTATAAGAGGGTCAATGATATTCTTGGAAAGGGGACGGCCTGCCGGGTTGTGGAGAATCAGGGCTTGTTGGAAAAGATGGATTTGGCACCAAAGATGAAGGAAGAAGTTCGTAAATTGTTGAATTCGAAGCACCTGTTTTTCAGAGAAATGTGTGCCTATCATAACAGTTGTGGTCATGGAACTGTTGGTGGCGCGTCGAATGGTGCGCATAACTCCCCGCCAGAGGCGGCCACAGAGCCGTCTGAGATTCCAGCGCAGCAGCAGCAGCAGAGGTGCTTTCATTCATCAGAAAATGCCCAAGCGGTTGCCAATTCAGGAAGGTCAGAGACTGAGGGATCCAAAATGGTAATCGGAGCAAGTGGCGGCGAGGACGAAGATGAAGACGACGAGGATGATGATTCTGGGGACGAAGATGATGAAGAGGAAGACGAGGTGGTTGGAGGTGGTTGTAGAGGTCAAATTGGGCATGGAAATCACGAAGATGACGATGACAACAACGATGAAAGAGCGCCGCGGAAAATGGCAAGAAAGGAAGGGTGCCATGCGGGGTCCTCCTCATCGAGCCAATTAATGCAGCAATTGAGCTGCGAGATGAGGGTTGTAATGCATGATGTGACAAAGACCCCGTGGGAGAAGCAGCAGTGGTTGAAAACAAGGCTGATACAATTGGAGGAGCAGCAAGTGAGCTACCAATACCAAGCCTTGGAGCTGGAGAAGCAGAGGCTAAAGTGGATCAAGTACAGTGGGAAGAAGGAAAGGGATATGGAGAGAGCCAAGCTTGAGAACGAGAGAAGGCGGCTGGAGAACGAGAGGATGCTGTTGCTCGTGCGCCGCAAGGAGCTGGAGCTTCATCACCAACAGCAGCAGCAACAGAATTCTTCAAACAAGAGAAGCGATCCATCTTCGCTGACGGGATAGTTGTAAGTTATATATAGGTTGAGATGAGAAAGATGAGATTCCCCCTTGGTGTTTTAAAGCGTTTCTCGTGTATTTTGTATACAGGGCGATTTACTTGTACCAAAGGGAATGTGTGGCGATGATACATTTTATTATATGGGCGACGGCTCAGACAATTTCGATATGTACGAATAAACACAAATCTCCCACAAGCAACCTAAGGAAACGATGCATCAAAATTTCGTCTAAGCGCTGACTACTGCCTTGATTATAGTCCATCCATAGGGTCCCTCCTTAGCTGCTAGGCTCCAACCTGCCGCCCGACTAAAACCTAGCCCCAAAGATCAGTCTTACTTTTTATCCGTGTCGTGTTACGGTTGAAACATTCAATTTAAGCAATTTCTCACTTGCAATTAACGAAATAAATATCACAAACAAAAAACCATCTTTATTGGAGACTTGATCGACTCTGACAAAATGGGATGGGGTGTGCCTCGGTGTATAATCCTTTTGCACCAAGTCTAAACAACTAACAAGCCTCCAAAACCGGCGGGATATGAACCTCGCCGCCGGCGATATGGGATTCGTCCATTTCCCGACGAGAAAAGAAAAAGAGAGGAAATTATGCTTCAAAATGAGGGTACACAAGAATTCTAATCTTCAAGCTCTATAATCTTGACCACAGAGGTATCACCAACTTTCTGGCAAACGACTACTCGATCGTGTGACTTTACCACTCCGGATGCCTTTCCATGATCAAGGGCAACCTTCAGAACTGACTCATTTGTTGCACTGGTAGACTCGGCCTGCAAAATCATAGACGGGACAACAAATTGAGTGAAAGATGATCGATCGAAGATTACGTGCACCTCAAATTTACATTCGACCTCCACAATTTACTGGAATAAGATACTTACAGGATGTCGAGGATCAGCAAGCATAGGGTACAGACCCCTGACTAAAAGCGATTGCCTTGCCTGCAAATTGGTATGTTGTTGATAAAAATAAGTTAGAAAAATACTTTACAGATTAAAATGATAAGAGAACAAACAATACAAGAACATGTAAAAGCAATATGCATCTTTTAAGATGCAGACTTCTTAACGAGCTTTAAATTGAGCATACCCCGCATTAGGACTAAATCTGATCATGCGCGATATTAATTAGCCTTATTACAGCTACAATTTATTGAATTCTTAACAATGGCGTTCCCATAAAGCATAATAGAGTTAATTCACAACGAGATAACTAAAGTATAGTCCTGGATTTTGACATTAAGTTTAAATTCTGTATTAGATCTAAAAGCTTTTTATGACTCAAGTTTAGCAACGTCGTTATTAAACTGGTACACATCCTTATTTTTCTTGAACTTTTGCATAGCATCAAGACATTTCAATCTCACAAGAATGGATAACAATCGTCTATCCTTCAAACTTTGCGTATGTAAATGCACTTCCAAATAAATTTAGGAAAAAAACCAGAAATTAGCATGAATTGTTATAAACTTCACAACAGTAATTGAGCTAGAAGTTAATCAACGACTCGGAGTCAAGGGCACACCTCAAAGGCTCCAGTAAAGCTCCACTTAAGCTGATTTGTCTTGAGCCGGGGAACGACAACTGAAAGAACTGGCATTGTGGGTCGATACTTTGCAATCAATCTGCAGAATATGAATGACTTGCAAAAATTGAGGACATTCGCCCATAAAAAAGAAGCATAAATTGATCGTCTTATTGATGCCAAATGGGCCCATCAGAATAAATTAATTACAAACAGATAACTTTGCATTTCCAAGGATACCAAATACACACCTCGCAGCCCTTCCAGAAGAAGTGAAGCAGATAATAACAGATGCCTTCACCTTAATCGCTGCTCGTACCTGAACAGTGATGACATTGGCAATTCAAGTACCAAACAAAATCGTGCAATAATTTCAACCAGAATGCTAGCTACAATAGGAAGCAACGTAAAATAGCAACACATTAACATCATACCGCAGAGGACGCAATAGATTCCAAGTGTGTCATTGGCTCTCCAACATATTTGACAGTCCTCTTAAAATACAAGTCTTGGTTGAAAACCTTCTCTGCCTGCACGGATTAAAATTAGGAAAGACTATCCTTGTAAAGCAAACGAAACATAAAATGTGGTTTTGATACTTAGCATTTGCAATAAGCCAATTTAATGACATGTCCAGCATGTAATTGCCCTCAATACTAAAATGATAAGCATTGATATAAAAAGTTACTAAACAAAGAATGAATAAAATTACAAGTGAAAGATTACCTCAGCACAAATTCTACCAACAGTGGAGATTGTATCAACAGGGTACAAACCACGAAGAGTCTCGGCACCCAGAAGAATTGCATCACTTCCTGCACCCACAAGACAATTAAGTTGGGAAACAAATAACAAATTTTTCCAGTCAACAGAACACTTGCAAACAATGGCAAACAGTAACAAACAATACAAGAGAATATCTAAGAAAATAGTAGAGGCAACCAGATAATAAGGTAACCCATTCAATGGGCCTTAACAAGTAGTCTCTAAAGCACGCATTGAGTCAAAAAGGGACGCACCATCCAATACAGCATTTGCAACATCCGTTGCTTCAGCACGGGTTGGCCTCAAGTTGTCAGTCATACTATCCACAACACGAGTAACCACAGCAGGCTTTCCAGCCATGTTACACTTGTAAAGGGCAGCCTTTTGAAATAAAAAGACCTGTAGAAGAAAATAAAAGTTTATTCACTTCTTCTAAAACAAATAAATAATGTGACATTTTCTAACTTCAAAGTTCAGAAAAATGACCTTCTCTGGTGGGAGATCAATGCCCAGGTTCCCACGGGATAGGATGATGCCATCAGCTTCTTGCAGAATCTCATCAAAATGGGTTAAACCCTAATGCATATAAACAAACAAAAAAACATAAATATTCATTACTCAGCACTGTCATAGAAAGTTGAGATTCTGAACTGAAAATAAACGAATCTCACCTCCATATTCTCAATCTTAGCAAAAATTTGTGTCTGACCGAGGTCGCCCAACTTATTAAGGAACTTACGAGCCTGCATTACACCATTAACAATACTCAAGTTATTCGCACAACCAGCTTCAAAAATGACGAAATAATATAAAGTATTCAGATGTTGAGACTTGATACAAGGACATGGAACTTAGAATAACGCTTACATGGCGGACATCTTCTGCATGCCTCGTATATGACAATGAGAGGAAGTCAATTTTGTTTTGAAGTCCCCAACTACTTATAACCTGAATTAAGCATTGAATTCAAGCACTCAATAAATCGGTAAAGGCATCAAGCCAAAATGAACTAAAAGAGACTTGATTCATTCTATATAAACATATTAAAAGTAGTCCGGGCAGCAAGTTCAAATAACTTACCTCATTATCTTGATCAGAGAGAGTAGGCAGGTCAATGTGAATTTGAGATGCATGCAAAGTGAACAACGAACCTGCCAATGTTGCAGAATTCTTTACGGAACAAACGACATCTTCTCCTTTTATTTCAGAAACCTGATCAATTGAAAATAAAACCTATCAGCCATGCATGACCTCTGAACTTCCCTTCATGATTATGTAAAGTTCTTTTCGTTTTCTCCATATACTAATTTACTCAGAAAAATTGGACCATAGTGAAGATTTTCTTCAGTGGAAACTTTCAGTTTAAGGGGTGGAGGAACTTCAGGGAAGTTCTCCAATTATATTTGTTTTACCTCCAACCATACAGAAGTCGTTTCGCTTCCCGTGAACAGGTACTGACCAACAAAAATGGTATCTCCCGTCTTCACTGCCTGCAAAAACAATTTAAAGATTGACTTGTGATATTATGGAGATTTTATCTCAGTCCGGACTACTACAAAAAAATGAATAAATAACATAAGCTAGAACAAAATAATAACAGAAACTTGCAGTATTCAACTCATTAAGACGTGAAAAGCAAAGTTTCTAATATCTTAAAGGGAGACATTTAGAGATAATACACATCAAGAGGTCATAAACATAATTGGACAAGTTGCAGCTTCATATCTCTACTGTCACCATGAGAACAAGTAGGTCAGTGGTTCCGTTTTCCACATATGATGAACACATAATTCAAACTGTGATGGTGCCACTCAAATTACTTATTGTCGTAGGAGATCCATAATAGAAATCTACTGGGAATGTACAACAAAGAGAAAACGGTAGTGGGAAATGTTCTCCAAACCATGGGCCATCATTGAGCCCATAATCAAGGTTTAAGTTCATCAATTTTAGTCATTGTTACGACAAGTTCACATTATTGGTGAAACGCAATGTCTAAAGCTATGGATGTCTCCACAGGGTTTCAGCATTATAAGTAGTAAACGACCTAAACCTAACATTGACTAGGTTTTCAACCTATCCATCAATTTTGTCTATATATTCAACCAATTCATGCATGCCATGATAAAATGAGCTGGCAAACCTTTGCCAATCCATCGAAGTTGATGGGCAACAGCTCTGAGGATGGTTCTTGTCCGCGATCTGGCGTCAGAACAACGAGTCCATCTCCGAGGAGTGCAATAGGATTCCCAGTTTTGTTGGCGACTTGCAACTCAGGACCCACAGTGTCCAACATAACCTGAAAAATAGACAAACATTAGCATGCAGTCACTTCCTTATTCGTCTTTTACTCATCCCACAAAAAGGAGAAAATCATAGTTGTTAAAAATACAGTTAGTAAACATTTTGATGGCAATCTCAGACGTTAAACAACGAAGATTTGTCCCGCTAGCATTTCATACGCAATTTTTCCATTTGTTTCAAAAAATGATGTCCAAAATACACTTGAGGAACACTCAAATAGTCCAAAAATCAAAAACTAAACAAGCAAAAGATTACCCGAAATCGGGTTTCGGTGGAAAACAAAGATATATAGGCAAAAAATGAATGCCTTGATTCTCAGATTTCATTTATTAAACTGTTTACAACTGAAAATCAAAGGCATGCATGCATGTCAATTAGCATACAAACAGACAAGCAAAAGAATACAACAAATCAAAATTCCTTTAAAAATTAGACAAACATACAGCGCAAAGCTTCTTAGTACTCTTAACAGCGGCCTTGAGATTCTCCAGAGTCTCCTGGTGATATTCCCGGTTGCCCCACGAGAAGTCGAATCGGGCCACTGCCAACCCAACCCATTCAAATCCATCAAACAAAACCCAACAAAAAATAAATCTATTCAAAAGTTTAGAATCGCATACCAGACATTCCAGCATTGAGGCAGGAAGCGATAACCTCCACGGATCGCGATTTGGGGCCGAGCGTACCCACAATCTTCGTCATTGCTGGGAAAAATGTCTGCAAAAAATTACCCAAACTATTACATTAACAAACAAACAAACAAACAAACAAAAAGCGATTCAGAAATCAAATCTGAACCCAAAAAAAAAAAAGAGATTAGGGATTTGAGTTCGCATACAGCCTTGGACGGCTCGAGAATCGAAGCCATCCGGATTGGCTCTTCCAGAAGAAGGTGATTCGAATGCATCTTCGCTGCTTCTTGGTACTGCTTCTGCTGATTGCTCTCTGCTTTTTTGCGTGGAGAAGACGAAGAAGAAGAAGCGAAACGAACGAAACGAAACGGGAGGCGTCGAAACTTGACTCTCTGGAAGAATATGCCTTTTTCTGAGTGCTTGTTTTTAATTCTCAGCGACGACAATGAAATATGGAATCCTTGCTTTCGCACTTCGCTCTGGTATGTTGCCCTATTTAAATACAAAACGAAAACAACTATATATTTTCATTTAAGAAAACCCATATAACCTATATTTACTCTCAACTTAAATTTTAAATATGATATATTTTTTTTATTGTATATAATTACCATAAAGTACAACATGAATTTCAAGGAAAATTGAGGTTTGCTGACCATCGGATTGTTCCTCTATTGCCTAAGCAATCTCCGTGGTCGACAAAGAAGGTTGACTGGAACAAAAGCGCCCAACTGACAAAGGTCGATTAAACACACCATATCTCTCGACCAGTTTTTGCTTCTTGTTCGTGACTTTTTCTTTTCTAAAAGATTGCCATTGTTTTCTTCTAGAACCTCTTTAGATTAACTTGATGGTGAGCTAATCATCTTATTAGATTTTAATGTATGGATTCACCAGCTAGTTAAAGAGTCTTCTCTCTTCTGGTAAGAGGGAACATGAATTGTGCGGGCAATTATATTGAACATATTCATGAAAATGCCACTCAACGACAATTATTGTCCGGAAGAACTCTTATCAGTTTTATTTTTTAAATGGTTGCAAAAATAAATTTATATATAAATTAAGTTTGTGAGGGTAGTTTAGGTAGTAAAATTAGGTTTAAAGGGATTTCGATAGTTTAATTACAAATAATATGGGTGTATAAAGTAAGTTGGATGTAGAAAGAAGTTGTATGGGTTCAAATAAAATTTCTCTTTCATTGTTCAAACTTTTAAACACTCGTGTCAGGGTGGGATTGGACAAATGTTTAACAATTCTTCGATATAGAAATAGGGGGTGAAGTCTAAATTTCACTTTATATCGGAAAAACTCTTAAGTTTAAACTAAAATCGACAGATATAATCGAAATTTCTAACACATTTGTTAAATATCGGAAGAAATTCTTATATTTGGTCCAAACTAATGTTTGACAATCTCTAAAGTTTTATTTTAAATTTTCCTCATATCGATCAAAAGTAATAGATATCAATATCGTTATTCAATATATCCGTTAATATTTTTATAAATTTACATATTAATATTTCTTCCGATATTTAAACACTGGACTAAGAGCTGGTTTGATATTGTTGTGTTTTGAAAAAGAAAAAAAAAAACTGTTTCTGCTGTGCTGTGAGAATAAACTCATTTTTGCTACTTCACGTTTTTCAGCTTTTTTTAATCCAAAATTATAAAAATAAGCTGTTTTTAAGTATTTACCAAATATCTTTATGAGCTCAGCTTTTTTTATAACCATTTTTTATAAAATCACATAAGTACCAAACCAGTATTAAGTAGCTGAAGCAGAAAGTACGTCGAGGAGCTTCGTTTGGGTGGGGGGGAGCGTACAGCTCACGCCAATCCTTAACGCATGGCGGGAGTTACCTCGTGTATTTTTCTAAGTAAGAAAAAAAGCACGTTCTAGGCAAGGACTAAAAAATCGATATTATCGGCGAAATATCGCCTATAATATCGTTTTTTTTGGGCAGCGATATTTTCGCACGTTTACATCTAATTATCGTACTAATATCGCGATATTAGCGATATTATCGATAGTATAGGCCGGATCCGTTGTCGTCGTCGACTCGTCGCCGTCGTCGTCGTCGTCGACTCGTCGATATTATCGCGCCCAATCCCTTTTCTAACCCGCTCGGATTTGATGGATCCGAGAGCCTCGTACTCCCCTTGCCGATGAACTCGAGCTGCCGCTGGTACTCCCCTTGCCTGATGGTACTCCTCCTGGATGTCGATGAACTCGAGCTGCCGCTAGTAGGACTTGAGGCGGTTGTAGAGATCGTCCTCGTCGGAGGCCTGGCTGAGGACAGAATGAGGGAGAAGAAGGATCGAGAGAGAGAGACTGAGGACTGAGGAGAGAATGAGGGAGAAGAAAGATCTAGAGAGAGAGAGACTGAGGACTGACTGAGGACAGAATGAGGGAGAAGAAGGATCGAGAGAGACTGAGGGTGGTCTGCGTGTGTTGCGTGCGTGTGTGTGTTGCGTGCGTGTGTTGCGTGTGTGTGTGTGTTGCGTGCGTGTGTGTGGAGGAGAGGGTGCCTCGGGGCATGAGATGAAAGGAGAGTTTGTGTGGGTGTGAGCCATTTGGTCAGAAAAATTAATAAAAATATTAAAAATATCCTGCCAAAAACTATTAAAATAATAAAATACCCAAAATTTAAATTTCATAAAACACCCTCAAGTTTTGTAGTTCCGTAAAGTCTTCATCGTAGCTCCAAATTTGATTTTGTGCCTACACATTCGTATTGTCGAGTATTGCGAGGATATGGTAAAATGTAAAATATTGTACTAATTCATTATATATAAATGATTTTGGTGTGTTTAAACTTCTTTCATTAATTACTACATATTTTATACACTCTCAATGTTTGCCACTCGCTATATAATCAACTTAAATCAGTTCAATCCATCATGCAATGCATTTCCTTCCAATTTTTTGTGATAAACTAATAGATAATTGACTAAATAAACATCCTGCAAAGTTTCAATAAAAATTTCCAAGTTTTTCTTACAATTACCGTGGTTTTTATTCAATTTTTATCGATATCGATAATATCCCGATATTTCCATCGATATTTCCGTGTTTTTGGACTACCGATATTTCCGATATCATCGATATTTAATACCTTGGTTCTAGGTAAAGTGGCTTGGTAGACTTGGTTTAGAACTGGTAGCTGCCTACTGAAACAGCTTTCAGCTTACAGCTTCTGCTGCCCCACGGAACACAGCAAACAGGAAACCGGCTTAACTTAAAAGCCATGGGCCCCGCGCCATGTTTTATCTGCTTGTGCTTTTTTTAAATATTTTATGGGGTCAATGGGTCAAATTCCAGGGGCTGTCTTCTTATGTGCTGTTGCGTGCGGTCCTCGAAGGCCGACGCACCCTATGGTTGTGCGAAAAGTTTCTTCCATTGCATCAAGCTTTTGACTTCATGCGTAGCATTTGGAGGAAAGTAGACTAATATGAAAATAACGGATTTTTGAGTTAATAAGATGACTAGTTATCGAATCATACGTTAATAAGTTTTTAAGGAATTTACATGAGAATAATCTGTTTTAACTTGTTAAAAAAAAAATTAGTTTGACAATTTTAAACTACTAAAAAGACTTACCGACAATAGCCATGGTATTAAAATTTTCCAAAGCACATTAAAAATACAAAGCAATTTAAAAAATACCAAAGCGTATTAAAAAAATTCATTTGTAAGTGTAAAAAATGTGAAAAAATATGTAAACGCTCGTGATAGCCATTGTATTAAATATTTACAAAGCACATTAAAAATACAAAGCAATTTAAAAATACCAAAGAGTATTAAAAAAATTATTTATATGTGTAAAAAATATGTAAACTCTCGTGATCGCATTCTCTATGTTGACAATGGGTCCCGTCGTTTGAATTTTTAAAACCATACAAACGCTCACAAATACTGTTTTTAGGGGAGTTCAGAATAAATAAAAATTCATAATAATTAATGTACAAGTTGAAAAATGTGAAAGAATATATAAACGTTTGGTATCTTCTAAGCTTAGACAATGATTACATCGTCGTTTAGATTTTTAAAACCCTTCAAACTCTCATGAATGGTTTTTTGTTTGATTGCAAAATTAATACAAATTCATAATAATTAATGTAGAAGTGTTAAAAATGTAAAAACAAAAAAAAAACACAATCACTCATATTGACAAGCTTTACAACTTTCATAAAGGGCTCAACTTCAAAATCCAACACCATAATCCATACACCCTAGATTTATATTTAACCGTCAATTGTCGTTTACGCTCTATTCTTCTCACTAGATTTCATTTTTCAAATTTTCTTTTTTGAAAACATGATCTTTTGGCAAATACAGAAAAATGAACAGTTCGGTAATTGAAATATGAGTCAATGTTATATAATTTCTATAAACTTTATAAACTCCGAGCAATATTTTCACTACAGTGAAAATCTAAACCTGATATCAATGATCCGGACCGCTCATATTTCTGCATCCAACAAAGATCATGTTTTCAAAAAAGAAAATTTGAAAAAAAAAAAAATTTTGATGAGAAGAATTGTAAGATCTCACATCGCCCAGGGGTGTGGATCTTGTAAACCATATATGTATATTCTCATCTTTACCTAGCACGAGACCTTTTGGGAGCTCACTGGCTTCGAGTTCCGTAGGAACTCTGAAGTTAAGCGAGTACGGGGCCAGAGCATTCTAAGGATGGGTGACCCGCTGGGAAGTTCTGCTCGTGTGAGTTCCCAGAAACAAAACCATAAGGGCGTGGTCGGGGGCCCAAAGCGGACAATATTGTGCTACGGCAGAGTCGAGCCCAGGATGTGGTGGGGGCCCGGGCCGGGATGTGACAAGAATAGAGCGTAAACGTAAAAAACAATCAACGGTTAAATTTAAATCTATGGTTTATGGGATCACAGTGGCGAATTTTGTAGTTGATCTTTGCACAAAAGTTGTAGAGCTTGTCATTACGAACGTGTGTATATTTTTTTATTTTTTTATTTTTCACACTTCTACATTAATTACAAAACTATTGTAAGATCCCACATCGCCCAGGGGTGTGGATCATGTAAGCCTTATATGTATATTTTCATCTCTACTTAGCACGAGGCCTTTTGGGAGCTCACTGGCTTCGGATTCCATCGGAACTCCGAAGTTAAGCGAGTTCACACGAGAGCGATCCCATGATTGGTGACCCACTGAGGAAGTTCTTGTGTGAGTTCCCATAAACAAAACCGTGAGGGCGTTGCCGGGGCCCAAAGCGGACAATATCGTGCTACGGTGGAGTCGAGCCCGGGATGTGGTGGGGGCCCGGGCCGGGATGTGACAGTTTAGTATCAGAGCCAATCCCTGGACGGAAGTGTGCCGATGAGGACGTCGGGCCCTTAAGGGGGGTGGATTGTAAGATCCCACATCACCCAGGGGTGTGGATCCTGTAAGCCTTATATGTATATTCTCATCTCTACTTAGCACGAGGCCTTTTGGGAGTTCACTGGCTTCATATTCCATCGGAACTCCGAAGTTAAGCGAGTTCGCACGAGAGCAATCCCATGATGGGTGACCCACTGGGAAGTTCTCGTGTGAGTTCCCAGAAACAAAACCGTGAGGGAGTGGCTGGGGCCCAAAACGGACAATATCGTGCTACGGTGGAGTCGAACCTGGGATGTGGTGGGGGTCTGGGCCGAGATGTGACAACTATGAAAAAACCTTACTACAATAATAGCCATAAGATTTTTTATATATATATTTTTCGCACTTCTACATTAATTGTCATTACGAGCGTTAATATATAGATACTAATTTAGTATTATGTTTTTCATTTGATTTTTATTGATTTAACATATATTTTCTTTAACGGGTAACGGATCGGGTCATATTATTTGTTAATATTAACAGGTCGATTTCAGGTCGGGTCATATTACTTGTTTATTTTAACAAATGTTACACAAAAAGACCTGTTAAGATATTAGGTATGTTACGAAAACGACACGAACATAGAAAACACGACAAGAATGCCATATCTAGATGAAAGTTCTCTCGCAATTTCCGACACCAAGAACAAATATTTATTAGATGAATATTATATTAGGGTAAATTACATTTTACCCCCTCAGGTTTGGGCTCGATTTCAATTCCTTACAACATCTTTAAAACATTTCAATTTCATACATTTACTATCATTTTATTTCAATTTCATACATCCATTACATTTTTCATCCATTGTTCCGTTAAGAGCTGATGAGACAGCCACATTTGTGCCACGTGGCTACCAAATTTGTGCCAGGTGGCAAAAAAAATATTTTTTTATACATTTAAAAAAATATAGTAATTTACCCTACTTTAAAAATAAAAATAAAATAAAAAGAAAAAATAAAAATAAAACCCATCTTCTTCTCTAAGCCTTCCCCTTCCCTGTAACCCAAACACCCCATCACACCCCACCCCCACCCCACCCAAAACCAACCCGTCTCCTACCTCATCACCTTCATCCCCTTTTTCCTTCCCCAACCCGGAACAAAACCCATTTCGAATAAACCCAATCGAATGCGCCCTTAACCCCCAATGACGACGCCCACAAATACTCCAGCTGCAGATGCGGTGCGGCAGGCTCGACGTCGGCGTCAGTGTCCATTCTACCAGAGGTGATGCGAGGCCCAGCATTGTGGAGCCCATGGAGGTGAGGCAGCCGACAGCTCTGTGGGATCTAGGTGTGAGTTCTTTTGGGTGTCGGGTGTGGAAAGAGAAGGGAGATCGCAAAAACCCCGAAAGGGTTCTCAGATAGCCGCTGCAAAATTGGCAGATCGAACGTTGCCATCTTGTGATATTTCAATTTAGAGGTTAGCGGCGGAGTCGAGGGCGAAGGGTGCAGCGGGAATAGGGTTTTTTGAGGGTTTTGGGGATTTGGCGTAGGGTTTGAAGAGAAGGAAGTTGACGACATGGATTGGTTGGGGGAGGTGATCCGAGTGAATGAGAGGGGTGAGGGGGGTTGCGGGGAAAAGGAAGGGGAAGGGATATATTTCTGCGTTTTTTTTTTTTTTTTTTTTTTTAAAGTAGGGTAAATTATTATATTATTTTAAATGTATAAAAAAAAAAAATTTTGCCATGTGGCACAAATGTGGCTGCAACGTTAGCTCTTAACGAAACAATGGATGAAAAATGTAACAAATGTATGAAATTGAAATAAAATCATAGTAAATGTATGAAATTGAAATAAAATCATAGTAAATGTATGAAATTGAAATGTTTTAAAGATGTTGTAGGGAATTGAAATTGAGTCCAAACCTGAGGTGGTAAAGTGTAATTTACCCATTATATTATATACTTTTTATATAAATGCTATTAAAATAGCTAAAAGCATTTTTAGGACAACAAACTCGCTTCAGAATTTAGATTTTGTTTGGCAAAAAAAAAAATGTGTTTTGAAGTGTTTTTGCAAGAAGCACTAACGTGTGCTTTGTGTAGGAAAATATAATTTGAAAAGTTTTATAGTTGACACTTGAACTTTTATAGCTGACGAGACTGCCCTTATTAAATTAGCGAGGCCCACGTTTCAACTTATTTGAAGACCTGAGCTACTGACTATGATCTCTCAAAACTCCACTTCCCATGGCAAGGAGAAAAGTCAATGGTATTAAAGATAGTGTTGGAACCAAATTTGCGCACAACTGTTGAGAGTGGAGATGCACAAACTCGTTTACCTGTAAAACAATAAACAACTGTAAGCCGCCAAGGACCGGGGGTATCGGCCAAAGGCTCTTAGACAATCAAGTTAGTAAGCAAATATATGAGACTCAAGTAGTAGGCAAGAGAATAAGTGTGTGATAAATGCATTAACAAAGATGAACCCTAGAATGGTATATTTATACTAGCCGAGATAGAGACCCTTTAGGATATGAATCCCTATTAAACCAGGATAATCCTAGAACATATCTAGGAGGAGTTATATTACATACGGGCACACCAATTCCTAGATTGTAGGAATTTCAAGAATATAGGAACTTGGTTGATTCCTTACTGGATCAGGTTTATGTATTTTGCAAAACAAGCATGATCAATCTCAGCGAAGTCGTTGGATTTCGCCCGTGCTCCTGAACATGATAATGATGGCATCGTTGCCCCGTTTATGTAGCTCTGTTGTGGAAGATGTTGGGTCTGTGACCGAACTTCTGAGGTATCCATATTCCTATCCAACTTACTCCAGCCTAGAAAAATCATGGTCCCACAATTGCCCTAACTATGCATATGAAATGGATGTTCCCCTTGAGGATGAATAGTTATCAAAGATCGCGCATTTAGAAGTAAATAGGAATACATACCGTTTTGAATCTTTCTAACACTTGGCGATCCAACATTGTAACTGTTGCGAAATAGTGAGACGTTCTGAATTCAGACGTGCAGTTTGAGAATTCTTCCATAAATGTCATAATGATGAGAATGTCTTAGTTGTGTGTGCACAGAGAATGAGGAACTGTCTGTTGTTTTCCTAATTGATTTCGATCATTCGATTCGTTTATCTCAGGCGAGATAATCCGGATTCAACAATAAGATGATTCTGAAATATCTTCTTATTTCGTCATCTTCTTCACACTTTCAAAATTTCCAAGCTTTAAACTTTAGCCAAGCAAATCCCCAAAGCTCATACTTTCCTTTGTCTGAAATTCTTGCTCTTTCAACCCTTTTTCTTTAATCCATCTTCGAATTTGAAAAGTATGTCTGCCTCTTCAAGCATCTTCCTACCTCCGCTGAAAATTAAGATTCTTTATACGACGTCCACTGGTTAGGATTCGTAGCAAGAAGAAGGAAAAGCTTTTGTCCATTTTCGTTGGAATCTTCTAAACAATTGCAAGGTATAGTGAGAACTCGGCCATGATACTTAGGCAGCTTTGCCTGCGCCCTTGGATCCCCAACGCCTAAGTACTAGGACCATCCTTAATATTTAGACTTGGGGCTGGAATTCCTGTTGTCGACACTTTTGAAAGAAATTTTAATCTGCTACGACGTGGCTTTTTGTGATTTGGATCTTGCATCTTATCGAGTCATGACTTGTTTTGAGTTGTTCACTGAATGGTATAGGATGGACCTTGGACTTCAAGAATTCCGCATACTCTACACTATGCAACGAAGTTCAGATGGTCATTAGTTCTTCTAACTGAGGCGTAGCCTCACATGGCCAGCGTATATTACCGGTCTTCTATGGCAGGACAAGGATTGGCACAAAGATATCCTCGTTGATTATTGGAACTGGGAGGGCGACATCTCCAACATACGAGTTAGGAGCACTCCTGCAATTAACCCTCAGTTGGACAATGAAGTGAAAAGTATTAGAATTTGTCGTCCGAAGTTGATAGAGGAAGCCTTCAAAATTTGCGTGGACCACCTTTAAGAAGAAATTTTTTTTGTGTAAATATGAACACGTGAGAACATTTGAGCATACAAGCATACATAATCACTTAAAGTAGACATGCACTAAAAACAATTCTATAACCTATGACTTTCAAAACCTAGTGAATAGTGAACCAAGACTCTTTGCAAGAAGAGAAACAGAAAACTCAGAACCTTCATACCATTGAAACTGATCCTCAATTACACAAAGGATAAAGTGAAGGGCCTTCAAGTCCTCCCCTTACTCCTTGGATCTTTCCTTTCTCCTTGGCTCTTTACTCCTTTACTTCTCCTTTGCTCCTTAACAAAGGTTTGGTGCCTCTAAGCCTCCACACCAAGGATGAGGTGTGAAGATAAAATGAATGACTTAGAAGAATAAAGATTACCAACTATTCTTCCTCTAGGTGGCTGGCCTCTATGAGAGAAAAAAGAAAATGTTCACCTCTTTACCTCAAGAAAACCCTAATAAGGTTAAAGCTATAAAGTTGTTTTTATACCTCATTCCAAGTGAGTGACAAACTTGCAATTAAGCCAAGTCTTCATCCTCATTCACTATGGCCTACCCCTTTCTTCTAGTTTATGACTAATTCCCTATTTGATTTTAGTTGTCATACAACTTAAACTCAAAGGGCCTTATAGACAAAAATGCTTTTGGGACCATACTCAAATAAACTATTTAATTGATTATCCATCTCATTGATATTTCTTACAGTCATCCTTCCTTGGTGTATGATCCATTAGGTTCTAATCAGCGAGGCATTGAGCAATTGTAACTCTTAGCAATCGATTGTGAATTGAGACAACTTTCAATTCTCCCTTTGTTGAAGGTTAATGTTTGCTTATCTTCATGACTTCCACAAACCATGAGTGACACCTAGTAGTATGTCGTGGCTACTCAAGCTAAGTAGAAGTGGTTGGAGAACTTATCCAATTACAACTACAATGCAAAACGGTCATTCTCTAACTTAATACTCTTGACCACATTGTTTAACTAGTAGTTTGTTTCATGTTTATTATCCAGTGTGATACTTTTCTTGACCACATTGTAAATCTCTTCATTTCCTGCAACATTTAACAATTCTTAGTGGAGTGACCAATCTCACAACAAACATCATAAACTTGATGATTATCAGACTGATAAACTTGTTAAGGTGTATTAGATTTTTATTTTTTAATGCAGCTACCTCTTTGGCAAGATTATCATATTTTACTTTCAATTCATCTTCCCTTAATTGATCTTTACTATTAGAAGATGTGGGGCATAGAATGACCAATGTTCTCAAGTGGGTTAGGAACTTTCCATTGATGGGTTTTCTTAGCAATTTGATCTAGGGTTCTAAATCATTAACAGGTTCCTTTGACATAAAATCCCCAAAACACATAGACTCAAGGTTCTAAAAAACGCTAGGCGCTAGTTAGGCGGCGGGCTAGCGCCTAGATGGCTAGGCGGGGTCTAGGCGGGCGCCTAGGCGGCCTAGGCGGATTTAGGTAAATTTCTTATATATCTTGTAAATAAGTGCATATTGACACTTACAAAAAATTATACTTGTATAAAATACATAAATAAGATAAAATAATGATAAAATGTATAAAAAAAAATCTAACAAGTCTAGTATTTAAAAACATATTAAGCATATATACCATATAACTTAAGACATTTTAAATGACTATATCTAATTTTTAAAGATTAAAAGTAAAAATCCCATGGGTTGGGTGGTTCATAATAAAAAGAATTATGAAAAGGTGCATATGCATCCTCCTCTATTTCATAAAACACCACGTGTGTGGTGTGACCACTTCCCTCCAACCCTAGTTCCCATGCCTTACATTAGCCAAGACCCATGCCTCACATTAACCAAGACAGTCAGAGACTCCCAAACCAAGGAGTCCATTTTGACGCCTTGAAAACCTAAATCTTATATTATTTTTTTATTCTTTCCTTTTCCTCATCCTCTTCGTCTTCTTTCCATTCCCTTTTCCGTTTTCCCTCTGTAAACTCTCCTTTTTTTTCCTTTTCTTCAATGGATTTCAGAGAGAAGGAGTCGCAATAGCTACGAAAGTTGTGGTGCACAGAGAGAGGAAGTCGAAGCGGCGAGAAAGCTTTTGCCATTTTGGGTATCTGTTTGGAACTTCTTCCCAGCAAACCATTTCACTCCGCCTAGATCGCCGCCTAGACCACCCAGGCTGCCTAAGAGTGCCTAGGCGGGCGCCTAACAGCTCCCCAATTTTTCTTAACGATTCGGACCTAATCGGATCAGCACAACCACGCCCAGCGCCTAGGCGCCGCCTAGGCCAATTTTTAGAACACTGCAGAGACTAAAAAAATTGACAATCTTGAGAGAGAAGATCGTTGTAAATGAAGCTAGTAAAGTGCTAGGATTCAAAACTGTGATGTGGGTACAAATTTAAGAGGTTTTTAAATCTTTGCCGTGTTTGATACAATGATTCTCTCTTTTTGAGAAAAATTAGAAATTTGTTGCTTTAAGACTGTAGTCTTATTATCCATAAAGAAGTTTTGAAAAAATCATTAGTCATTTCAAACCATGAATGAATAAACCTAGTCTTTAATGCATACAACCAACTTTATACTTTGTCTTTCAAAGAGAATGGAAATTTTTTTAATTTCACGCGATCAAATCGATCAGGTTCAATATTATAAAAGTGCTAACGACATCTTCATATTCCTTAACATGCACATAAGGATCTCCATTCTCCAAACCATGAAAAATAGGAAAAACATGAACCACTCTATATTTAAATTCATAATTTGGCATATTAGTAGGAAAAACATACTTCCTAAATCTTATTCATATGCTTTGGTCAAAGACTCACATTCTCCTTCCACCATGAAAGGGTAGAGATCCCTTGTTGTACATTCATATGCCTACATGATTAGGTAGCTTAACCCTAACCATGTCGTGGACATCCTTAACGGAATGCCTTTAACAAAGTCAAAGATCAATGACCTAACCACTAGACAACTATGGTGTCTCAAGTCAAAAGACTAATTTGCTTGATTACAACTTATCAGTTATTACATGACATGTATGCTAGAATTCTCTGTTGATCATTATTTGGTGTACTCAATACCCTTTAGAGCACCTATGTGTGTATCTTAGTGTCTAACACTTAATGACTTGAGACTAGTCATACTCTCGTTTGAGTTAACATAACACATACTAACCTTAGAAGATTGTCAATGCCCAATCGACAATCCTCTGGCTGAGAATGTTTTAGGAATGAACATAAGAGAAAGGTCTCGTTGATCTAACTTACTTAGATCACATCTCTCTTAGTGTTGAGTACAATCTAAATGTTATTGCTTAAACACATGATACAATAAATAGTGATTAACAATAAGATTTATCCTTCCATTAAACAAATAAGAGTTTAACATAATAAGTATTCCAAAAGCTACTACAGTGGGTTTTAAGTGCATAGTTCCAACAATCTCTCACTTGCACTCAAAGTCACCTTCCCATGTATCTAATACCTATATTTTCCATATAGAGGTTAGGTTGGACTTGAGAGAGACATTGGATTCATCAATGGAAATGTTACGTTATCTATTGAGGCAACCTTGGGGATGTTACTTTCCCTCGATGGCATATATTCTAATGATAATGAAGCTTCTATCGAAATGTTTGTTCTTTTAACGAGCCATGAGTTCTTTGGCTTGAGTTATCGCCTCACTGTTATTGTAGTACAAAGTTACTGGTGATGTAATGGTTGGTACCATTCCAAGTTCAGTAATAAGCTTTTTCATCCATAACGTCTTTTTGCTTGCTTCAGCTACAACGACATATTATGCCTCCGTCATAGAATCATCAATTACATCTTGTTTCTTGCTCTTCTAACTAACAACCTCACCATTCCAAGTGAACACATATCTAGAGTTGGAATTTCTATCGTCGACGTCAGATTGGAATTCTTTGTCTATATAGCTTTCCACTTTCAACTCTGATGCTTCTCCATAAACGAGGAACATGTCCTTAGCTCTTTTTAAGTACTTAAGGACAGTCTTGATAGATGCTCAGTGTTTTTCCTCTAAGCAGCCATTCAGAAAGGTTGTCTTCACGTCTATTTGTTATATCTCATAATTATGGTATACAGTTATTGCAAGCAAAATCCGAATGAACTTAATCATGGCTCCAAGATAGAAGGTTTCTTCATGGTCAATCCATTTTCGTTGTTTGTAACCCTTGGCTATTAGTCTAGCCTTCCATGTTCCCATCAACGCATATTTTCCTCTTAAAGACCCATTTGTTTCCAACAGGTACTATACCTTATTGGGTAGTGATGGCATACTGCTCGATACCACTCATGACTTATGGATGACATACTGTTAGGGGTCACTCATGACCTGTAGAAGCTTCGAAGGTTAGTACTCACTAATCTTCATTAAAGAGACAATTGAATGAAAATTTCAATTCACAATTAATTAGTAAAAGTTCTAATCGACTACCGCTTTACTAATTCAAATCTAATAGATCGTACACCATGTAAGGTTGAGATTGAGGAATACAACATAGCTGAGTGTGTACAAGCAAATGGTTTAATTTTTTATCGCTAGGATTAACTAATAAGTTAATTAACCAAACGAATAAGTTCGTATAAGACCTTGAGTTAGTTTTGGGCTTCAAGGCTCAATATGCTTTGATCTGTTAAGCTCATTAAGTTGAGTCGTATGATAACTTGAAACTTAATGGGCCCAAAGGCCCAATAACTCTACATGGCCTGCTATAGAGAGAGAGCCTTAGGTCTTCCTTTTTTGTTAGTTCAATACAAGGGAATATAAAGGGAAGTTATAGCTTAGGCTCTTATAGGGTTTTGTGAGGGAAAATGAGAGAAATATAACTCTTTCTTATCTCTCTAAGAGACCGGCCACCAAGGAAGGATTCTAGCATCTTCCTCTCCTTTGGTCACTCATCTCCTTTTCACATCTCTCCTTAGTGTCAAGAAATTAGAGGTTCCCTATTTTGAGAACTTGGAGATGCATATTCAATCTTTTAACTGTTAATTGCTCAATGTATGTTGCTCAATTGATCTTAGTTTAGCCAATTTTATCCTTTAGCAACGCCAACCCCTTGCCGCATTTCTAGATTTGATCATGAATTTTTAATGGGAAATTTCTTTATAAATGAAAGAGAATTGATTGAACTAGCTCAAAATCGAGTAGGTTTAGTTTGGATTGATTTTCTTTTAATTTTTTTTGTTTTAGAATCAAATTAACCTACTCGGTTCGGCTCACGATTTTACGAATGAATGGGTCAAACCAAACTGTGCCACACCTAATTTGACACCCTTGTAATGATTGAACCTTTGATCACCCGATGACATAATAACTTACAAAATTCACCATTTTAATTGTTTCAACTAATTGAAATATTGGTCCAATGAAAAATCATCTTATTTCTACCAAACCAAGTAAACACACGGCTGGCATTTAAGTTTTAAGTCAGTACTTAACATGTCATAATATAAGTGCAAGATACAAAATAATATTTGTTTTGTTATTTTCATTAGGGTGAATTGCCAATTTAGTCCCTGAATTATCACTTGAGTGAAAATTAGGTCTCTAAACTATTTTTTTTTTAAAGAAAAATCAGTCATTGAATTATAAAAATCTGTCAATTACATCCCTAATATTAGATCCGAAGTTACTTTTTCCGTCAATTCAACTCATGCTGCATGTGATACACATGAGATGGTAAATTGGTAATTTTTCATAAAGAAATAGTGTATGAAGTTAACTTTGGACGGTAAATTAGATCTTAGATTCACAACCTATATGAAATGTTAATGGCTTATAGGCGAGAAAATGACGGCATTACACTCTAAAATGTGTCAAGTGACTTAAGTTGACAAAAAATTGGATAAAATAACTTTAAATATAATAGTATCGTTGAAATTAGCAATTTTTAATGAATTTAGGGACTTATTTTACCCAAAAAATAATTCAGGGATCTAATTTTCATTGAGATGATAGTTCATGAACTAAATCGGCACTTTACCTTTTTCATTATATATATGTATATAGGGACATTTATTCTGAGCCTTTAGATTTTATAACATCCAATGGTCCTAATTAAGAGTGATGTGGAGACTTTTAGTCATTAAATAATATAGTTGATGAAGTGGATTATTAACTAATATAATAAATAAACAAATAAAGACTAAAACTTAAAATGAATAAAAACTGGGAATTTCACTAAAAAAATTAAAAACCCTAGAAGCCTATTTGACTCTTGTGAACTCGCATCCAAGTCTTACTACATCTATGGAGATTGGGGGGGGGGGGGGGGGGGGGGTGGAGATTTCCCTAAATTTCAACGATGTGATTAACTGTACAATGTTGAGTAGTTTATTGTTTGCTATTTAATGGTTGAAAAAAGTTAAAATTGGGAGCAAAACTAAAGTGGTAAACTCTGCAAATGTGAATAAAGATGGTTGGATATTAAAATTTCATGAGGGAAATTGTAATTGAATGAGGAAGACAAATCATATTGTCATGCAGATAGAAGAATTTTTTGGAATGACATCATTCTTGTTTCAATTTCCTTTTTTTATTTTCATGGCAAAAAAAAATAGTATCATATAGCCATGAAGAAGCATTCACTGCATCAAAGACAATGATGAATTTCGTCAATGTAATATTGTAGACCATTTTGTTGTTGTTAGAGAGTTGCAGACTTAAACGGCAAAAGGGATCAGAAAGGAAGTTGGATCTATTTTAACTTCACAATACTCCTTTATCAAAATATTTATTTGAAATTTATTTTTATTTCCATGTCATTTCCACATCATTTAGCAGTCATCTTAACTTTTATTTTCGGATCCGATTCGTCTGAACAGAGAATCTCAACTTTAATGCTCTAGGCATCACGGGCGCTATGCGCCCCAAAAGGTGTATTGGGTTAGTTTTTTTTCCATTGTAATTGTCAAGATATATTTTAAATGTGATTGTGCAAAGAGGAACTTTTTCTTTATTATGCACGTCCTAAAAAGTTGTCATGTTTTTCACAATCAAAACCCAAAAAATTCAAAAAAGGAGGACAAACTGGTAAAAAAAATCTTAACAAAAAACTGTATTGGAAAATAAAATAAATTAATAAAGAAAAAGAAAAAAAAAGGAGACGTGGTGAATGACACACCCCGACCCGAAATGGCTATTAGGACTTCGAATCGAGCTGTGTTGGTCGATACCTGGAAGGTGACGAAGTCATATAGTATAGTGATGTGGAAAATGTGAATAATTTAAACCTAAAAGTGCCTAAAGACAAGAGTGCGCTGTGAGCGGGAATGAACCCATTTCACACGCAAGTTCAGAGCATAAGTAAGTACAATAGTGTGGGTAAGGATTATACCCTCAGAGGTAGCCACCTATACTGAGATTTGCCAAGAATCCTCGTCGATACGAACTTTCAGCAGCTAAAACCAGGAAGGGCGAAAAACAAGGGTGAGTGGGCCTGAAAATAAAGTTTCAATAAAAACCTTTTGAAAATGTTATAACCCCTCGCCGTAAAACCTGTATAGTTTCTAGAAAATAATACTACGTATATACATAAAATAATGCATAAAGATAGTAAAAACCAAGTATGCCATGTCATAACGTTTCAACACTGAAATATGTAAGCCATGTGTGAAAATCAAGGTAAAATAATATGCCAGGCGGAGTCACCTAACGTGGCCTGTACGTTTGAACCCATAGCTCATCAATATATGCTAGCACACGAGTCGGAAACACCTATTATGGTCTGTACGACAGGGCTGGGTGTAAATATGTACGCTCAAGTGCTACGATCACATGAAGCCTGTGCGAATAATCGCGGGTCACCTACGAGTCAGAACCACCTATTGTGGTCTGTACGACAAGGCTAGCACCAAACTTGGATCCAAGGTGAACATGCGGTGCGGGAGGTGAACATCACGTGAAGGACAGTGCCCTGGCCTCGGGCAGGATCACTAACACTAGGGTGCAGCAATGATGAGCTCTAATTGCATCTATGCATAACAATGTGCAATACAACCAATTATTCACATACTAACTCACATGAAGCTTACCTGAGCCTCCGCAACATCATTCCATATCATGCATAACAATAACAATGAAATACTAAAATTATAATTCATTCGCGACATGGCATTCAAAGCATAGTTCATATAAAAACATTTCTGAAAACCGTAAAGCTTATATATACCATAAAAGGGAAGAAGACCCACTCACCTGGAGTCCGCGTTACAACTCCCTAGCACAAACATCGAGGCGTCACGAACGATCGGCGCCTAGAACAATTATCAAACCACATCTCAAAATCCTTATCAATAGAAAATGTAACTTACATAAAACACATCCCCAATGACGTTTTAGAATGATTGGTAACCTATTGCCCAAAAGTCAACCGTCGGTCAAAGGTCGACGGTAGGGTCCACAACCCTATGTAACTCGATCCGGAAGATCTGCTCATCATATTTTCGATCCATAATTTCCAGAGATCCATATTATGCTTCTAGAACAACATCATAAAGTTTCGGAACGATCTGACGGTCGGATCTCCGCCAATTGCTAAAATTAAGTGGCGGTCGACATTTTATTTTACAAACTTACAAATCCAAGTCGGGAAGATCCGTAAATTAGATTCCTGATCTATCAATTCCTAATTTCCTTAAATATTAAGTACTATAATATATTAAGGTTTGGTGACGATCCAACGATCGGATCGTCGATTCATATAAGGATCAAGTGGCGATCTTTATCAAAACTATGTTCAAACGATAAGATTTCATCAATCAAACTTCGCATATGGAATTAGGGTATCAAATTTTGCCTAGGAAGGTCAATGGGGTCTCGGCCTACACGCCGTCGCCACGCACCGCCCTACAAGGTAGCCGGCCGCCCCGATTCGTCGAAAAATTCCATAAATTCCAAAATTCACCAAATTATGCCAAAATGAAGATCATGAGACGAAGATCAATTTATATGTGCAAAGACATCCAATTTGGCCGGGAAGTGGCCTGAAAAATCCTCGAACCGTTAGAAACCCCGAAAGGGGTGAACTCTAATCTACCAACTCCGGTAATCTGCCACCCCCAAACTGGTTTGGCGTTTGTTCCTGAGCTCAAGAGACGTCGATTGGTGGTGGTAATCGAAGGTGGTTGCTTCAGAAATGGTAAATTGAAGGATAGGGTTTCACGATACCCGTACGGGTGTTCTTCGTGGAATCACGACGAAACTTGTCGATTTTTGGGTCAATTTGGATGCTGGGATGTCATGAAGGTGTTTGGGGGTGATGGGAGGTTGAAGAGAGCCAAAGATTTTGATGGAAAACCTGTCGAAATCGTCGTCAGGAGTCGGGTCAAGGTTGCGTGTTTAAGGGATCCGGCTGATCCTCTCATTCTCTCATTCCTCATTTCCCTTCCTTTCCTCTCTTCTCATTGGTCAGACTCTCCTCATTCTTCTTCTGATTCATTCCTCATGATCCTTTCTCTTTTTTTCGATTGGGCAGCTTTGCCCAGTCCCTTTCTCCTATGTTTTCCTTCCTCCCAGATTCCTTCTCCTTTCCCCATTTTTCTCACAACAAACTATTAAAATAATAATAATAATAATAATATTTATGAGAAATGAATAAAATAATAAATAACAGTCCTTACCAACGTACTTTCCAGATTTTTTGTTCCGTAAAACCTTCGTCGTAGTTCCGAATTCAATCATGCGTGCGTCAACGCATTTGCACCATCAAGTACTTTTGAAATACGGTAAGGTAATAGTTCATACGCGTCATGAACTAGCGATCAACGAAAAGCAATACCCTCGCCTCTGGGGTATTCTCGTAAATTCACATTTTAAAAACTTATAAAAACATAAAATTAGGGACAGGTCGTCACAATCTACCCACCTTAAAAAAATTTGTCCCCAAAATTTGAAATCATCAGTTATACAAAGATAGTGAAAAGACAGCAGGAAAAATAAATATGTAAAGGAAGGTATCAAGTTAGAGTGGTTGCATAAAAGAGAATGCCATTTCGTCGCGATCAGAGTGCAATGATTCCTCTTCATGCCTCCAAACTCAAAGTTTCCTTCTCCTTCATTACAATGCCAAAATATAATACTTTTATAAAAACATTTGGTCAAAAATAGACATATAAAAGCACAACGTCCAAATATGTAATAACGTAGAAGTAGTTATACTGTAATCAAAACTGAGCATAGAAATATTTTATCTATGCACTCGTAGTGTCGCGTACTCTAGAGGTATGCACATAGTATATTTGGGTCAAGCCCAAACAAAAAATAGGTAAATATATAATAAATAAATAAATAATTATGCTAATTTAAACGGACCTATCTATCCATTTGCATAACGAGTCCAACAAATAATTTATCAATATTACGGTTTGCAGCCTGTAATACCGACAACTCACCGTTGTCACGATAAGCAAGTAAATAATTCTCGATGGTGCAATATTACCATCTTGCCCCTCATTGGAAAATACACATACATCGTCTGATTAGCCACTCGATTACGCTCACATGCTACCTTCTTGGTCACAACGTAAATAGCACACAATTTCCTAAATTGTAATCTCAATTATTTAAATACATGTTTGCTATATTCATCTTTCAATCATGTATTATGCATAGAATTTCTGTACCACGTCTCAAGTGGTGACATACCCAAAACCGAAAGTGTAACCGTAGTTACTCGTGACTCTAACAAAACTAAGTGTTGATCATAATTCACTAAAACTGTAAAACATACAAAGCAACAAGTACACTAAGGTCTGTATGGTACCGGGTAACAACTTCGTACCCATAGTATTCAAGAGGACTTCCTAATACTTGGAAGTGAAACACGCATCATGGGATGCAAAAGTGACAGACGTACCATGTAGTCGAACAATGTAGTCCACAACGCCTTAGCGAGCAACTTCATATCAAATTCCTCTTGAATTTAGCGAAAAATTATGTCTAGAGTGTGAGAGTTAAATAAGTCCAACAAATTTCGAATATAGGGTAACTGAAATTAATGTATGACATCTCGCTACAACAGTAGCTTCCGGTATATTCAATCACCAATAGTAAAGATTCATTTAGTAGCGTATTGGTTGGGTGATTGAAGAATTACTGATCACAACTACATTTCAATATCCGAGCAATTCCTTTAGACCGTTTGTCTATTTCAAGAATGAGAAATTTTACCAAGTGGTCTAAACATAGTCCCTTTAGACCAACATAAAATGAGCTAACTTGTCACTCGATCGATGGTCACTGAAGCATCATCATAACTCCACATATACAAGATACCTCGTACCATGAGCTCAGGGTGAGATTTCCCATCTCTATTTGAATGCAGAAAGTTGTTATAACCACTCGAACGAGTTTTGATCATTTGTAGGTAACATTAAATCGATACTCATGAACCTCAACTAGAATGGGATAAGGCAAACCAAAGATGTTCAAGGGTAGATATGCCTTTTTCTACTGTAACAGTAACTACATTTGCACAACTGAGATAATACACGATAATGCAATCATTGATTTAGTTCTTCCAATGTTGCTATCAGAAACTTAGCTCTTTCCAAAAGTAAATGAAATTGGGAAGTTCTAAGGTTAATAAAGATTTTGGACATATTTCTTCACAGAGAAGTACCATTCGGGTTTCAGATGAAAATGACAACTGTTGACTCTAGGTCATATATATGATGGTTCATTTTGAACGGTTCTACCATTGGAAATGTAAGCAATACTCCATCATACTGCCTTTACTCAGTTGAAATATCCAAGAAACACGTCCTCATGGATTTCCAAAATGATCAACGTCATCGAGAAATGTAAAGCAATGGTGAGGTGAGAATAATAGTTCAGTAATCAGAAATTTTATCCATAATCAACACCTCAAGCTTAACTAGCTTTCCTTGGCCAATAAGTGAGGAACAACACTATAGCCAAAAATTGCTATCCAATTGTCGATAAACTCGACAAGACTAAGGATATCTCAAATTTCACAGCACTTTGTGAGAATTTCAACCTTCTTCCTCATAACTCTTTTTGGAAAAAGAAAAGAATATCGTCTGCGAAGATCACGTTTCCCGAGATAAGTATCAATCTAAACAAAACTGATGTTTGAGAAATTTGGTCTTACTGCCAAAGCAGATGAGAAAGTCGTTGAAAAGGCTACTACGAAGGTGTCAGGTTATGGAAGAAAACTCGAGTTACAAAGGATGGGTTAGCTAGATCATCAGCTCGAAGTAGGGGATAACAGTTTTTAATCATCACCTAAGGAAGTTGCTAAAATCTAGGTATGATCTTAAGGTTCGTGGTTCCCTAGATAAGGGGCCTAGTTGAATAAATTCCTAATCAGTAAGCTTTAGTAACTAAGTTCTCCCAAACGGTAGAAGTTGCTCGAAAAGACGCAAGGAAACTAGTGCAGTATGAGAAAGTGGAGCGAACGGTAGGAGTTGCTCGAAAAGACGCAAGGAAACTAGTGCATTATAAGAAAGTGGAGCGATGATAATATCTCAGGTAAGACTTTGTAATATGACACCTGAATGTACGTCCTCAAAACGTACCATAATACTTCCTTTCACTACGCCACGTGCTAAAGGGTCTTCATAGCTTCCTCGATACTATGTTCACTCTAACAGTGAGAAATTACCCCGTACTTTGATTCTACTATCTACCTGTGGAGGTGATCGAAATGTGGCTAGTCGAAGAGGTTATGTTTACCTAGATAGGTGATAAAGTAAAAACAGCTATGAGTTTACTGTCCTAATACAAAGCTTGCTCCTAACTTTTCGAAATTTAGTTTCTTTGGCTCGAGTAATCACTGTTAATCAGTCTATTACTCGCGCGCTAGTTAACAGATTTATGATATTTTGATATTGTTCGTTACCCTAAAATTGTGAACCGACATTATGGTAATATGGTATCATTCCCAGATACCAGCACATGTGTCCGGTATCAGAAATCATACCACTTGAATACTGGTTGATAGTTCCTGGATATCGGACAATATCGTCAATTAGTAGCTCCACCATAGGCTGATTACATACTAAAGCCCACTCGGGTGGGTGGTTTTTGGACGACTGATAAGGAACTGGTCGTATGAGGAGGTTCCATAATTCTAAGGGGAATACTTACTACTTCGAAGATTTTATACTAATCATAAGTATAACAACTCATACTTCGGTGCATATACTAATCGAAATGACGAGTACATCACCAAAAGAAATTTGGAAAGTAGTATTGATTAAGATGTCCCAAAGCTAGAAAGAGGAATTTACTAATAATTTACTTTAGAACAACCTTAAACGGAAGTCGATCTTTCTCCTGAAGATCTGAAATGATAACTAGTGCGTTTAAGAAGACTAGTGTTATCGGGAACCAAAAGTGACTGTTCCCCAGATGGTTCTTTCGTCGAGTGCTACCACTTTAGCACCAGATTGTTGCTCAAGACAATTTTGAAATCTTGACGAAGTAAACTTCGTAGGAATCCTAATAAATGGTATGTTAACGGGTACTGCCAAGGATTCAAAATCAGTTTGGGTTCCCTATCTCGAAAAGGTTGATAATGATGACGTGAAAATAATGATGGGTTTGATTTATAGTTCCAGGTGATACACCGTTATCAATACATTAGCCCTGCTTTAAGGCTATCAACTTGTCTCAAATCTACATCTCTTCTTGGCAGGGAAGTTATTTGCTTTAAGTCCAAAGGTGTTCGCCAATGTGATCTTCTACAATGTCGACAAGTCGACAAGATTGCCCACAACTTAGGAAAAGCCAATATATTTTTCGTATTCGACGAGGTGGCAGATTTGAACATTAGGCTCAAGAACCGAGAATGCTTACATCATGCTTGTGATGAACGCAATACTGCCCAACTTATGCTTTGATACCAAACTGACACACCCCGACCCAGAATGCCCATTAGGACTCGGAATCGAGCTGTGCTGGCCGACACCTGGAAGGTGACGAAGCCATAAAGTATAGTGATGTGAAAAATGTGAATAAATTTAAAACTAAAAGTGCTTAAAGACAAGAGTGCGCTGTGAGCGGGAATGAACCCATTTCACACGCGAGTTCAGAGCATAAGTAAAGTATAGTAGTGTGGGTAAGGATCATACCCTCAGAGGTAGCCACATATACTATGATTTGCCAAGAATCTTCGTCGATACGAACTTTCAGCAGCTAAAACCTAGAGGGGTGAAAAACAAGGGTGAGTGGGCCTGAAAATAAAGTTCTAATAAAAACCTTTTGAAAACGTTATAACCCTTTGCCGTAAAACCTGTATAGTTTCCAGAAAACAATACTACGTATATACGTAAAACAATGCACAAAGACAGTAAAAACCAAGTATGCCATGTCATAACGTTTCAACACTGAAATATGTAAGCCAGGTGTGAAAATCAAGGTAAAATAATATGCCAGGCGAAGTCACCTAACGTGGCCTATACGGCCAAACCCATAGCTCATCAATATATGCTAGCACACGAGTCGAAACCACCTATTATGGTCTGTACGACAGGGCTGGGTGTAAATATGTAAGCTCAAGTGCTATGATCAACCGAAGGCTGTGCGAATAATTGCAGGCCACCTACGAGTTGGAACCACCTATTGTGGTCTGTATGATAAGGCTAGCACCAAACTTGGATCCAAGGTGAACGTGCGGTGCGAGAGGTGAACATCACGTGAATGACTGTGCCCTGGCCTCGGACGGGATCACTAACACTAGGGTGCAACAATGATGAGCTCTAAATGCATCTGTGCATAACAATGTGCAATACAACCAATTATTCACATACTAACTCACCTGAAGCTTACATGAGCCTCCGCAGCATCATTCCATATAATGCATAACAATAACAATGAAATACTAAAAATATAATTCATTCACGACATGGCATTCAAAGCATAGTTCATATAAAAATGTTTCTGGAAACCGTAAAGCATATATATACCATAAAAGGGAAGAAGACCCACTCACTTGGAGTTCGCGTTACAACTCCCTAGCACAAACATCGTGGCGTCACGAACGATCGGCGCCTAGAACAATTATCAAACCACATCTCAAAATCCTTATCAATAGAAAATGTAACTTACATAAAACACATCCCCAATGACGTTTTAGAATGATTGGTAACCTATTGCCCAAAAGTCAACCGTCGGTCAAAGGTCGACGGTAGGGTCCACAACCCTATGTAACTCGATCCGGAAGATCCACTCATCGGATTTCTGATCTGTAATTTCCAGAGATCCATATTATGCTTCTAGAACAACATCCTAATGTTTCGGAACGATCTGAAGGTCAGATCTTCGTCAATTTTTAAAATTAAGTGGAGGTCGACGTTTTATTTTACAAACTTACAAATCCAATTCGGGAAGATTTGTAAATCAAATTCCCAATCTGTCAATTCCTAATTTCCTTAAATATTACGTAGTATAATGTATTAAGGTTTGGTGACGATCCAACGGTCGGATCATTGATTCATATAAGGCTCAAGTGGCGGTCTCTATCAAAACTCTGTTCAAACGATAAGATTTCATCAATCGAACTTCACATATGGAATTGGGGTATCAAATTTAGCCTAGGAAGGTCAGGTGGGGTCTCGACCCACGCGCCACCGCACACGGCAGCTAGGAGCCCTGATTCGCCGAAAAATTCCATAAATTCCAAAATTCACCAAATTATACCAAAATGAAGATCATGAGACGAAGATCAATTTATATACCTGCGAATAGGGGTGGGTTCGGTACGATTACCATACCAAAATCCTCATACCAATTACCGTACCAAACCTTCGGCTTGGTAAAATCTATTACCATTACCGTACCAAACTTTCGGTATACCGAAGTTCGGTATTGCCAAAAGTTCGGTTGACATGGTATGGCAATGGTAATTGCCATTTTGTTTTGGGACAAAATTTGTTTTTGTTTTTTTTACCCAATTCAATTTTTGTACCTTTATCTCATACATTGTAGCTTAAATTCATCTATTATTCATCGTTCACAATTCACACACATAATAATCCAAATAATGCATCAAGATTCATGATGAAAATTAAGCTTGCAATCCAAATAGAAGTTACGAACCAAAACAAATAGAAGTTAACAATCCAAATAGAAATTAAAGTTTCAAACCAAATGAAAATTGGGACTAAACTTCAAAAGTAGAATTCATTGATCGGTTATTCAAGCTTGAGATGTCAAAGCTATTGAATGAGGCATTGAACTTGTAAAAGATTGAGCTTGTGTCAAGCCTACATTACAAACAAATAAAACATATTAATTAGTAGCAAAAAGAATTAAAGTTGAAAACCATTTAATAACAAATTTACTAAAAAAATTAAAGCATATCTTTCTTGTTTCCTCTTTTTCCATTTCCTTGTAAAATTGAAGCATATCTTCCATTAGTTCCTTGTAGAAGTTTACTTCATCTACTATTTTAGGAATCACTAGTGCCTCTACTATTTTAGGAATCAAGGATGCCCTAAAAAGGTCCACAACCCTCCTTCCTAGGCTAAATGCATTTTCACTAGCAACGATAGAAGTGGGGGTTACAAAGATATCTTGGCTATTTGTGAAAGAATTAGGAACTCTTTTGTATTTGACTTCCACCATTTCAAGAGATCAAAGTCACCAACAACAATGCTAATATAAGTAGGTTTTATTTTCAAATTATTGGAATATTATAAATATGTGTTATATAATTATCTATTATATAATTTATAAATTATATATTTTATTTTATTTTATTTATAAATTAAATATGTGTTATATATTTTATTTTTGGTACGGTATGGTAATACTGTGGTAATGCTATCCATTACCAATACCGTACCATGAAATTTCGGTACGGTACATTACCGTACCATTTCCGATTGGCGCAAAAAATTTGGCACAAAATCGGTATGGCACGGTTGGCAATTCGGTTGGCACGGCAATTTGGCAAAAAAATCCACCCCTACCTGCGAAGTAGTCCAATTTGGCCGGTAAGTGGCCTGAAAAATCCTCAAATTGTTTGAAACCCCGAAAGGGGTGAACTCCAATCTGCCAACTCCGGTAATCCGCCGCCCCCAAACTGGTTTGGGGTTTGTTCTTGAGCTTAAGAGACGTCAATTGGTGGTGGTAATCAAAGGTGGTTGCTTCATAAATGGTAAATTGAAGGCTAGGGTTTCACGGCACCTGTACGGGTGTTCTTCGTGGAATCATGACGGAACTTGTTGGTTTTTGGGTTAATTTGGATGATGGGATGTCGTGAAGGTGTTTGGGGGTGATGGGAGGTTGAAAAAAACCGGAGATTTTGACGGAAAACCGTCGAAATCGTCGTCAAGAGTCAGGTTAAGGTCGCGAGTCTAAGGGATCTGGCCGATCTTTTCCTTCTCTCCTTCCTCCTATCCCTTCATTTCCTATCTTCTCATTGGTCAGACTCTCATCCCTCTTTTTCTGATTCGTTCCTCATGTTCCTCTCATTTTGTTTTCCGATTGGGCAGCTCTGCCCAATCCTTTTCTCCTCTCTTTTGCTTCCTCCCTGATTCCTTCTCCTTTCCCCATTTTCTCACAACAAACTATTAAAATAATAATAATAATATTTATTAGAAAATAATAAATAATAATCGTTCTGTAAAACCTCCGTCGTGGTACCAAATTCAATCCTGCGTGCGTCAACGTGTTCGCACCGTCGAGTACTTTTGAAATACGGTACGCGTCATGAACTAGCGATCAACGAAAATCAATACCCTAGCCTCTAGGGTATTCTCGTAAATTCACATTTTAAAAACTTATAAAAACATAAAATTAGGGACGAGTTTTCACAGTGAAGTTATGCAGACTTGCAGTTACAAAACTTAAAAGAAAATTAAAAACCCTAGAAGCCTATTTGATTCCTGTGAACTCGCATCCAAAGTCTTACTACATTTATGGAGATTGGGGGATGGAGATTTCCCTAAATTCCAACGATGTGATTAAATGTACAATGTTGAGTGGTTTATTGTTTGCTATTTAATGGTTGCAAAAAGTTAAAATTGGGAGGAAAACTAAAGTGGTAAACTCTGCAAATGTGAATAAAGATGGTTGGATATTAAAATTTCATGAGGAAAATTGTAATTGAATGAGGAAGACAAATCATATTTTCATGCAGATAGAAGAATTTTTTGGAATGACATCATTCTTGTTTCGATTTCCTTTTTTTATTTTCATGGCAAAAAAAATAGTATTATATAGCCATGAAGAAGCATTCACTGCATCAAAGACAATGATGAATTTCGTCAATGTCATATTGTAGACCTTTTTGTTGTTGTTGGAGAGTTGCCGACTTAAACTGCAAAGGGACCAGGAAGGAAGTTGGATCTACTTTAACTTCACAATATTCCTTTATCAAAATATTTATTTGAAATTTATTTTTATTTCCATGTCATTGCCACATCATTTAGTAGTCATCTTAACTTTTATTTTCGGATCCGATTCGTCCGAACAGAGAATCTCAACTTTAATGCTCGATGCATCACAGGCGCTATGCGCTCTTAAAAGTGTATTGGGTTAGTTTTTTTCCATTGTAATTGTCAAGATATATTTTAAATGTATTGTGCAAAGATGAACTTTTTTTTTATCATGCACGTCCTAAAAAGTCATGTTTTTCACAATCAAAACCCAAAAAATTCAAAAAAGGAGGACAAACTGGTAAAAAAATCTTAACAAAAAACTGTGTTGGAAAACAAAATAAATTAATAAAGAAAAAGAAAAAAAAAGGAGAAGTGGTGAAGTTATGCAGGCTTGCAGTTACAAAGCTTAAAGAAAATTAAAGAAAAATTAACCTCTCTGCACGCACTTACACAGTATCCATAATTAAAACAATCCTCTTGTATGCGTGTGACCGCGTGCGAAAAAACTAATGACATATAAAGTAGCGGCCTCTCAATACGAGAGTGCGGAGAGGCTAGTGACAGTCCAAAACCGTGACGAGCCATTTGCGAAGCGCAAAAGCAAATATGAAACGAACCAATAGCCAATTAGCCATCCACATCAGTCGAGACCAAATCTTCTGCACCCAAATTTGGTGTGGCCTCTCTATGGCCCCAATAAATGTATGACACATATTAAATTCATAACAACAAAATTTAGAAAAGTAAAGATAATGAATATGTGTCAATCACTTATTGGGGCCACAGAGAGGCCACACCAAATTTGGGTGCAGAAGATTTGATCTCACATCAGTCCGGGTCCCACCCACGTTCCAATTCAATTCGACGAACTATTTAGCCCTTATTATTTAACGGGACCGTCACAAAGCCGTCACGGCCCCATCCTACACCCATCACGGCTCAGTCGTTCCGTTAATCAACCTCGTGTTTCTCTCTCACTCCGCCCCAACGTCCCACCCCGCCTTCTCTAACGTCGTCGTTCCGCCAACCCCTCTAACCCTAACGTCGCTCCGCTAATGGCCTCCTGTGACGACGACTTCTCTCTCCTCGGTGACGACTCTAACCCTAACCATCACCTCCCTCACGCGCCAACCTCCCACCACATCCAGCAGCCCTACGAGCCTCCTCACCGCTTCCCTACGCGAACTCCCCCAGTCCACGCGCCACCATCGCAGCCTGCTCTCAAGGATAAGGTCAACGACGGAGAAGACCATGCCGACGACGGAGACGACTACGAAAATGTAGCCGCTGCCGCGTTCTGCTCGAATCCGTTCGATAGAGGCACCGATCAGACCGACATCGTCACCGACGCGGGCGAGAAGAGAAAGGACCACTCCGATGAGCACAGAGACGGCGGCGGCGGGGGAGGAGCTCCGTACAGTTACAAGAAATCGAAAGCCTTGGCGTCTGCGAGCGGAGATTACAGGAAGGACCGAGAGGAGTGGAGCGACACGGCGATATTGTGCCTCCTGGACGCCTACCTGGACAAGCTCACGCAGCTGAATCGGGGAAATCTGAGAGGCAGAGATTGGGAGGAGGTGGCGGCGATCGTGAGCGAGAAGTGTGAGAGGCAGAGGAAGAGCATCGAGCAGTGCAAGAACAAGGTCGATAACTTGAAGAAGAGGTACAAGCTTGAGAGGCACAGGATGAGCAGCGGCGGCGTTTCGGCGAGTCACTGGCCTTGGTTCCAGAAGATGGAGCAGATCGTCGGCAATTCAGTGGCGGCAAAGGTCACCTCCGATGACGATAAAGGTGTTTCTTCTTCGGGTAACACACCACGGCAATCGAAGAGGTTTGGATTCATTTGCTGCATTTTTGTTAGATTATTGCTGCAATTGGTTGCTCAATTGCTAGTGTTGTGTTGTTTTTGGGCAGATATGGAATGGTGGTGTCGAGTCCTGTAGGTCAGATGAACAACGTGAAATCAGCTCCGACTATCAAATGGCGGAGAGTGGTCTTCAAAATCAGTGGTGCTGCTCTTGCTGGTGCTGCTCCAAACAATGTCGACTCAAAGGTTCGTCCATCTATGCAAATCCATTGATTTATATCCTTCAATTTCTGATCATCTTAGCCTGTGAATAGTATTTGTCTGAATGTGTTTGCTTCCTGCGAGCAAGTTTCATTGCGTGTTTTGTGGTTGGGCAGCTGGCAATGCTGATTGCAAGGGAGGTTGCGTTGGCTTGTCGCGATGGCGTGGAGGTATGCATTGATATTTATATGGTTGTTTGTTGACTGTAGTAATGTGTTTTTAGCTGTCGGTTTTAGTTTGATCTGCAACATTTGGTTTTGTTTCTTGCTGGGTGTAAAAGGTGGCAATTGTTGTTGGAGGTCGCAACTTCTTTTGTGGAGATGCATGGGTGACGGCGACAGGGTTAGATAGAAGTACTGCGTACCAGATTGGGTAAATATCATTGCTGATCTTGCTATATAACCTCATCTTTGCATTCCTGAATCATACAACCTTTTACATAGGATTTGTGGTATCTGCAACAGCTTAAATAGAACTACCGCATACAACTACAAACTGGGTAAATATGCCTTGAATACTGACATGATCATTGCATTTCCGGTGGAAGCATGTCCAATATAAATTGGCTCTCATCTTATGTTTATTATATTCTAAATTGATTTTTTTTGTCAGCCTTGTTTGGGGCTGTAAACTAGATGTACAAGATAGCGATCCTTTGAAACATTACTAAATTTCCTGAAATTGTTTGATGGGATCTGCTTCCTCGTTTTCTTGTTCATAAAGGACTAGAATAAATCTTTCAATCCATAAGATAAGAGCAACTGAAAATGCAATATCAAATGACCATTTTTTTGTTTTAGTTTAGAGCCCAACTCATTGTTACCATGAATAAGATGAGGGACCTTTTAGTGAAGACCCATTAATCTAAACTGTATTATGTGAACGTCATGCATGTTCCACTAAAAGTTCAAGATACAACTTTTTTTATTTTTTATTTTTTCTGCTGTGATTGTAGAAGCTTGGGCCTCTTTGCTCTATCTCCACTTTCTGATAGTTTTGTTAATTATAAATTGCTGGATAATCCGATAATGTATTTACAATTCTCATACGAGGTGACTGTGATGTTTACCAGAATGATGGCCACTGTAATGAATTCCGTATTGCTCCAGTCAGCATTGGAGAAGATGGGAGTCCACACACGTGTTCAAACTGCATTTTCAATGCATGAGGTTGCTGAACCATACAACAGGCAGCGGGCCATCCGGCATCTTGAAAAAGGCAGAGTTGTAATTTTTGCTGGGATTGGTGCTGGCACGGGAAATCCCATCTTTTCCACTGACACAGCTGCAGCATTACAAGCTTTGGAGAGTATGGTTCTGTGATCATTCACACTTCCTTAAAAGTATTTTACATTCTGTGAAATCACCCAGAACTGTTCTACTTTTGCTCACACGAACACACAATCACTGTTCTAAAAATCCCTGCCTAGTGCTGCCTAGGCCCCGCCTAGGCGTTAGGCGGCTGGCCACCGTCCCGATTAATCATAGGCGTCTGAAAATTAAGAAAGGGCACCTAGACCTGCTGAGGCGCCCACCTAATCCGTCCATTCCCGCCTAGACACCTGCCTAGGTTGCGACTCACTTAGATAGAAAATAGATAACTTTCCTTTTGCATTTTATTGTTTCCAATAAATTGTAAGAGACTTATTGAACACTTAAATAAACACACATTATATGTTTACTCCTCATGTTTTCATTATGTTCCAATACTTCATAATATATGTCATTTTATTGTTTAGTTTTTGATAAAATTATATAAATTTTAAGTATAAACAGACACTTATTTACACAAAATACAATAGATTTACTTAAATCCGCCTAGTCTTAAAAGGCTCCAGCCTAGGCTCCGCCTAGCCACCTAGCCGCTAGTCCCCAACCCGCCGCCCGACTAGCGCCTAGCGTCTTTTAGAACCTTGCACACAATACATGCATGGTCTCCACCTGCATCTTTTGGACTTTATACAAAATTTTGTGACACTCGTAAGTTCTCAGTTAATGCAGAGGCAGTACTCAAGGGTACCAATGTGGATGGTGTCTATGACTGCAACTCTCAAGACAATAATTTTACATTTGAGCACATCTCTTTTAGGGAGTTGGTCACAAGAGGCGCCACCTCCATGGACTCGATGGCCCTGAACTTCTGCGAAGAACACAGGTTTCCTGGTAAGTGTATTTTGGTGTTCTTGCATTTCTGTTAGGTTGTGAACAAGAGTTGGGAAATTGAGTCATTATATTTTGGTCAACGTGTAACAAAACTTGTTCTCGGAATCTGTCTCATCAAATGAATTGGATGGTGCCTTTTATTCTGTACATGGGATTGAACTTCAATAGTAATCAATTTGCATTTTTATGTGCAGTTGTGGTCTTTAATCTGTTAGAGCCTGGAAATATATCGAAAGCACTATGCGGAGAACAAGTTGGTACCCTGATAGATCAAACTGGAAGGATTAGCTAATATTTATAGAACTCTGAGCTGTTGTATTACTAGGTCTACTTACCTCAGATAACTGTCAGGTTAATTTCAACAGACCCCATTTAGAAAAATCGGTGGCTTTTACAGCTCTGATCGCTGAGACTTGGCTGCGTATCCTCGCATATATCATTTGCCACCCTGATTCATGAGAAGGTAGAGTAAAGATTATAACTGTCGTGTCTAAGTTATGCATGTTAATGGCGGTGCCAGTGTCTTTTGTGTTGTTTTGTAAATGGTATCATTACTTGGACAAAGATCGTTGATGCAGACGACTTTTAACATTTTTACTGGTTAGTTTGTATTAATAGAGGTGTGAATAGAAAAATATGGTTTGGAGTCACGACAGACTGAAATTGTCGTTACATTTGTGTCTAAAGTCGTATTGAATCTTTTGAATGCATCTCGGAACTTCCTGCATTTGCTTTATATTGCTAAATAATCACTTTCTATCAACTTTTGAATGCATGAAAATCTTAATTGTGAGATTGTGTGTTCACTTGTAGAGTTAAAATTGAGTAATACTAGTTAATGTGATCGATCATTCACGTCCCAAGGCACAGGTGCACGTCTACAGATTGAAAGCATTCCCGAGACCATAATAACTACAGAGACTATAACTACACAAAAATAAGTGTTGAGAATAAGCAAAGTAGCAGCAGAGATTCGCAGCGAGAGAATGCACATGAAAATCGAGGATGATGACGATGCAGAAACAAGGTAACGGTGTTGTCAATCAGACCAGCCCGTCTTCAGTGGTGGCGAGAGAAGGCGAAATTGAATTGTGGGAATCATCGTAGTCTTCTCCGAGAGGAGATCTCTCCACTCGGATGTCCTCAATCATCTTAGTTACTTCAACCATTGTAGGCCTCCTTTCAGGCTGAGGCACCACACAAGCCAATCCCACATGGAGCATTGCCACAAGCTCCTCCTCAATGTTCTTGTACCTCAGAAGTTCTTGATCAAACACCTCCCCGGTCCACTCCTCCTTCACCACGGACCTCACCCATTTCGGAAGGTCCACGGCCTCCTCCTCCTCTTCCACACGGGGACGGGCGGGAGAAGGGTACTGGGACGGAGCTCTCCCCGTTAGAACCTCCAGCAGCAAGACTCCAAAGCTGTACACGTCCGCCATCTGAGATAGTCTCTTGACCTCCGCCTGCTCGGGAGCTCGGTATCCTCCCAATCTTGCGATGGCGTGAACCGGGTTGAGAAGCAGAGACAGGCCGAAGTTGGAAATGCAAGCGACGCCATTCTTGTCCAGAAGGACGTTGGAAGATTTGACATTGCCATGCGGTACTTTTGCAGAGCTGAACACCTCATGAATCCTGGCAAGCCCACGAGCCGCACCCAACACCAAGCTGATCCTTGTAGTCCAATCCAATGGAATTCTACCCGGACCCCGATTCCCTAAATTACATCCAAAAAATTAAAATCATCAACAATCAAACACAAATGCCCTTTTTATGACGTCATGTGTATGAAATAATGACATGCGGAGAAAAATTTAGACATGTCTTTATTTCATTTGACACAGAATATCATTGTGCGATGTATTCATGTTATGTAAGTAATTCTCAAGTGGAATTTGCGCAGTGGTCGAGAATCAATATTCAGGGATGTAAAGAGAGGACTTAGTGTGTTTAAATAAAATAGATAAATATGCGCAAATAAAACTGGTTGTAAACTCCTAATAAGACATTAAACTATGGAATATTAAACAAACAATAAGTAATACACACACACACACCACGATTTAGTACTCATTTTATTTTCTGTTTAGTTGGCATCAAGTTCTACTATTAGTTGAAAGTTTATGAACGGTTTTATTGTCTGCAAATTATATTCAAAATAGTTTGAGGAATTTGACAATATGATCACTTTTTAAAGAAAAAAAAATTAGGTTCTCTTCCCTAACTTTTTTATGTTATTGATTGAAACCTTATTCTTTTTCAATTTTTGATCAAAGTCATTTGGGTTTTCCATGTCATTATTTCAATGATAAATATTTACATGTAACATTTTAAAATTATATAATTAAAAATTATTTAACCTTTTTTCATTATATCTATTTAGTGTTTAAAACGTTATATTTGGCATATTTAATTAATTTGTACCCATTTTTTCATTTGTAACCATCTTGTGTTAATTTGTAACTATATTTGTTAGTCTATACCAATTTTCTTTTTAACTTTTATTTGTACCCATACTTTTTTTAATCTTTTATTTGTACCCATTCATATATTCATAATGTACATTTTTCAAATGTACCACATTGCTATAGGTTAAATGTACCCTTTTTTGTGTGTGTAAAATGTACCCATTTTTCTAATGTAAAATCTATTCACTTTTATTCTCTATAATGTACCTACGGTTTGTAATAAAATGTACTCTTTCTTAATTTACAATACATGCATATTTAAAAATAAGAACAAAACAATTTTATTTAAAAAATATAAAAGAATCTGATCAAAGTATTTAAATTAATAAAGTTTTTTTTAACAAACGATATTATCTACACTAAGGGAGTGGGGGAGTGGGCTAAGCCTCATAATGGGCTAGCAATAATGTGGTTCAAATTCGCCTTTGGCAAGAATCGAACCTAAAACATCTCAGTTCTAAGTGAAAAGGAATACCACTAGTAGTACTAAGCGGCAAGTTTCGTTAAATTTGAGAAAAAAAAATTAAAATCCCCATTTTGTAATACTCTTTGCATGATTTTAAAGAGAAATTATTCATTTTACCATTAATTTTTTTAATTAATACTGAAATTTAACATTTTGTCCTACAATCAAAGTATTCAAATTTCAGTCTAAGATTTTTGTCAACCAGGAACCAGAACCAAAGTTTCCCTTTTTTAAATCTCAATTAAAATGATCAGTTTTTAAGTATGATGTTAATATCTGATCTCTATGTCATCAATCTAGGATCGTTAAGTCGTGGTCGATATTTAATCTTGATCAGTTTATCAATTAATATTTGATTTATGAAAATTTTAGCAATTTCCGAAAGAGTTTTTTTTCTTCAGAATTTTGTACCAAAGCCCTAAAAATGCAACAAAGTATTGAAAATATGAAAAAAGCAATAATATTACCATGCAGAAGTGAGTGCAAGCTTCCATTAGGGAGATAATCATAGACAAGAAGCTTCTCCTCCTTGGCATAGTAATAAGCACTCAGCCTCACCACATTGGGATGCTTCACCTTCCCAATCACATCCATGTACTGCTCAAACTCCTTTCTCTCGCACGGGTTCGCGTCCTTGAGCCGCTTCACCGCCATGGTGCTCCCGTCGTCCAGCACCGCCTTGTACACCGTCCCCAGGCTTCCTTTCCCCAACATCTCCGCCGACGCCCGCAGCAAATCCTCCAGCTCAAACTGCTTCCTCCGGTCAAAAAACACCAGCTTGCTTCTGTCGGTCGCGTTTGTCCCGTCGCTGTCCCCGCCCCCCCCACTGTTGGCGTACACCCTCTTCTGATCGGCTCCGTAGCTGCTCCCGCTCCTTCTCTTCCCGCTCTCGCTCCCCGCCATCAAGCTAGAGCCGCAGCGTTCTCTCGCGCAGTAGTGGGCCACAAGGAACGACACAACCACCAGCATCGCCACGCAAATCACGATCACGATCGCGATGATCACGCTGGCGCTCAGCCCCTTCCTCGGTTGCTTTTTGTTCGGCTCGTTTGGGCTCGTCGTCTGAGGCAATTGGCTGGGATTAGACGGCACCGTTTCGGATGAAGCCGCGGAGGGCGGATCGCTAGTGCCGGTGAAAGAACAAGCCGGCAAGGGGCTCAGTCCGCACAGCCCTTCGTTCCCGGAAAAGCTTTTGTCGCCGAACTTCTTCAGCAGACCCTCCGGCAGCCGTCCGTACAATTCGTTGTTAGTGAAATTGAGCTCCTTGAGGTCGGCAAGGGAGGCGGAGAGGTCGGGGACTTCACCGGAGATGGCGTTGTTCTGGAGCCTGAGCGTGAGGAGCCGGGTGAGGCGGGTGAGATTGTCCGGAAAGGGTCCCCGGAGGTTGTTGTCGGCGAGGTCGAGACGGAGGAGTCGCCGGAGGGTGGATATCTCCGACGGAATTTCGCCAGAGAGGTCGTTGCCGGCGAGGTAGAGGAGCTTGAGCTTGGTGCAGTTGACGAGAGGAGAAACGGTGCCGTTGAGGCGGTTATTGTGGAGGTCGAGGAGGCGGAGCTGGTCAAGGGAAGCGAGGGAATCAAGTGGGCCCCGGAGGTTGAGGGAAGGGAGGGAGAGAGCGACGACGCGGGCTTTGTTGGTGGAGCATCGGACTCCGGTCCAGCAGAGGGTGCATGCATCGGAGCCGGTCCAGTTTAAGCGGAGGTAGGCGTGGGTGTCGGTCTGTAGGCGGAATTGGGTGAGGGCCCAGGTGTCATTAGGTGGCGGAGAAGAGAGTGAGGGGTGGCTGGAGGCGAAGAGAAGAAGAGAGAGAGTGAGGAAAGGCAGCGCCTCGTTCTTCTTCATGAGTTTTTGCTTAGGCGGGAAGAGTAGGCAGGCATACAATAAGAAGTTTGTTTTGTATTTTTGAAAAAAATAAAGTATGCCTAAAGACTTAAGAGAGTGAGTGAGATACCATATTATCTATACTAAGGAGAATGAGGTGAACTTAGTCTCACACTAGATTAGCAAACAAATTCGTTTTTGGTAACTAAAGACTTCTTATTTATAAGTGAAGAAGAATACCATTAGACCGTAGGACTGATTGACTTCTCAAATTTGAATAGAGACATGGAGATCTAGAGAGAGTGAGTGGGGTGGGGGAAAAATATGAACTTGTTTTCTTTTCTCTTTTTTATTTTGTGGTTATTTGATAGTTGGGAATGATATGATTAGGGAATATGGGTTCTTTCTAGAGAGAGAGAGAGAGAGAGAGAGAGAGAGAGAGATGGGAATAGGAGTAGTATGATTAAAGAGGGGAAAGAGAGAAGGGGCGTAGTTGTGTGAATGATTGCTGTTCTCCACTCCTTCCATACGGAATGAGTAGAGGGTTTTGAGAGCAGGGAGGCTTTTTCTTTTTCACTTTTTCTAGACCAAATGGACCAAAGTTGAATGAGGAGGAGGACTCGAAAGCACCGCCATGGGCATGGCATGGCTTGGCAAATCAACCAAATATGACATTCATTTAGGTGAATATCAATTTGACACGTACGGAGAAATATTTCTATATATCCTTAGTTATTTTTTGTACACAAAGACGCAGGCAACACTCGTTTGTCCAAAAAAAAAAATAGTAACCTACTCATCTTGCCATGAATACAAGCACGGCATAAGGATGGACAATTATATATACTAGTTTGTAACTGAGCATTAGTTAACATTTTACTAAGTATTTCTTCAGATGGATGACCCAACCTTTTCTGCCATATCAAACTATTAACCTTCTTTCCAACCAATGCAACACATCTTTCCACTTCTGCAACAGAAGACTTCGAAAACACTTTAACTGGAATCTTGAACAACTCTCCATCATCACTCTTTCCTTGGTACAACATCACCGAGTTGCCTTGTCCTGTATAAAGAAAACTAGATCATCACAAATGAACCAACATCCATTATCTCTACACAATTTCTTCTTAGATAACAAATTCATGGTAATTCTTGGCACTTGTAAAACATTATGTAAAATCAATGCATGATTAGGAGTTGGAATGATAGAGGAACCAATATTTGAAACTGGTAAACTTTCTCCATTGCCAACAATTATTTTGGCATCACCATTATAAGCATTAATGTGATTCATGACTTTTAAATTTGCTGTCATATGGTGAGTTGCATCTGTGTCAACCACCGAAGTATCAACAGAAGAGAAATAATGTATGTTTTGAACTTCAGGTGTTGAATTAGAACTCAGAGCTGTCATTCCAGTGATAGATGCAGGTGGAGGAGCACCCTGATATGAAAAATTGTTCATGTGATAGCATTCTAATGCAATATGACCTTTCTTGCCACAAATCTGACACACAATGAAGCCTCCAGTTGGTTGACCACTATCAGTCCCGAAAAAACAATTTGGTGCTGTGTGACCCCTTCTTGAACATATTTGGCATTCAAGAGAAATTGGCGCCTTATAATTTGTATTGCCATTCTAGGAATTCCCTTGTTTGCCTGCATTTCCAGAGAAAGAATTAGGTCTTCCATTTGACTGAGAACCCTTTCCAGTATCATTGTAGAAGTTTGAACCATTTCCTCCAGAACCATTTCCTCCAGACCTATTCTCAAAATTAGAATATGGTCTAGAATAATTGTTTCCACCAGAAAACTTCCTATTGTTGTAATTTGACATTTGCTGTGGATTAAAGGTCTTTCTCCCATTACTTCCATAGCCAGATCCTCCATTGAAACCATTTCCGCTTTGATTGTGTTGATTATTCGAACTTTCACCTTGTTCATAGCCTTGGTAGCCTCCTTGAAAACTTTGTGATCCTGAGGAAACAGATAATGCAGACATTGAGCCAGACAAGCTATTGAGTTTGGACTCAATACTTCCCTTGCAAGAATTACTGTCTTGATCATCTCAAATTCTGTTGGCAACCTAGATAAAGCAACTATCACCAAATCATTATAAGTAATCTTTTCTCCTGCAACAACTAATTGGTCTCTAGTACATTTTAACCTGAGCAAATACTTATCCACCGAATCAGCCTCCTTTTGTGCAGTATGAAATTCAGTCTTGAGTTAATTGATTCTCACAACTGAAATAGATGCATCTCTCTTCCATACATTTTCATGCTTCCTGTGAAGTCTTGCAGCCAATGACATGATCCATAGCTTCATTCGAAAGTGTTGCAATTAATAAACTCAACAGGGAAACATCTATCTTGACCCATTCTTTATAGGCTGTAGTAATTTCTTTTGTCACACCAGCATCAAGAGTAATGATAAACTTTGGTGGACACTGAGATTCCCCATTAAAGAAATCAAATAAATCATATCCCCTAAGAACCGACTTAAACTGAAAGCTCCATTTGACAAAATTACCTTCCTGTAGTGTGACAGTAATCATACCCAAAAGGCTCTCAATTTTAAAAGAACGAAACGCCATATCTTCACCGATAATACAATTTCAGCAACTGAACAACTTTTACAGAATCTTGAACTAGTACACTCTTGGCAATCGGCCTTTTTGAGTGTAAAATACCCAACAATCAATCAAAGAATCAATCTTTCAGCAATGGCGGCCTTCATTTTCTTTTCAATCAAGTAGTGGCAATTGGCCTTCAAATACTACTAATCAATCTTTCACTTAGAAGAAATGGCAATCAGCCTTCATATTCTTCTAAATCAGAAAATGACGATCGGCCTAAATACACGAATTAACACAAAATTGCTCATTGAGACAATCAAACAAGCAGTTGGAGTGCAGAAAGAAAGATGAAACCAAAATCTTCAGTTCTTGATCGAAAAGCGCCCAGAGAAACACCAGAAATCATCGACCATTCAATCTAGCACAGCAGATGTAGTACCAACTAGGACCGAGACGGTCGACGATGATACCATGATAACAAAGCACAAGAATTGCAGAGAAATGAAGAATTACAAAGAAAAGCTTTAAGGAAGAAGAGAGAGAATCAGAGAAATGAAAACAATCTTTTACTATTGATCAGCTTGAATGAATACAACCGACTCATTTCATAGTTATATAGAGCTGAAGAAAGACTTAGCTCTTACGCTATTTGTATAACCGATATAACCAACTATATCCAATCCTATCAGCTACAACTTTCAACTAACTTGCTAACATGGCACTGCTGATGTGGCACCGATGATATGGCAATATCTTTTATCTTCAATAACCTCTTCAGCTAAAATATTAAAAAGAAATTCTAAGCCAATACAAATATTAAAAACAAATTCTGGACTAATACAATTCCAACTATATGATCCTCCATTTTTCTGAATTAAAATCACAACGAAATGTGCCTCTCGATTGCCTTTATGACGAACAAATTCGAACGAAACAATTTCCACTTCCTTAGCAATAGCCAAAGATCATGAACTGTACTTTCCAACTTCGCATCCACACTGATCTCCTTTCGTAGCATCCTAATTACCCCGCAAGCATCGAACTCTATAATGATATTTCGTAGCCCCTCTCGTCTGCACGCCTCCATTGCTTCTCGAATTCTGCCATCATGGCATTTGCTACCTGAAAATACCCGACTGCCCCCACCCACCCCAACTGCAACCAAAATTCCAGCAAAATCACGACCCAACCTCCGGCCCCCTTCTTCCTCTTCCCACACCACGCGACATCGCAATTTACTTTCAAATAGCTAGTTAGATCGGCTAATATAGTAATATACATACGTACATACGTACATATATATATAGCGAATACGCGAGGAAGGTGACGCATTTAAGTTTTATGTATTTTGTTTGTCTGTTTTTTGAACTTCATGAGTAGATTATTTAGATCTAATTCAATGGCCAGCATTAGCTCTAGATCAAATCTAGGAACAATCCCGGATATTGTTAATGAAGAACAAAAACTTGATTATCAAACCGATGATAGTGTCGACTTTGGAGATTGGAATATCCCCAAGGTTTCTAGCAAAAATATTTACAAAAAGAAATGGTCTATGACCTCTTTTAGAAGTGAACATCATGTTAAGACAGTTGAAAAAGCTTATGCTCTTAGTAAAGAACATGAGACTTGTCAATTGTTTTCACCAGAACAAATTAAATCACATAGAAAAGATGGTCATAACTATATCCACATCGGCTTAGTCCAGATAGCCGTAAAACCCTTAACACGTAGAGGCCTAAACACCTCTATTTTGTTATGTCTCTGAGATGCTAGATTCACTAACTTTAATGATAGTATACTTGGAATGATTGAGTCTAGTCTATACAATGGACCTATCCATTTTGATTGTTTTCCAGATCTCACCATAAGCCTTTCAGATCCTCATATGCTGAAAGCACTCACATTAAATATCAAAAATTCAGGATACCAAGTCCTTGAAGGAACACAACCCTTGGCTCTAATTTACCGAGTCTATTACAAGGTCACTGGCACAAACATGAATTTTCAAGCCTTAACCAAGAGTCCCCGAGACCATACACTCTTATTCCAAACCAACCAAGAAAATGCGAACATCAAAGTTCCCAGAACCATTAGGTGGTCAGATATCAGTCTAACTTCAGATTGGTGTCTAATTAATGAAAGTAAGCCAGTAACTATCCAGAACAGTCTAGTCAACCTAGACAACATAGAACAATATTTTGATGGAACGGTTAAAATCAATTTCGATCGTCCAGCCATAAATTCTTGTGAGTCTACTCAGTCTCATAGGTCATTTGCTCCTAGCAGAAATTCTTTTTCTGGATCCATACCAACTGATAGGATGGGTCAAGATCAAGAGTTAATCAATTCTTTAGTCAATAGAAAATTAAAAGCTGCAGTTGCATAAACTAGTTCTTCTGTTACCCATCAAGAATTAATTAATGACTTGATTAATATTAAACTAAAATCAGTAGAAACAAATTCCCAGGTTACACATCCGGTCTACCAATCCCAGTCCCAAGACCAAGGAGAACAAACTTCTCCGACAACATCTGATTTTGCAGCAGATAATATTAATCATCAACTTTTAGTTTTAAACAAACCTTTTAAATGGAATAAGAAAAAGATTAATGCGGACATCGAATCTGAGGAAAACATCCCCAGACGAAATGCTTTCAGAAGTAAATATACACAAGAACAAAAATCAGAAATTTATAAAGAATGGACCAATTACAAGGAAACCCATAGGACTGAAGTATTTTTCTTCGATTATGTTGAAAAGTACTATGAGTCTGAAAAGAAATTAGAGGTAATAACCAAAGAGAATTGGCTTAAAGAAGACAAGACTATTGTCTCCTCTAGTCATCCTCCACAAGAAACAATCCTTATCACCATAGCTAATACGCAAATCCCAGCTACTCCTTTTAAACTTCCTAAGGAAGATGCAGGAGTTAAACCAGTCATAGAACAAAACAACTTTACCAACTAGAGTCTTCACACCATTGGTAAACAACTAGATAAAATTGAAATTAAAATTGACAAACTTTCCCAGCCAAAAACTTCAATCAAGAAAAAACCCTTGGTTAGTTTCCTAGAGTCTTCTTCAAAGGCAGTAGCCTTGAAAACCACTTCCACAAGCCAAAAAATTGATCAAATGCTTTCATAATTAAAACAATAAAAGACAGTCTATGTCTTAAATCATCCTGAAGAGTCCCAATCAGAAATATCTCCAACTTCCTCTGAGTCGGAAGATGATTCAAATTCCATCCGAAAAGTTGAACAAGCTTTTCAAAATCTTGAACTTAAAAGAATTAGTAATAAAATAGTCAACCTAACTTCTCTTACCATAAATTGGTGTCCCAGACCAACGCCTCCAGATATTCAATTTGAAGAACGAAATATCCAAAATCAATTCTTAGTCTCTTCTGATAAACTCTATGAATGGAATATAGATGGTTTGTCAGAACAAGAAATTCTTAATAAACTCCAGCACATATCCATGGTTGCTAATAGTTATATTACCAATCATAATCTCACCCAGTCACAAATTGTCGACCTCTTGGTCACTGGATTTATAGGAATGCTTCATTCCTGGTGGGAGAAGCATCTCACTGAACAGTCTAGAAATGAAATAAACAAGAAGAACAAGAAAATCTTCTTATTGAATTAATCAGTAAGGTCGATGACCCTGAATTAAAATCTTTCTATCTTCAGAAACTAAAGAAATTAGTTTCTTCCAAAGAACCTGGCACTAGCCAACCCCAGCCGACTCCAAAAATCTCTCTTAGCACAACCTTAGAAAGGTTCAATAAGACTAAGAAAGAAATCACTATCAACGAAATATCCAAAATCAATTCTCAGTCTCTTCTGATAAACTCTATGAATGGAATATAGATGCTTTGTCAGAACAAGAAATTCTTAATAAACTCCAGCACATATCCATGGTTGCTAATAGTTATATTACCAATCATAATCTCACCCAGTCACAAATTGTCGACCTCTTGGTCACTGGATTTACAGGAATGCTTCATTCCTAGTGGGAGAAGCATCTCACTGAACAATCTAGAAATGAAATAAAAAATGCTGTTAAAAAAGATGAAGATGGATTACCTATCTTTGATGAAACCATTGGTCAAGGCGTCCCTGACGCAATTAACACATTGCTTTTCACAATCATAGAACATTTCATAGGAACACCTAGTAATGTCACTTCTAGGATCCATGATCAACTAAGCAATCTGAGATGTCCAACTCTAAGCGACTTTAGATGATACAAAGACGTGTTCATGTGTAGAGTCATGCTCAGAGAAGACAGTAATTAACCATTTTGGAAAGAAAAATTTATAAATGGTTTACCAAACTTATTTTCACATAAAATCAGAAATGTCTTAGTTAATGAAGAAGCTATTATACCATATCATACCCTTACTTATGGAAATATTATTAATATTATCCAGAAGGAAGGATTGAAAATGTGTATCGATATGAAAATTTCAAAACAAGATAACAAAGACAAATCTATCGCTAAATATGAATTAGGAATGTTCTGTGAACAATATGGATTACCTCCTATTGCTCCTTCTAACAAGAAGAAAAAATCTCAAGTCTATCAAAAGTACTCCAACAAGTACTCAGGTAGACAATAGCCTAAGTACAATAAGTACCATTCTAAAAATAAGCAATTTCACACTAATAAGTTTTATCAAAAACCCAAACCCAACAAGACAATACCCTAATTACAATAAGTACCATTCCAAAAATAAGCAATTTCACACTAATAAGTTTTATCAAAAACCCAAACCCAACAAGTGGAAGAGGAAACCCTCTGGAAAAATCCACTCCAAGAACCCGTAACAAAAAGGAAATTGCTACAAGTGTGGCAAGTATGTCCATTACGCCAATAAATGTCGTGTCAAGAAAACTATCAACTAATTGAAGATCTCTGAGGAAGAGAAACTTCAGTTAATCCAAGTCTTAGAACTTAGAGATACAGACCATAGTCAGTCAAAAGATGGTTTGGAATCATCCTCTTCTGATAACAACTCCTCAAGTGGACTTTCCTCACCCAACGCCAAGCTAGGATGTACCGATGCTTGTTGTAATAAAATCTCAGTTCTTAATAAACAAGAAGAACAAGAAAATCTTCTTATTGAATTAATCAGTGAGGTCGATGACCCTGAATTAAAATCTTTCTATCTTCAGAAACTAAAGAAATTAGTTTCTTCCGAAGAACCTGGCACTAGCCAACCCCAGCCGACTCCAAAAATCTCTCTTAGCACAACCTTAGAAAGGTTCAATAAGACTAAGAAAGAAATCACTATCAAAGATCTCCACCAAGAAGTCAATAAAATCAAAGATGAAATAAAGTTTTTAAAATCTGAAAATGTGGAAATCCGCACACAACTCAGTAGGGTCCAAACCCGAACATTTGTCAATAACAATGAGAAAGAGCAAGACAATTCTTCTTCAGATCACAATTCAGATGCTCAGTCGAGCAAGCATTCCACTCAAAATCTAGTTTTAGGTCTTTTAGACAAGATAAGAATAAAGAAATGGTATTCTAAAATTAAATTGAGAATTGGTGATTTTATTTTAGAAACAATTACTTTGATTGATTTTGGCCCAGACTTGAATTGTATCCAAGAAGGGTTAATACCAACTAAGTATTTTCACAAGTCAACCGAGATACTTAGTACTGCTAATTCATCACCAATGCAATTAAAGTATGAGATTCCTAAAGCACATGTTTGCCAAGATAATGTTTGTTTTAAAACCTCATTTGTTTTAATCAAGAATATATCTGATCCAGTCATATTAGGTCTCCCTTTTATTGCACTTATATATCCTTTTAAGGTTCATCACAATAGGATTACCACCAAAGTCCTAGGACAAAAGGTCACATTTGAGTTCTGCACGGAAACAGATCTCAAAAAATTAAGACATCTTCAGAAGGATAGCATATCGCGATCCATCAACTTAATCACTCATAAGTCACAACAAATTAATTTCTTAAAAGAAGAAATTAATCACAAAAGAATTGAAGAACAACTAACAAATAAGTCTTTGTTAGAAACTATTAATAATTTTCAAAAGAAACTTGTTAATGACATCTGTTCTGATATTCCCAACACCTTTTGGCATAGAAAACAACACATCGCTAAACTTCCTTACATAAAGGAGTTTAATGAATCCAAAATCCCAACCAAAGCCAGACCTATCCAAATGAGTCAACAAGTCTTGGAATTCTACAAAACAAAAATACAAGAACTTCTTAATAAAGGAATTATCCGTAAAAGTAAATCCCTATGGTCATGCCCTGCATTTTATGTTCAAAAGAATGCAGAATTAGAAAGGGGAACCCCCAGATTAGTCATTAACTACAAACCTTTGAATGAAGTTTTGGAATGGATTCGGTATCCAATCCCCAACAAAAGAGATTTGATAAAGAGACTTTCTCAAGCAGTTATTTTTTTCAAAATTCGATATGAAATCAGGCTTTTGACAAATTCAAATTCATGAAAGTGATAAGTATAAAACAACTTTTGTAACTTCTTTCGGACATTATGAATGGAATGTAATGCCTTTTGGCCTCAAGAATGCTCCCAGTGAATTTCAAAATATTATGAATGAGATTTTTAATCAATATAGCCATTTTTCGATTGTTTATATTGATGATGTGCTTATTTATTCAAAGTCAATAGACGAGCATTGGAAACATTTGCATTTGTTTGCTAGAATAATTAAGTCCAATGGATTAGTTGTTTCTGCATAAAAAATTAAACTGTTTCAGACTAATGTTAGATTTTTAGGATATAACATCCATCAATCTACCATTCAACCTATTGATCGTGTCATTCAATTTGCTGATAAATTCCCTGATCTGATTACTGATAAAACCCAACTCCAGAGATTTCTAGGTTCTTTGAACTATGTATCTGAATTTTATCCTCATCTACGTCAACAATGTAAACCCTTGTTTGATCGTCTTAAAGATAATCCTCCAGCATGGTCTACCATTCATACATCTATTGTCAAACAGATTAAATCTCATGTCAAGCCTTTGCCATGCCTTGGCATTCCAACTCCCAACTCGTTTAAAATAGTTGAAACTGATGCATCTGACATTGGTTATGGAGGTATCCTCAAGCAGCAAACTTCTTCTGGATCTCCTGAACAAATTGTTCGTTTCCATTCAGGAGTAGGGAATTCTGCACAATGTAATTATAGTACTATTAAGAAAGAGATATTATCTATTGTATTATGCATTAGCAAATTTCAAGATGATTTACTAAATCAAAATTTTTTAGTCCATGTCGATTGCAAATCTGCAAAACATGTTTTACAAAAAGATGTTCAAAACATTGCATCAAAACAGATTTTTGCACGTTGGCAAGCCATATTAAGTATTTTTGATTTTGATATTGAATACATTAAAGGCAGCCAAAATTGCATCCCTGATTTCTTAACAAGAGAATTTTGCAAGGGAAGAATGACAGACAGAAGCAATAGCTAGAGGAGGCTTCTAGCCACTCTACCACCACCAAAACAGGAATCTATTCCCGATTCCTCATCGGCCTTAGCCATTACCAACCGTTTCACTCCCTTAGGTTCCATAATAGGAAACTTCAGGCCAAACTACCAACAACCCAGACCAAATTACCAAACGGCATTAGCTAGTCCTTATGATCTATACTCATCCATGCCATCACCTTCAACACCAAAAACACCCAGCTATGCTAAAACATCACCCTATGTTAAGAAAAACCCAACGGAATACCTTTTTCAGCATCCCTTTCAATATCAATAGAAACCAATCACCAGAAAAGATAGCCAAAACACTAATCCACCCAAATTCTCATTATCTTCCAACCGAATCTTTCAAAACCTTGAAATATTATCAAGTCATTCTTAGTGAAACAGAAAGCATTGCTATTAAGCCAATTTACAGCAACACACATGAAAACAAACTTCTTTAACATTCACTCCACATTGGAAAATTCCTTACAGAAACAGAATAGGGAATACCCCTTTATCAAACCAAACCACTACATTCTCAGCATGTTCTCATCCCAAACAACCATTATAATTATTATGATTATATCCAAGCATGGACCAACATATTTCTTCATCAAACATCTGACTTTAGTCATTCATGGTTTATTACTTTTGATAAGAATTTCAGATTAAACTTCCCAGCTTGGTTTCCAAGATGGTGGTATTCTCATGGCCCGACAATCGCCTTACTTCAAGAAGACCTCATGCAAGTTCTTAAATCTGGTTTCCAGAAAAAATTTGACCAAAGTCGTTTCGACAGCAGCATCACTCTCCTCCCATTGTTCATGGCCAAATACAAGGTTTCGTGGATTATGCGGTGGAACTTTGAAACCGAAACAGGTGAAGTCTATCGAGCTCGGTGGGTGAAATGGTGGGACAAATTCGACCATAAAAAAAATCATCAACTTGGTTCTATCGGAGTTTCCAATTGTTCCTGTTCCAATGGTTCCTACATCACCCGCAAAGGCATTGCCAGAAGTCCTAGAACAAACACAATCTCTATCAGACATTAGTCCAAGTCCATCCCTCAAAGGAAAATCCAAGTCATCAAGATCTTCGAGTTCGAAGAAAAAAGAGAAATCATCGCAGCTTAAAGATCTAGCCCAGCAGCTCATGGCAGAAACAGCTTTACTGCATAATGAAGAAGAAGACTCAGACTCTAACTCATCAGACGCTTCGTCTCAGCAACCAGCCAACATAACAAGTCAAATTGCCAAGTGGGCCGATTGTCAAGATTCCCAAGACCCATTTGAAATTTGAAATTCAAAATGTAATAACTTGTAATCATTTCAATTTTTCACTCATGTAAAACCTATAGTAGTAGTCATGTGATCCCAGCACCGAAAGCAGCACATGCAGTAGCAGAAATCATTCCGACAAAGTACTATTCATAAATAGTAAAATCACTTTTACTATTCATCCATCATTTCAGAAGCAACCGCGTGATTCAACAGTGAAGATTCTTCATCATTTGGTTCCAGCCTTTTCATCTTTAGCACATGCAACCAGAATTCCCGCTTCCATCATCCAGCTCGGATCAATCATCACAGCCAGAAGGCCTATATCTTCAGACTTGGAAGCTCATTGAGAAGAAGGCTATTTTAGCAATACTTCTGCGTATTTGAAAGAACGGAAGTTCATCTGTAATTCAGAAAATATAAACATTTGTATTTTATTTCAATCAAGGATGCCTGCAAGCTCCATTGTTTTTCTCATCAACTGCCAGTAGGCAAAATTGTAAGTTACAATTTGATTTTCAAATAAAGATATTATCAACCTATCTACATCACTAATTTAAATTCATTATTTTCATTATGAAGAATATTTTAATCAATAATGCATTTCTTAATCACAGTCAATTCATTGAGTATCTCATCATCAAGGTAAATACCGATCAATCTTTCATTGAATTCTTTCTCTGTATCTATAACCTTTGGTTTAATCTTTGTATTCTTAATGAAATTCATGGCTGTAGTATAGATATATATATATATATATATATATATATATATATATATATATATATGTCACATCAATCTAATTATCATGTCAAACCTTCAATCGAACTCTGTCAAAACTTCTAAGTTAGTTGAGTCTATACCTTCCGTGCTTCAGGAGCACAGAATATTCCGAACATTGAAACTGTTAAATCGTTATGACAATTAAAAAACTCAAAAATATCCCATATTCCAAAGCATCATAAAAAAACATGGCTTAAGCCATCTATAAATGGAGAATCTTCTGCCTCAAGTCTTTTTTTTTTCTCTCAAATGTCTACTTCTCTTTGTGGATATTTTTTTCTTGTGTTCGTAACATAAGTAGTACACCACGTGTTATTATATAAGTGATGAGAATTTTTTTTTTTTTTTTATGTTATTAATTTTTTAATACAAGAATCTCATCTATGTGACATCAATGGCTAATGGCCAGGAGATGTACATTCCCTTCTCTTTTTCTCTCATTTTCTCACTCGATAAGTGTGGTGATAGCGAGCGAGAATGGGAGAGGGGATATTACTGACATCATTTTTATATTATAAAATTTTACCCTTTAAATATGAAAAATGATTTGTTTAAAAGTATTTGATAATTATTTTGTTCTTTGTTTTTTTGTTTTATTTTTTGTGCTAGTGATAGAGGCGACTTAGCATGGAAAAAAAGATCTATGAAGAAGATAGATGAAGGATGGTGGTGAAGATGGAAGAAATGCACACAAAATGAAAACTAACAATTAAATGCTTATCAAACAGACCCCTTATAAGTAAGCATTAAGCATTTAGTATTTGCACTATGTACAACTAATGTTGAGAATGAGTCTCACATTAATAGAAAAAGGGATTTGACATGAGCTTATAATTAAATTGGGCTATTCCCCATATTGCCAATTGGTTTTATGGTGGAATCTCAACTTTCTTCATGCTCCACGTCACTCCGTTGTGTTGTCTACGTGTTAGGTATGAAAATTCGTCACACGTGAGGAGGCGTGTTGAGAATGAGTCTCACATTGATGGAAGGAGGAATCTTGAATGAGCTTTTAAATAAGTTGTATTACTCCCCATATTGCCAATTAATTTTATATACAATGGAACCTCAACTTTCTTTAACTAATTGACCCATGTTTGGCTCTAAGCAATTATATTGAACACAAAACATGAAACATGCATGCATGATTTATAATCATCTCTTGACCTTGGACTACCTTTTGAGGCTTTTATATAAAGAAGAATGTCCAAACTCAGTTCTGCCTGTTGTTGCTGATAGTCTCATATATAGATGATAGATCCGTATTCATTTTTCCATATCACAAAGCAAAAGCTCAGTACGAGTTTGAGTCTTAAGAAAGCAAAGTTGCTCTACCTACCAAACCCTAAATTTACCATCACAAAAAGCACACCTAAAACACAAACATGATCAGATTGCTGTCGTATATATAATCAGGTTATTGAAGTGATCAATCAGTTTCTTTGTAGAGCCTGCATGCATACAAGTATAGGAGTGCCGAATGCTGAGGGATACTGAATACAATCCGCTAGCAAAATGAGTAACGAGTTTGGCATGTATAACACTACTCCAAGAATGAAGTAATTATCAGACATTGCAGCTAACACCGTGGTAAAGAAAGTTACCTAAAGATGTAAAACTAAATAAAATATTGTCGTTCGAGGTTTTATCAAAACTTTGAGAGCATGGCATGGTTACCCAGTTTCCCAGTTGTCAACAATCATGCATCTTTAGTATAGTGTAGTGCTGTCTCAAATAGTGAAGGAAATGCTCACAGGCTATACCATGCACCCTCTGTCTCTCTGTCTCTCTCTTGTTTTTTACTTTTATTGCTGTTTGTTCTTTTAATTATGAAACATGCATAAAGAGGAAAAAAAAGGAGATACTGAGGGCATGATTGGCGTTCCAATTTGCCTCACTTGTTTGTTCGAGAGATTTTTTCAGTGTGCCTGAAACACGACATACACGACATATGTCATTATACAAATGGATAAACACTAAAACAAACAGACAAAAGATGTACTCAATAAAGGAAAGGGATACTCTCCGGATTACTTCATCCTAATCCACCAAATCAGGGAATCCGTGCCATTGAAAATTGATCCAATGGCTAAAGTTATTATAACTTTTTAAAGTGAGCCCCTGTTTGTAGCTGTTGAATCAAATTTCAATAGCACGAAATTCTTGATTTGGTGGATTAGCAGGAAGGGATCCGGAGGATCCCTTTCCCTCAATAAAATAAAAGAAAAAGCAAAAGGTCAAAGGACAAAAACTTATTAGGACTAGGAGTGTAATTTTACAATTTATCGTGGAATTTTGGAAAAATGAGACTAAGTAGTGCGAGAAATTTTTCATTGTGACGGAAATACGGGTGGTACACCATGTGTTTTTATGTAAGTAGTGGGGAATTTTATGTTTTAAGTTATTAACTTTTTAACACACATATCTCATCATTTGTATAATGACACGTGATGTACCACCTCATATGCCGGTTACATTGAAAAATCTCTCAAGTAGTGCAATGACTTCCCCAACTTTCATAAAAAAATCTATTAAATAGTCTGAACAAGGTTATCCAGTCATTCATTCTCGGCTGTCAGATGACTGTTTGATGAAATTCTACGATCCATGGACTGATAGCCCGGTACAGTGTGGCACCAAAGAAAAATGAGCAAAATAAGGCTAAAGTGAAGATTTCATTTTTTTGTATTGTTTCGTAGGAGAATATGTATGTCATGTTTTTTTAAGATGCGGACCACACTTTGTTGATTTTGCGTGCGGATTGAATGTAAGCTATTGGATGAAATATGAACGGCTGAAAATCAATTCATTTAGTTTAAGGTGAAATCGCGTCATAAATGACCCATCACTAATTGAAAATGGTACTCGGCATCAATTCACTGTTTTTGGGATTTAAACTCTCCGTCTTCTCCTTCCAAATAATTAAAAGTACCTATATCTTGGAGCGCTACCATGGTTTGGACCAAGATTGTTTACCCGTCGGATGGGCCTTCGAGTTGTTTTCCTCACACAAATTCATGAAAATTTTCTTCTTATTCCATATGGTATCCCCCCAGTCATTTTCCATTACAAGCTAGTAGTGGAGGAGGACAAGTGTGGAGTTGTCACGCAATGCTTTGCAGGTGATCTTCAGTTTTAGCTCATCAGAGTGGACTTAAATTGGTTGGAACCCTTAGGTTAGCTGTTGACTTGATCATGACTGTTTGCATCCTGAACTCGTTGGTCATTGCGGCATGTTGTATGTTGTTTGATATGAGTTCAAAGGAAGAAATTAAAAATTCACAGAAAATTCCATCCTGCGCTATGAGTGGTAAAACGGGAATAATGTCTTCCACATAATAGAAGATTTAGTTCCGCAAAATTCTTCCAAGAGATGACTTCCGTATCTTTGCCATGATGTATGGTACGAAACCCAGTTTGCTCCGAGTAGGTACAGATTAATCTGGGAAGTTGCCTGTGCTGCTGAGACACATTGCTTATGCAAGCTTTCTGTTTAGCTTTTTGTGTGCCGGATTTGAGATCATTCTTTCTTCTGGAAAAATCTGAAAAATAAGAACATTGTAGCTCCGCTACCAATACTTCTAGGAATATATGACATGTCACTTGGAAAAATTGGTAAGGCCTTGAAATCTTTGTTTTCCCATAGTTGCGTAGTTCTGACGGGAATGAAACTTCGATTATCTTTGTACGCAAAAATGAAAATATTGGATTTGCAGAAAATTATAAAATTTTGGTACAGCGATCTTAGGCATTTTAGCTTTCATATCCATCTCGACTTGTATCAAAATTCATCTAGGAAGTCAGTTTTTTGTTGAAAATCATTTAAGCATGCAAATTGGGCTTTAGGCACGATTACATTGCCTCCAGAGTTTTGCGTGAGCACTTGCCCCAGTATGAGTGCTGATGGACTCGAACTGAGTTACATGTAGACTTTAGATGAGAAGTCAATGAGTCGAACTTATGAAGAGGTGTTGGTCCGCACGAAATCAAACCTGCCTTTGCTTCCTGATGCGCACGGAACGAAACCTGCCTTTGCTTCCGTGTTGGCCCGCTCGAAATATGCCATCTTGACCTTCAAAATATTCAAAACGTTAAAAAACGTCAATCTAGGAAAGCTTCGGGCTGTGCCTTCTTTTGAGAATTAAACCACGGGTGTAGTTCTAAGAAAGAATGGTATGAACCATCCTTGACGAATAGCCTATGATGGGGCATTAGGGAGATGAGTTCTCCATAGATATGTCTACGCGTTGACGGTGGTGTGAGGGCCTCTGTTTAGGCACATAGAGAATATGTGTCCTGTAGAGAATAATAGACTTAGAGATAAGTCAGAAAAAAGGAAAGAGATGGATAGATTGGTCCTAGAGATAGAGATGGATGTCGATGTCCCCCTAATATATCCTCAGGCTAATATATTTATGGGATCTTGAGAGTTCTTGTAGGAAAAGTGATCTTTATCAAATTGGGAGACTATCTAGGAGAAAATCTAGGATAAGATACCCAATCTTCCTAGAATTATGATTACATTGTCTAATCTCAAAGATATCCTAATTTGACTTTAATTAGAGTTTTATTACTTGGAAGACAAGTAATATCTTTAGTAGGCCTAAGCCTATCCTACCAGACTACATTCCATGGGCTTCGGGCATTCCGATCATTCTTTCCACGTGCACGAGCCTAGAAATTCATGTTCCCACGATACCAAACTAGCCCTAAAATTGGTAGGCAAACATTCTCTATTCTAGGATCCAATAATGAATGGTGTTTGGATATTAGAATAGTGAGTGTTGTTCGCTGGAGGTAGAAGATTGGGCAACGAGGGAAAGGAAGGGTGTTTGGATATATATTAGAGTAGTGAATGTTTGGCAACTAGTTTAAGGTTAAGTTGTTTGTGAGTTAAAAGGACACGTGTCGTTTTATAATTGTTCCACGTAACAAAGTTAGTATATTGGGTACTCCCTGTTGAGTACCAAGTATTACTAGTTTAAGGTTAAATTGTTTGTGAGTTAAAAGGACACGTGCCGTTTTATAATTGTTCCACGTAACAAAGTTAGTATTTGGGTACTCCCTGGTGAGTACCAAGTATTATCCTTTTAAAATTTGTCATTTCAATCCACTCTTCAACCAACTCTTCAAATTTCATCTTTTACTTTAAAATATTAAATATTTTAACTTTATCTTATATTGTGAGGCCCGAATTTTATATTCAAACACTTTACCAAACAATAATTTTGAATAAAGTATATTGTGAGACACAATTTGCTACCATGAAGAAGATTACAAAGTTGCTAATTCTTTAATTTGTTAATTGAGTTGCTACTACCTCTGTAGATATGTTTTTTTAACGTGGGATAGCAAATTTAACTTTGCTATCGAATTGTTACCTCTCTTACATATGCTCTAAGCTCTTACTTATCTAGAATTTTCACAAATATGTACTTATCAATCGTTGAAAAATGTCAGTAAGATTTATTTTTAAATAGAAAAACATTCTGTGGGTATTTGAATATCAAAATTTGAATTGTACTAAATGGTTACTAAACATGTTTATCGATAGGATAAATTCTCTCTTGCAACTAACGCATAATTTCAATGGTGATATATTGTCTAATAAATAAATGTTACATGTTCAAAATTATTCAAACCACTTAATACATATTTGCTATGTAGTGTCACTGATTGCATGAGAGTAACTGTCTACCAATATGGATAAAGAAATAAACGACATTGGATAAAAAAGTAAATGACATTGGATAAGGAAGTAAAAAGGAAAAAGCAGATCCAAAGCTTAATTTGCATCATCATCGTCATCATGGATCATCGTATATACTACAACATTCTCTTTACACTGCATATCTATTTTCTGTAACAAAATTAACCACAGACCCATCATTTTTATGTATAGTGTATTAAACTACTATTTTTTCTTTGTTCTTTTAGTTCGGACTTTTATTGTGTTTTGTAGAAAAATCAGATTAAAAAGTATGTGATGACTGATAACTTCTATGGTAGAGCACTTATAATTTTGAATCAAGAGTTCAATTTCACCTTCCTCTTGACCTCATTTGGACCCGAAACAAAGAGGGTTGTGATTTTGACACCACATTTAGCCATTTGCCCTCCAAATTGAAAAGAAAAAACAATACCCTTATTTTTTCAGAGAGAGAGAGAGAGAGAGAGAGAGAGAGAGAGAGAGAGAGGCCTAGAGAAGTCAAGCTTCCATGTCCCAATTGATGGAAAACTAGAGGGAACAAAGCAAAGACATTACTCTCGGTAAGTTTGCATAATGACCATGCTCCTTTCTATTTGGTACAAATAAGGACGAGGATTTATAAGGCAAGGATACACCGTCACAATAACGTCCCATGCTAATAATGCAATATTATGTATTAATTTTTCTTCACGCATTGTTGTATCATTGACATAAGACGCCACCATAGCGATGTACCTGTGACATACAAATTGCTCTTCCAAAATACAGAATGTGTTCTTTGTCAACTGTCTCTGGGTTGGTAGGGACATTATCAGTTTAATTGTTGCTTGCTTGTTTATTGCCCTGAGTTTTGAAGCATTAAGAGTTTGGACCAGACCAACAAATTAAATTTAGACTAACCTGGATATGTTAATCAAAAAGCAGATTGGATAAAGGTACTAAATTAAGGCCTAATCTGTAATTCTTTCAGGTTCTTCTTGATGAAAAGCTGCCTACAAGTTGTTGATCCATGAAATCAAGTACTCATTATATCGCAAGTGCCCATTTACCACAGTGCTGGAAAGGAGTTGAGCCTTTGTATGACGGCGTGGGTCGAACCCTATTAGTGGCTAATCTAATATTTAATCTAACAAAATCTATTGTTTGATATAAAAAAAAAATACTCATTGTATCCACCTTTTAACTTTCCAAACTATTTATGCTTTGCACATGTTTGGATCTCTAATGGAAGGAGAAGAAATTTGTTAAGACTTTCCTGCCAAGTAGTGAGTATGAGAACCGTTGTTCAGTTAAAACATATCATGTACAACAATCTTTTAGTTATAACTAGAATTTTGTACGCAAGACAAAATTTTAAATGAACGTTACTTATCTCTCAACCTGTCACGTAACATGGAAGCAAAAAAAATAATTGTTCAAGAGCATCAAATTTAGGCCACCTTTAGTTCCTAGAATTGATTGGATAACACGCAAAATTCAAAGTATCTTGAAGTAAGAAACGAAGGCCTGCCCTAAATTTGTCCAAATTGAAGGGAGACTAAGTTATAAGATGTTGATACAGTGATTAATCCATCTAGCTTCTTTAACTAGACATAATGTAGTTGACTTTCATTTCTTATTTCAACATATTTTGAATCTAGTGAGCTATTAAATCCTATCCTAAACACCAACGTTGCCGTTATGGTGCGTTTGAACGAGGGATGTTAAAATCCATGGAACAACCCAACTTTATTTGGAATGCACCACAGAAATTAGATAGAGGACTCGAAAATAACTAACTGCAATACATTTGAGTGCAATGTATCATTTGAAAGTACTTGTTTAGTGTTTTGAAGTGCATTTATAGTGTTTTAGTAATAACACTGTAGGTTTGAATGGTTCACTGGTATTGTTCTCCTAATGCATTTTTAACAATCGAGTTTAAAGTTTCTTGAGACCTTGAAAGTTCCTCGTCCAAACACAGGGTTTAGAGAATATCCCCTTTGCTAGTTTGTTTCTAAATAACCATAACAAAGCCTAAATAACCTAGAGCAAACAACATGAATTCTTGAAAGAAAAATATGTAACTCTTTAAATTCTTTACAACGAGTCATACATCGTTCTACTATAAAACACCAGCACCCAAACCCCCGGGTTGCCACCCCAAAAGACGACATGTCACATATGCAAAAGCATGAAAAATTTGACAATACAACAGAGACTCCTACATACGTATGTGGTATCAAGAATATGTCCACCCACCAATGCATGTGATGCGTGCATGGGAATAGGAAAGGAGAGTATCCTCCTCTGTGAGAGCCCATGAAAATAAGATCATGGTCCCAAGGACTCCCCGACTGACACATGCTAGCCAGAATTCTGTCCTATCTTAAGGATTCAATTTCATCCAAATGCAGAGATCCCTTGCATTTCAAGTTCTCTACTATTAAGTCACCAAAAAAGGTAAAGAAGTACTACAATTCTGCCAACTGCTTGCCATATTAGCAAAATTTGTTATGGACAAAGAAGTTAGGATGTGATAACGTCAATCATATCAAGTTATCAGGGTTTCACTTTTATCCCAGTAAAAAACTAAGCAAAGGTGGTAATGCAGGAAATCTAACAACAGAAAACCCAAATCACTCAGACACGTTTCACCCAATATTATCTTTATATCATGCAATTAGTAGTTATAAGATACTTTACCTTATTGTGTTTTCCCTTAGGCCTTTGCACGGTAAATGAATAAATTGTTGAAGCAAAAACCGGAGAGCCCCAAGAATAAATACCCATGTCCACCTTGAACAACCCTTATCAAGAATGTCTGAGCTGTCACTTCACATTGATATGGCTCCTCCCACGTAGCAATATTCTAGACAAGGCATGATCTGCAACATTGGAAGCTGAAAAAGAAAGGTTGCATGTGAAGCCGAGGCTTGCCGGAGTTGGTGAAAAGAAGCCACCCCGGGATGTCCCTCCTGGTCACTTGGCTGTAGTAGTAGGGGAAGCTAGATGAAGTTTTGTTGAAAAAGTGGATTTCCTGAACCACCCGGTTCTACGGCAGCTGCTAGACCAAGCATATGAAGAGTACGGTCATGGTAGCTCTGGCCCTTCAGCTATACCATGTGACGAGTTTCTGTTTGAAGATAAACTTCACTCTCTTGGAGTTGGAACGAGCAGCAATCAATTCTCTTGCCCCCTTCATGGCTTTCTGAGAAGTTCATCACGCTGGATAGAGATTATTGCAGCAGTGGTGGAAGCAGCAGCAACAGTTATCTGCGATTGCTATTATTTCTATTTTCCTAGAATTACCATTATGTCAAGCTAGGAGTAGACAGAAAGGTGCTGAATCAAAGAAGTGCATTAAGCATTTTAAAAGACTGTTACTGAAAATATATACATTATACTGGTGTTTTCTTTACAGGTGAAGATGCAATCTCTTGTGTATAGGGAATAAGCAGTATGAGGTTTAACATTTATCCTTGCAAAAGTATATGTATCTTGTACATAAATTAGACATCAAGGCACATCATAGGATTTAACAAAAGAAAACATATTGTTGCCAAGCACTTTTCACCTTTCTCGAACGGTAAAAGTTATTTTAAATACCATACCCGATGATAGTGCTTACAAGCAACACGACGCTCAAAATCAGCTGTTGTTTGGAAGAATACATTTAGATACAGCAATACCCAGTTTAACTAAATTACTAATCTAGGACATGCTAATTGACTATAATCATAAAATACTCTGATGCTAAGGGGAGTGGTAACTTTACCCTAGATTTCTGTTGTTGTATGATGATCTTTTACTTTTTAGCTCAAAGCTCGTTGGAGAATCTGAATATCTAATAGATTCCAAACGTTTTGAACCACACCACTTGATAGAGTATGATACACTTGTTTTGCTGCAGCACAATGTGCTTCTAGAACTTTGACATCACTAAACAGCTTTCTAAGAGCTTCTTCAAGTTCTAATTGTCCCCCAACCTGCAAGACCATTAACATAAAAAGCTGCAGAAATTACACAGATTTTTATTTTTTATTTTCTTATAAGCAGACAGAACAAATATTAATGAAATCACAGGTTCAGGTAGTTATTCCTAAGTAGAAATTATCCACAATCCAGACAGCCAGTACTACCCTGCAAAGGCCGTCTTCCCACCCAAAAGCAGGCTCGGTGCAGATGTTATGACTTATTTACAGAGACTAAAAGTAGCAACTAAAGCAACAAATGAAGCTAACGCGTGTACATACATATGATTAAACTGAACGAAGCCCATTCTACCCATGCAGTACTAGATCACCTATTCAACATGTCTGCCTAAAAGCTTCGCCCAAACAGCTGAACAGAGAGTACAGGTTACATGTAACATTTAATGAATTTCCTATCTACATCCGATAATTCAATTCAAGTCCACTGAATAAAAAGGTAGATTTCTGATGTAAAAGAAAATTAAAACCAGAAAAGGATAAATAAATAGTAATGCTATTCACGAAACACACACCCCTTTTTACTTCTCACATTTTGTTAATTTTGGTCCATTGATCTTCTTCAGTTCATTCAATCCGACGGCTGGAAATTGAGGAGGGGTGTGTGAGAGGTAAGAATAGGTGTGGATAGCACCACCCTAAATAAATTGCTATATATTGAGTCAAATTTCTGAAAAACCAACATAATTTTGGAGGTATGAAGAGTCTCAACAAGTGATACTTTGAAGGACAGAGGATAGAGGTTCTTCGTACCTGCAGAACTGACAGAGGATTTAACCGTTGCATTTCCAGTACCATGATTGAAAAATGCCCGATGTAAGGACCTGAGAAATGAAAATAAAAAAAGCAGCTATCAGTGGTATGTTAAGAACCAATAACCTCTGATCTCGTAGCAGCTACTCACCTGTCAAAGTTGCACAGCCTGCTGCAGCAGCTTCTGATATGTTATGGCCAGAAAGGCTAGGAAAGAAGGAACCTCCAATTACAGCTACAGGGGATAACTTATAAAGGTGTTTCAATTCACCTATAAATCAAGCAAAGAGAAAAAAACATATAATGAAGTTAGGGAGAATGCTTTTGTGGAGCCACTGTACAAGGGGTAAACTATGAGAGTCTGATTTCTGCGCAAGATTTGTCTAAGAATCATGTAGGTAGAAGATTTCAAAATATGCTAACCTAATGTGTCCACCACATATATACTTGTGTCTCCTAAGAGTTTATCACGTTGAGACCTCAACGCTACACCATGCCCTTCTTTCCACAATTTCTGCACTATTTAAGGCAATGTCATGAAATGAAACTAATAAATGTAACGGTCAATCATTCTCTTTTTTCAGGTAGTAAATCTCAATGCAGTTTTGTGCCTTTAGAAAAATCAATCATATGGATACCCTTTTTTTTCTGTTAAACATCAATAAAATTGAATGCATGGCATACTTGAGCAATCTCTTTTCCATGCTGTGGATGTCGAGGCACAATAATAGTTAACAAGTCAGGGTACTCTTGTCGCAGCACTTTGTGAATGCCAAGTATTACTGCATACAGTATTCGTGAGCTTTTCAACACACAGAAATAATCTAGCAAAAGAATATTCTGATAAATGAATGCAAAAACATTTTGGACAATTCTTTAGATGAATGTCGCTACTTTAAGAAAAAATAATGGGTTAAGAAATGGAAGGTGAAATGAATGAAGCAAAAAAAGAAAAGCACTAGTTTCTAGTTGAAAATGACATTGCAAGCCAAAGAAGCGCCAAACTAGGACGAAACACCAGTCTAGCACTAGCATTCATGTAATAAAATCATCAAGCACTTATATGAAACTTTCAGAAACCAACGACTGCCAGTAATGAGGCAGCATGACATTGTATGATTCAGGTCAGGTCTGTAATAAAACTCTGCATGTACATGACACTATATGCAGTCCAGAACTTAAGGATAAGTGAGTAGCAAGAAGTAACCTTCTTCTTCCCCCTTATGTATGGAAGAAGCCATCCAAACCTTCCTGTGGGCACAGTGCACTTTTAAATCTTCCATGATTTTGATCTCTCCCTCAGAAATGTCAAATTCTCCAACCACTGAACATTACAAGAAAAAATAAATAAATTCTAGGATTAGGATAGATTATCACCTTCTTCAAGAGTTTCTATAATTTATAGTTATGAAATGATACCAGATTCAAAACACAACATTTAGACTTTCCAATTGACTTCCAAAAGGATATATACAAGTTTTCATTGTGAGACATACCATACTTCAAGTCACCAGAAAAGTTGATCACAAAAGGCGGGGCATGCAGCAGCTGAAAGTGGATGGCCTGCATATTGCTCTATGGCGTGCAAGAAAAAGAGTGAGAAGACAATTGAAGACACAGATTACTCAATGCAATCTGTAGCGGCACTTACCAATGGGGAAATCAATGAAAACTTAGATAGCATCAATGAAATAAGTGGAAGAAGCACTGGTCCTGACCAACGTTTAAAGGATTTAGTAGATACTCGAGCATTTAACAATGCCAGCATGATCTGAAAAAATATGAATCATATAAATGATCTAAAACCAACTGCACTTTATGTATTCAAGTTATAGGTAGCCAAGCTAAGCAATAATTTGGATGCAAATAAAATTAAACGATGGAAAATATTTTCTCATTTAGAGTATACCTAAAAAAATAACTGAGCTACACTTGTAAGTACTAATTGGGTGTTATTACCATCATTATTATTCAAAAAATACACTCACATAATTTAGTATATTCACAACAAGATAAGATAACTTACACCCTTTTCTGAAGCAGCCATAATTAAATTTGGCCATAGTTCACTCTCCATAAGCACAATCACATTTGGCTTCCAGTAACCAAGGAATGAGTCCACAGCAGAAGGTGTATCGACCGGAGCAAACTTGATCAATTGAAAGTTGAGTGTGTCACAATCAGAAATATGCTATCGTTACTTTCAGTTAAGACATAGAGAACAATAGTAATATTGATCGTTACCATAAGGGCACCAATAGATGAAACCAAGAATCGTTTCCAAATTCCCATCTATTATAAAAGCCAGTAACATATCTATCTCTATACTCTATACAACATATACATGTATTCAATTTGTTAACCATTCCAGCTGCATTGTATTAAAATTGTAGGTAGAAATTAGGCGTTATGACCCCGAATATAGCGTTACATCTAATGATTGAATTGATCAGAAAAATTTATCGAAGTTTTGAATGCTGCGAAAGTCACGAATTTCGCAAAATACAAACATATATTTATTAAAAGAGTACCTGATGTAAGACACCAGTTGGAAGACGTTTCTCTATTACTCCACTGCAAATGTAGTGAAATGAAAAATTATAAATAAATTCAGAATTACACGTTAAATGGGGAGATGAGTTTTGTTCTTACAACGCAGACGACGTCGTAGTGGTCATCAGGATGGTTAAATCAGGCCTCCGCTGAATGCATTGCTTGATTACAGGAATCGCAGCCATTCCTTCACCTGGGTCCAGTTTTTAATTACGCCACAATAATTAATCACAATTAAAGATTGACTAAGCTCAATATCTCTATGTTATTTTGCCTCCACTTTCCCGGTAACCAAACAGGGGGAACGGAGATGAAACTAACCGAAGGAATGACATGGATTGGATTGGATAGGATAGGAGGAAACCTAATGAGACGGCGTGGAACCAGATGAGTGGGCCTTCGGGGCGAGGGAGGGAAGGTCGGCCCAGACGCTCAGGCCATCGGAGTGGGTGCTCGAGGCCTCGGAGTTTCCGCCAGTGGAGGTGAAGGTACAGCAATGGTGATAGACCATGGGTCAGCGCTCTGTAAACATTGTAGACTGCCTTGCTCTTCCTTGCCGCCATTTCTCCTGTAATTTTCTTTCACTTCGATTTGGGGCAGCACTTTGTGATTGGGCCTGTACAAAGACCCAATAATTTGTAAAATCTTCTGGACAAAACTAGCCGAACACCATTGCATTGTTAAGAACGCGCTTTCTTAGGTGAGGACAGAGATTTGCGGACGGTGCGCGCGGATAGAATGTGGACCGTAGGATTAAATTTGAATGGTTGAAAATAAATCCATCAGAAAGGGCTTAGTTGAAAACTGGGTTAAACAAGATCCGTGAGTTAATGAAAATGGTATCTGCAAGAATTAAAAAAATAGGGAACTAAACTCTCCCCCTCCTTCCCTACAACGACAATAGTTGAAACCAGAAGCAACAGTTGAAACCATAAAATTTTCTTCTCCTCACAAAAATCTCCTTCTCATCCCGACATTGTCCTCATTCAAAACTTTGGTAGCGTTCGAAAAGTTCATTGCCGTTCGAAACCCAGTCGGAGTATTGTTGTGATTGTTGTCTCCGGGCTTAGTGCACTTCGATATTCAAGCATCTTTGGTTTGAGGGTTAGTAGTTGCTTACACGGAAAAAATCCGGTGGTTCCTTGATTGGAGTGGGTTTAGAGTCATTGTTTCCGCGAAAGTCAACGACAAACTTGATTCCAGAAACTAAACTGGAAATTTGGAACCTTAGAAAACAATTTCATTATACATGTAAAATTATGTACTTTTTTTTAGTGTTTATGGTTAATTATGCAAGTGGGTTGATGAAATTAGTTGATGTGGAAGTATATATTTAGTGAGATGTAGGTTTATGAACTGTGGTTGACAGGTTGTGTACACGATATATGTGTTTCAGTTTGTTTTGTTGAATTTATATTGTTGACTTGTGAATGATTTTTGTCGATGAATCTTTGTTAATTTTATGAATTGATTTGGTATTTCTTAACTCATGAACGTATGTTCATAGTAGATGTATAGTTATGAGAACTTGTTGATAGGTTGTGTCAATGATAAACATTGTCGTATTTGGTTTTTCTTAGGGTATATGTTGTTCAATTTGGTTGTCATGAATTCTTGTATTATTATGTGTACAAGAGATGGCAAATCAGATGGTTGAACTCGCAACAAAAGAGGAAGAATCTTATAGGGGCAGGGTTAACAACCTTTCTCAAGCTAGTCATGTCCTAGGAGTCTTGTGTCACAAGTTTAATGATGCACATCTTGCTGATTTTAGGCCTCATACTTTGGACACTTAGAGAGTGTCGATAGATTAACCTTTAGTGGGCAGCTGGTGCATGAATTGTTGATCCATAGAGTGGCAAATTAGGGGGTGAAATACCTAGAGGGACTCGCATATTTAATAGGCTGTTAGGTCTCTTGGTTCACAAAGAAGGATTTTTGCCTCATTACAAGGCTCCATTGTGACGAACCCTATGATCTAGAGGTTAAGCCTTCCAACATTAGGCTGTTGCCTAAGTATTTTCCTCAGAAGTTTGGTTTTGTTGGAGAGAGTAGCAAGGGTAAGGGTAAGGGTAATGGTATGAATGGCAAAGGTAAAGTGAAGACCGCCCCTAAGAAAGCAACCAAAAAGGTTTCAGTGACATTTGCTAAGCTTAAACTTCCATTTAAAGAACGCGTGGATGAAGATGATGCATTGAAGATGAGGCTGGTTTACTTCACCAAGGGTGTGTTGATAGGGGCGAAGAGTAATGTGGGTGTAAACCTAGAGTACTTGGACCTCGTAGAGGACATAGATAGGTTCAACATTTATTCATGGGGTGGGGTATCATTCGAATAACTACATGACAACCTCTGTTTTGCTGCTGCTAGGAGAGGGAGAGGAAGATGGGATGTTGATGTGGAATGAGATGAGGAGGATGAAGAGGAACAACCAAGGGGAAGTAAGAGGGGGCAGAGATTCAGATGGTGTAACTAAGAGTTTAGTTATTCCTTTCAGTTACAATTTGTTGGTTTGATTGAGTACTAATAAGGGTCAAGTCACTAATTCAGTGTACGTGCAGGTGTGGGCATACGAAAAAATTCCGCAAAAAGCCACTACGCTATTGCAAGATGACTGATCCTGCAACCATCCCAAGAATTCCTCGGTGGTCGACAAAGAATAAGTAGCCGATCAATGAACAGGTCTATATGTACATAACTGAGAGCCGAGAAGTATGACCTTATTTCAAAAGTCATGAACTTTATGAAGGATTGTGAAAATATTTGAATATCTATGTGAATTTTGGAGAATATTTTTGAATGTTTATGAATGCTTGTTTTGAGAAATGTAATTGTGATGACTGGCGATAAATGGTTTATGAATGCTTGTTTTGAGAAATGTAATAGTGATGACTGGCGATAAATGGCAAGAGGTGGGGAAGAAGAAGAACAAGAAGAAGAAGAAGAAGGTGGTTGTGGGGCGTTTGGCCCATGAAAGGATATTTTTTTAGAGGAATGTGTTGAAGGTGGAAGATTTGAAGGAAGAAGAAGAAGAAGAAGAAGAAGAAGAAGAAGAAGAAGAAGAAGAAGTTGAAGGTGGCTGTGGGGCGTTTGGCTCACGAAAGGATATTTTTCAGAGGAATGTGTTGAAGAAGGTGGAATAGTTGATGGAGGAGGTGAAAGCATTAAGGAGGGAAGTTAAGGAGGAGGATGAGGAGGATGAGGAGGAGATGATGACAAAAAGGGGAAAAAAATAGGAAAAGAACAGGAAAAAGAAGAAGAAGATAGTGGTGAAAGTTGCGGCAGTGCATGAAATGGTATCCAGGAAACCAAAGAAGAATTAGAGGGTGTTCAAAACAGAGGTGAAAAATGCAAATGGGAAGAAGCCGAAGGATCAAGAGGGAAGGAAGTCTGTGGAGGAAGTGGGTTTCCAGGAACTTGTAGGGACTGCTCATTTGGAAAGTCCCGCAGATGTGTGCCATATGGTGCTTGCACTGGTTGAAGAAAGGATAACGCATAAGCACGCAGAAGTCTAGAGTTCTGATGATGATGTTGTTATTTACACACCTGAGGGTGAGCGCGTTGGAACGAAGAGGAAAGTTTGGTACACTGGGGCGGCTGCAAAGACTGGGGTCACAAAGGAGGAGCCAAATAGAAGACCAAAGTGGTGCATTACACGGGATTGATATTTTACGTGACAAAATGCAAAAATCTCCAAGACGGTGAGTTGATGGAGCATGTTTTGCAAAGGGGAGCGGCATTTAAAGAAATCGACTTAGGCTATATGATTGATGCGCTTTAGTATTTCTATCAATTCCATAGTTTGAAGAATTCTGGGAACAAGTAAGTGATCATTGTGTTTTGCTTTTGGTGCATTGGAATTTATATTTAGTAAACGACTAGAATGATGATGATCAATGTTTTTTTTGTTACATTGTTAGTCTGGTTGGCTATTAGAGAATATGATGGTTGGAGACAAACTTTTAGAGACCGCTCATTGACAAGGAACGGTGGTTGTCAATCGATGTAAGTCCGTAAACCCTATTCTTGATTGAGTGTTTCCATATTGTTGGTATTGGGTTGGTGTGAGAGTTTAAGTAAAAATTGTGCATTGTAGCATAATCATTTGCAATTGTATCTCTTCCGGAAGCATGGTGAAGAGGCTCGAAGGGTAGGGACAATGTTGAGCACAAACACAAACGATTGGTTTCTGGTAAACTATCCAAGATAATCTATGCTAATTATGTAAATATGTGCAATTTTGATGTTGAGTGTGGTTTTGGGTAGTAAAAGTGTTGTACATGCCTTTTGCTTTATACTTTGTCCCCGTTCACCACCATGACCCGCTTGAAGGGGAGATGAACAACCACTTTCATTAACACCCTTATGGCCATTCAATTCAGGGAATCAATACAAGGGTCATTAAGCTTAACAAGGTCCCCGATGAGTTTAGTGATAGTCTTTAAGATGTTCAGCTCCCTATATTGCATTAGTATTCAAGGGATTTTATACCCTCAAGTAAGATATAGAGTCTGATTCCCTAAGGTCTTAAGTTCACCTTTGTAAGTGGAAGATCTGGCCCCTCACAAACCACGTACGTCCCTCCACCATTTTTTCCAATTCATCCTCGTCGGTAAACTCCAGCGCAAACCAACTCATGCCAAAATTGTCGACAAAGAAGGGGTTTTTAACAGCTTCACCAAACGATAAAGTTAGTTTGGACCTCAGTGCTCTCGGGATTCCCGAACACTTATTTAAGTTCGTGGGGCTGTGATGAGTACATATTTTTTAGAACATAAATGTTTGTACAATGTCGTCATAATTAGATGTAGAAATGGGATGAGTACATATTTTTTGGAACATAAATGTTTGTAGAATGTCTTCCAAATTGGATGTGGGAGTGGGATGAGTACACATTTTTTGGAAAACAAATGATTGTAGTATGTCTTCAATAGTGGACGTGGGAGTGGGATGAGTACATGTTTTTTTGGAACACAAATGTTCGTACACTTTCTTCAACATTGGATATGGGAGTGGTCACATATTTCTGTGTAGTATTGATTTTTTGTCTCACTTATGTGTTTGAAAAGTTATTTTCTGCTACTTGAAGGACCAAAGTGACAAGACTGCGTGAGGGCAAATAATGGTCTTCAAAAGTGCTCATAAACACACAACTATACAAAACTGTCAAATTTTTTGCCCTATTAAATGTGACAGTATACGAACTCAACATTTTGCTGCCATTACGACACATTCTGAATGTCTTTACAGTAAAATTTTTAGGATTTGGAAGGATTTTTTATGAACAAGAAGTTGGAAACTTAGTTCCCGACAGCTGAACACCACTGCTCACAAGCCATCATATACCTACAATAGGCAGTCATGAATCAACCAATTCCATCCAATATTTGTTGATTTCACATTCAATGACATCTAAATTGATAATCTATAAATGGAAAGCAAGAACAATTCATTAGACAACACTTGGTTTGTCCACGATACATTGTTAATGTAGTTACACAAAAGAAGGTAAGCAATTGGAAGGAGTATTGTTGACAAACTAGTGGTAAACAGACAATCTGTTTCCATCCCTTTATGGCTTGCTATGCCATTTAATGACATCTAAATTGATTATCTATAAAATGCAAGTAAGAACAATTTTGTAACCATGGTTTAGGCACACACGTCATGGATCTCTCGGGGAATGACGGTGATTCTGATGATCCGACCGATCAAATTGCTTAATCAAAGGCGGAATTTTCTGCCAACTCACGCTCTATTAATATGTGGCATCAAAAGTGTCTCGGAAAGGAGTCCACATTGGTTGCATTAGAACAACAGCTGAATGAGGCGTTGTGCAAATTAGCAAAGTACAAACACCTAATACATAGCCGAAAACGTAAGTATGAAGCACTAATTGAAAAAGAGAAGGAAGATTTATGTCGTCGGTCAAGTTAATTAATTAACCCATCAAATCATATCTTTTACAATTAATTTATAAAATAAAAAGTTTTTTTGTCTTTATTGATTAATTAATCTATTTCACTACACATATTGTGAAAACCATGTTTTCATAACCTTATTCAAACACAAATACATGAATTATAAGGTCAGTAATTCTAGAATAATGGCCAATTTTTAGGTATATGATAATATTTTTACCACCTGCACAAAAAGGGATAAAAACACTTAAAATACTTGCAAGAGAAACAAGGTTATTGTAGTATAGTTGGCTTGCAAGGTCGTTTTCCACAGGGATTGAATTAAACAGATTAAAAGCGAAATCAATTCTCAACTAATTAATTAAAACAAAGATTTTTGGAAAGATGATTTAATGATCTAAATTAATTAAAACGAATTTAATTAAAAAGATTACTTAAAAACTGCAATTGTAAAGAGAAAGAAAGCAGTAATTTTGTAGAATTCAAGATGAGAAAGTACTAGGGTTCCGCCGTCACCCTAACAATCCTATGTAACTCTCCTAATTCCTCATGAATTACACATGCATATTTTGAAGGTTTGATTTTCCTAAAGTATGCCCTACTTGGGACCCCAACATAGAACGTATATCTAACATGCAACCCGTCCGTGGCGTCCAGATCGAATGTGAACATGCAAGACTCATTAAGTTTTGTGAAAACCTTTTGAAAAACCATGCAACTCCCAAGACGTGTCGTCCATCCTAAGTAGTTACACATGTTAACCACAAGAAGCCGTAGCCAATTTTAGGGACAGCCCTCCGCCAAAATTGCATCAAATTACTTTTCTAAATATCCTAATGGTCGCGAATCACTAAGACAAATAGATAGTTTAAAGCACAGTGATTAACAATCCAAAACTCGCATGCATAAATTCATAAGGAAATTAAAAAGAGACTACATATTCTTGCTAGGGATCATGGCCTCACCCTAGCAAAAGAAAATTAGTTACGCATATTCATAATTAGAATCAACATAATTGTATTGAATGAATAAGAATGAAAACACCTTGAATTAGAAGATCCAAAGCCTTGAAAACCCTTGAATTTCCTAGCTCCAAAGTCGTAAAAGAAAATAGTAGTAGAAAGAGGTCCATAAAAACTCACGGCTCCAGCAATTTATAATTGCTGAGCCTTCTCACAAAACCCTAAAACCCTAGGAGACTTAGTCAAACTAGGAAACTAATTAAATAATAATAAAATATCTTAAACCTAATTAAACTAGGAAAAACTGCACATAAACTGCACAGTCACGTTTTGGATCTAATTCAGCTCCAAAACTGGCCCAAAATAGCTGGATTTAAAGATTGAACTATTCTGAACACTTCTCCAGAAGGCCACGAACCCATTTGAGGTCATCATGGGCTCCAAAAACGCAGTTTAAGCCCAGAAACGTCATTAAACTGCAACTCGCACTGCTTCTTCAATAAATCGCCAGAAAATAATCGCCTGGTAGAAAAATCCCAAATTTTGACACGATCAAGCCAAGAGACACACGAACGTCCTCCAATTTGATTTACTCCAAAACTCATCCGTTTGATCATATTTTGCTCCAGAGGAAGTCGAATGTCCTATATTGGAAATATAAAGCAAAGTATCAAAATTCTACCAAAATAATTACCAAAACATACTAAGAAAAGGGTAAAACATATAATATAATATTGACTCATCAGTATATATACAAATCCATGTTAGTTATACATACAAAATGATGTTATCATAATTATATTCCAACACAAATACATCAATTATATGTACATGATATGCAAACAATATGCACATGATATGCACACTATATGCACATGATTTGTAAAAGCCTCCTTGGCTAGGGAGCTGCTTATGGGATTTCTAAGAGACATTAGGATGGTCAATTTTACTGAAACAGGAGAGATGGAGCTTTAAAGTATGTATGAAATTAAAGTCATGACTCAAAACTTGTTTACTAGATTTAACAAAAAAAATTACTGCATTAAATAAGAATAAAAAAAAATTAAAGTCATGACTCAAAACTATATAACTATGACATTTTCTTTGAACATAGTTAGATCTAGGGATCCATTACATCTTCCTCTAAATTGTATAGAACAAAAAAGGAATTGAAATTTATATGGTAAAACATAAGGCTGGGTTTAGGAAAAGACAAAAAAAAAAAAGATGTAAAAACCATCAAGTTTCGAACCCCTACCTTGTTGAAACTACCAAAGTATACTCACAAACTGACATGACGCTTAATATTGTTTATACTTGCACACAATTGATATATATTACAAAAAATGTAGGATGGCCCGACCAACCCTCCCATCCAAGTGGCTTCGCCACTGATCAATTTCCCTAACCTATATTATTACATTAAATGTTGGAAATAAAGTAGCAGGAGTTGATAGCTATATGTTGGAAATGAACTAGGAGGTGTGAGATTTGACAAAACACTAACCTATATGTTGGAAATCAAGTAGTAGGAGGGACAAAAAAGGAGTGTTGGGATTCCTACAACTTTTGTAAGTCACATGCAACAAATCCTCACCACACAAACACTTTCAACACAATCCCTTTTTTACCCAATGGGTTTTCTTCCACATCAATGATACACTTGTATAAATAGGCTTCTCACACTTAATTTAATTTCCATAACCATTATCTCCATACCAAAAAAGCCATTACAATTCTCAAATAGCTAAAACAATTCACAACACCAATATGTCCAAGTTTAGAAATGAAATTGAGGGTTTTAACACCGAGTTCCACGGGTGGTACAACATGGAACCTCCTTATTTTCAGGGTTACCCAAGGCAAATCCTACGTCATTGTTTAGCTCTGTCGACAGAGAAGTTATTAAAAAATATAGATCAGGTCCGTGGCAGACTTAATTATGAGACGGGCGTCCCCGAGTATTAGAACCACAAGCTAATGAAGGTAGAAAAAGAGCTTGTGGACCTCAACGGTAAAGCCAATGAAGGGCTCTACCGTGCAAGTAAGCAGAAAACGAAGGCTGGCACATCTTAAGAAAGGATCCCGTCCTTAAATTTTGAATTATGGCAGAAGCGTCGCGGCCATATTGAGTCGTACGAGTGTTCTAGGAGGCAAATGCTGAAATGGAGGAGGAACGCAACAAGGGGTTTGAGGATTTTCGTTAGCTAGGGAAGGGAAAGGAACCCCATGAACCACAATGGGATTCTTTGACAGTAAAGGAGGTCAAATCATTTAATAAAATTTGGTATCGATGATCACTCAGTAAAGGTTATGCTTAATAGCTACGGTAGACTTAATTTGAAGGCTTAGATGCTAATCAATGTAATGTAGTTGTGCAATGTATTTGTTAACTATTATATGATAATAAACATTAGGGCTATGTATCCTTGTTATCTTTAGCCCCTATTATGTCCTAAACTATGTTAATGTGAAGAGTATCAAATATGCAAATACACACCGTATAAACGATATGCATATGGAATGCACATCATATGTTCATTTCATGCACATGGTATGCACATAACTGGTGATCGAGCAATGATCTATTTTTTGCATTAATAAGAAACTTTAACGGCAACCTATTGATATAGTGATACAACTAAAACATAATTGTTACGTACATAGGGTGACAGTGACAATTTGCAAAGTCTTGTTATGTATATCAACTCCCGCTTAACCGTGCATGTGGAAAACATAATACTCGTTGTCGTTAATAACCATGCACACCATATGCACACCACATATAAATTACGGAAAAAATTTCATAAATTTCTGCAATTCAACACTTGAACCATAAAGTGTTCCATCCCAGTTTTGTAGCATGTCGAAAAGTAAAGTTCATTTTACAACCCATAGGCCCCAAAATGAAACACAAACCCTAGCTTCTAAGTATTGATTCACCTTGCAAACAACCTATTTATTCCATAAATCATTGATATAGAAACTTGGAACTAAACACTTTACTTTAATATGCCTACAAAAGCTTCAGTCGTTGGAAAAAAATGAAACTTTCCGGCCAAAACAGAAAATATTGTACAAACCTCCTATCTTTAAGGATGGAACAATTTGTTGTGTTTGGTTATGGAAGAATAACACACATAGCTGACAGATCTGTGCTCAAACCCCAAAACCCCAACCTCACTCTTCTCACCTATCTCTCGACATCCCCATGTTCGAAATCAGAGGTATAGGTTCAACCCAAAACCCAGCTCACTTTTCTAACCTCTTTCCGCACTTTCCTCTCTTCAAAATCAAGGCTCACATATCTGAGCTCAACAAAAAAACCTATAGTTCAGACTTTCTCTCGACATCCTTCTTTTCCAACCCAGAAAAATGACGTCATCACTGTTAGTTTTTACAATTTATATGTGGGTATTTTTGTCATTTTAGTTTTGTGCATGGTGTGCATGGCTTGTTCATGGCTTGTGCATGGTAGGTTTGTTCTATTTCAATCCTAAGATTAAGAAACTTGTCATTTTTGGCAATTTTCCTAGATAAAATGACTGGATCAACAACACATGGTTGCATCCACTATTCTAAAAATCCCCACCTAGGTGTTAAGCGGTTAAGCCACCATCCAATTAGTCTCTAGGCATTGAAAATGAAGAAAGTATACCTAGACCCACTTAGGGGTTCACCTAGCCTGCCTAACTCTCACTTAAATAGAAAATCGATAACTTTCATTTTGCATTTTATTTTTTAAATAAAATATAAGAGACTCGTTAAATACTTGGATGAACACTCATTATATGCTTCTTCCCTATGTTTTCAATATGTTCTAAACTTCAATATGTTCCAACTTTATAATCTATATGTCATTTTGTTTATCAAGTTATGCATCCCAGCACAATTATGTATTTTTAAGTATAAATGGGCACTTATTTATACAATATATTATAAATTTACTCGGCGCGTGGCGGAGGGTGGGGGAACCGGAGGTCCCTCCTTAGGTTTTTCGACGTGCCGAATCCGAATCCGCTATTCTTTTTCCTAAATTCGATCGTTTTAGTAAATGGTCTTTATTTGTGTTTAGGTGTGTCGGTTGGAAGTAAGCTTGTCCTCCCTAGTTCGAGCAACTCATCGGTAGCTGAATATTTGTGAGCGGACCCCTTCTTAAATTGCATGATTTTTAGTAAATGCTAGGCTTGCATTCATGAAAAACATGGTTTCATGATTTTACGCTTCATGATTTATTATGGTTTTTGAATGGATGCTTTGAGCTTTTGGGCTCCGATGATTTGGAAAAATTATGATTTATGTTTTCGGTGCTTATCTAGTGGGTAATCATACAACACATACACACAACATGAGTATGTAGACGTCTATGGCCATAGGACATAGTTGAGGATATTTATGACATACTCCCAACTTCATTGGTGAAACCAGTGTCGAACAGCTTCACCAGCCAAGGCTAGTGTCGGTGTGTTATCTGTGTGTGTGTGTGTGTGTGTGTGTGTGTGTGTGTGTGTCTTCCTTCTCTGGCATAACCCAGAGTCGTATAGCTTCACATTCGGGTGATGGGGCCTACCATATTTCTTCACTTGAGTAACCCAGAGTGTCGTACAGCTTCACCTTCGGGTGATGATTATGCCTTCGGACGACTATGATACCCCTAGTTGAGTACATCGTTGTGTTGATTTTCGAGACTCGTTGGCTTTGCCTTTGGGTGTTTCATTATCACTTTTAGAGATGATTTTATCGTACAAATGTTTTTATAGCATGTAGAGTTTTTAGAAAAACCTATTATGTAGTATTATATACGTTTTCAAAATGAAAGGTTAGTATGTTCAGAAAGAAATTGGTTTTATTATTATTAGTATTAGTATAAATTATGGTTGACTCACCTTTTGTTTTTGCACCCCCTCAGGACCTAGTGATGAGGATTAGGACCCGAGCTTCGTGGCATTTCCCTACCAGTGATCTTGCATTCTTCCACTTGTGTATGGCTTCTTTATGAATAATTGTAACTTAATGTCTTACCTTTCACTAGTACTTCCGTTTAGTGGTATGCTCTGGACATATTCGTACATATTTTATTTTGGATTTGTGGCCGTTGGACATTCTCTTTCGTTCATGTTTAATTTGGATTATTATTATTGCCTCTTAATGTTTGTATATTCCTTGTGATTATTGTTTGTTGCATGACTTTTGGATTACATGTCCTCTTATGTCCTCGCAAATTCATATATTCATGGCTTTTGTGACTCTCTAGTGTCGGCCAACACGTGCCAACATGCGCCATCCAGGTGTCATTTGGATATCTGGGTTGGGGCATGTCAGTTTGGTATCAGAGTCAAGTTAGATCGATGTTGGTGGACTTAGTACGAGAAGCTCAAGAACAAGATCAGCAGTGTGCAGACTTAAAGGAGCAAGTGAAAAATGGGTTGAGATGGGATTTGAGAATATGGAAAGACGAAATCTTAATGCAAGGAAATAGGTTATTCGTGCCTAAAAATAATGAAGCAGTGAAGATGGAGATTCTCGATTAAGCACACAAGTCGGCATATGCTATGCATCGTGTAGTACGCAAATGTATCACACCCTTCGTCCTTATGATTATTGGTATGGTTTGAAGCGGGACGTCGCCGTTTATGTGAGGAAATGTATAGTCTGTCAACAATTAAAGGCGGAAAGGAAGAAACCCAATAGACTATTGCAGAACCTTCCAATTTCAGCTTGGAAATGAGAGAATATCTCAATGGATTTTGTGTATAGGTTACCGAGGACTCGGTCAAAATATGATGGCATCTTGGTGATTGTGCATAGACTTACTAAGTCCGCTCATTTTATACCTGTCCGATAGAATTAAAAATTGGAGAAGTTAGCAAAGCTATTTATCGAAAACATCGTCAAGTATCACAGCGTACCTGTCACTATCGTATTAGATCGGGATCCAAGATTTACTTCTAGATTTTGGAAAGCATTTTGCCTACCACCCACAGGACAAAGTGTTAAGAAATAAGGTGTTGGAAGTATGCCCACAAAGCCACTCATTTGATGTAATAGCTTTTGGAATACTTATTGTGTTAAACTATTATATTGTTTAATGAAGGGCAAAGCTTATTGTTAATCATTATTTATTGGATTATATGTTTAAGCAATAAGGGAATCCAAGGAATGTATTTAGTCTAAGAGAGAAGTGATCTAAGTAAGTTAGATTAACGAGACCTTTCTCTTATGTTCATTCCTAAAACGTTCCTAGCCATAGGATTGCCAATTGGGCATTGACAATCCGCTAAGGTTAGTATGTGTTCTGTTAACTCAAGCGTGAGTATGACTAGTCTCATGTCATTTAGTGTTGGACACTGAGACAAACACATAGGTGCTCGAAAGGTAATCGAGTACACTGAACAACGATGAAAAGAGAGTTCGAACATACATGTCATGTAAGAACTCGTAAGTTGCAATATGCAAAATAGTCCTTTGACCTGAGGCATCATAGATGTCTAATGGTTAGGTCCTTGATCTTTGATCATGTCAAAGGCATTCCATCGAGAGTGTCCACGGCATTGTTGGGGTCAAGCTATCTAGTCATGTAGGCATATGAATGCACAATAAGGGATCTCTAACCTTCCATGGTGGAAGGAGAATACTCTGAGATATGATTCGGAAGTCTTTGGCCAAAGCAAACGAATATGACTTAGGAAGAATGTTTCCAAGTCATATTCAAATGAATCATATAAAGAAGTATCACATTGGATAGTAGACATGAAACAAACTATCACTTAAACAATGTGATCAAGAGTATTGTATTAGAGAAGGACCGTATTGCATTGTAATTGTAACTGGATAGGTTCTCCAACCACTTCTACTTAGCTTGGGTAGCCATGACATACTGCTAGGTGTCACTCATGGTTTGTGGAAGCCCTGAGGATTAGCTAACACTAATCTTCATCAAAGGGAGAATTGAAATGTAGTTTCAATTCGCAATCGATCGTTAAGAGTAACAATCGCCCACTGCCTCGCTAATTGGAACCTAATGGATCGTACACCGAGTAAGGATGAAAGTGAAGAAACATAAATGAGATGGATAAGCAATTAAATAGTTTAATTGAGAATGGTCAAGATTAATTAATTAGTTAATTAATCTTACGAAAGGTTCGTATTGGGCTTTTAAGTTGGTTTTGGGTTTCGGGGCCCAAAAGGGTTTTTGGTCCAAAAGGCCCATTGAGTTTAGGTTGTGTGACAACTAAAACTAAATGGAAATTAACCCAAAAACAAAGCCAAAACCGGCCTAGGGTGAGTGGTGCCCAACTTGGGTTAATTACAAGTGTGCCACTCACATGTGAGGTGGTATAAAGGCAACTTTATAGCCATAACCTCATTAGGGTTTTCTTGAGGCAAAGAAGAGAAACATTTTCTCTCCTTTTCTCATAGAGAGGCCGGCCCTTAGAGAGAGTTTTCACTAGCATCAAAATCTCTCTAAGTCATCCATCTTCTCTTCACACTACATCCTTGGTGTGGAGACTTAGAGGTACCAAATCTTTGGTACTTTTGGAGATCCTTTCCTTACATCTTCAAGGAGCAAAAGGAGCAATCAAAAGGAAGAAAATCACAAGGAAGATTCAAGGAGCTAGGAGGTGACTTGAAGGCCCTCCACTTGGGTGAATCCCTTGTGTAAACAAGGATGAGCTTCAAGGGTAATGAATCTCAAAAACCCTCCTTCTCTTTAATATTGTTGAAGAGTCTCTTGGTTCACCATTCACTAGGCTTTGAAAGTCATGGGTTTTAGAATTGTTTTTGAATGCATGCCTACTTTAAAGTGTTATTAGTTTGCATATGTGTTCAAATGTTCTCACATATTCTTAGCTAGGACAAATTTTTTCCTTCAAGTGGTATCAGAGCCTAGGTCTAGAGTATGGTGAATCCTTTTGGGTTTTGTGTTTTTCATGGTTTGTGATTTAAATGTTGTAAATGTTACAAGCTTTGTTCTTGCTTTTTGAATATAAATTTTGCTTGAAAATTTAGCATCTCAAATGTTGTAGATGTAGTTCATTTAGCATGAATATTGGAACTAAAATTTGGTGCCATGTATGTGGGGAAATTCGGCCAAATCCAAAGGGTGGATTTTTGGGTTCATGTTTGTCTTGTTAAAAGTGTTTAAAGTGACTTTTGGAACCCCTAAGTACCCTAGGATGTTAACCCTCTTTTGAGTAGTTAAAATTTGAGTTTTAATGAGTGAAAACATTCATGGAGCTCTTATGAGTTTTCATGTGTGTTCTTCAATGTTCTTGATGTTCTTACCAAGAACAAAAGGGTTTGGTGTTTTGATTCAAAGTGTTTGATGTTTTTCATAAAGTTTTGGTTTATTATTGATTGGTGATGGATGATAGGTGATGGATGATTTGTGTATTTATTGTTTGTCAAACTTTTTCTTACAACCTATACCAATCAACCTTTTCACCCATACCAATCAACTTTTCAACCCATACCTTTTGACTTTTTCAAAACATTTTAAATTTTGAATTTTCACCAAAACCATTCCCCCGTTTTTACACTACCAAAACCGGCCAACCTCTTAGTGGGGGTAATTTTGGGACTTTTTATGCAATTACATAAAGTCTTGATACTTTTGTGTATTTGCACTTTGACCCAAAAGTTTATGTTTTTACGTAAAGGCCCAAAATCACTAAAGGACAAATTGTTTTGCTCCTTTAATGAAGTTTTTGTTATTGTTGAAATTTTTGGGTTCTAGTTGTAATTACATGAAGTTGTGGACTCTTGTGTTTTTACAAAGTGACCCCAAAAGTTTATGTTTTAGCATTGTGGCCCAATAAGTTGTGGTCATTGCTTTTTAGGCCCAAATTATAATGAGAACAAAATGGTTTTGTCTCTTTAATGAGAATTGGATTTTCATTTCATATTAGTTCCATTTAAATCAATTCTATGAATCCGAAAACCAATTGTTTAAGTTGCTTTCTTAGTTAATGTGATTGATTAAGAAAATGGTGATTATGAACCAAAGGCCTCGATAATTGAGCTATGTGATTGGCCGCTTTGCATTATGAATGTTTGGGTTAAGTAGTTTAGATTTGAATGTAATTTGATTAGTTCAAATGTGTTGTAAAAGGGCATAAGTCCTTCAAATGTGTTGTAAGAGGGCATAAGCCCTCCTCTTTATTTCATGTATTCCTTTTGTTTATTTGTATGCAAATTGGAATAGTTGGGTCCAACGTCCAATAGGAAATAACGGTTTAATTAGATTAAACGCGAAACTAAAATCAACAACAACCTACCTTAGACCCAAGGTCCAACACAAGGCTCGTGTTGGATCAAATCAAACGGTTCATAATCATCCTAAAACCTAATAAGATTAAAATGAAATTGATGTAGCCCAACACTACTCCCTCAACAAAATGAATATTAAGTTGATAAGCGAGAGATGCTTTGAACATCTCTTCGTAGGCCTTCCACTATGATGGGCTCCAATCGTTTGTGACTCATACATCGGCTTCACCCTATCATGGGGGAGTTCAAAGTATGTGCTTACCTTCAGGAGGAGTCCATATGAACATACATGATGTGGTAAGGTAGGCAACGAGGATGACCAACATCATATCATTGTGAGGCTATCCTTGAACCCCTACACGAACTAGCATGGTGGGAATAACTTAACTAAGTGCAATGGTGCCAACATCATATCATTGTGAGGCATCATTCTCTAGAGGCCAAACAAGATGGGTAATTACAAGAGTTGTAAATGACTAAAGCGTTATTCTCTCATCACTATTTTTGCTAACCGACATCGTATCATCGTGAGGTGGGCTTGGTAATGGTGAGTCTCCCATACCCCGCTAAGAGTTCAACATAACTCTCGGATTCCATTGAGGGATGTGGAATTTGCCAAAAATAGTGGGTGGTACTATTTGATTTAAGACCCAATCAAGTAGTTTTAAAATCAACAATCTAATACGATTTTTGTTATGTTATGTAGTTAACGACATGCCTAAAATTATACCTACCATTGTACTTGACAAAAAGGGCCTTAGGGGCCAACGTTTCCTCGCTTGGTATCATCACATTGAGAATGTCTCAAAGATGAATAACATATCGTATGTACTCAAGCAATCCCCTCCTCATGTACCTCCTACGAAACTAGCTTCAAAGGAGGAGTGTCAAAATTATGCAAGACATTATGAGGATGACTTACAAGCCAAATGCTTAATCCTCACTTCACTTAGTGAGGAGCTTAAGAAGCTACATAAGCACATGGACACTTCATGTGCCATGGTTGATAGTTTGCATAAGATGCATGACATTGAGACTAGTAATGAACGATTCTCAAATGTTTGTATTCTATTGAATGCCAAAATGGTAAAGGGGACATCGGTCCAAAAACATGGACAAAAGATGGAAAGGATCTTTCAAGATCTTAAGAGTTTAGGAACTTCCATCGATGGGAAAATGGCCCAAGACTTTTTCCTTGCATCTCTCTCGGATGATTTCACTAAGTTTATAGTAAACTATAAAGTGAATAGATTCGATCATACTTTTACCGAGATGATTGACATGTGCTGTGAGTTTGAACAAAGTTTCAAAAAGGACAGTGGGAGTGAGAATGCAATTACAAGGAAAAGGTTGCGTAAGAAGAAGGCAAGAAAATCCAAAGGAACATGCTTTCATTGTGGAAAGGATAAACGTTGGAAGAAGAAATACAGGGTGCGCATTGCGAGCCTTATGACACGAACTTTTGAAGGGACTATATCTGTCATAGAGAGTGCTTTTACAGTGAGCTCCAATTCCTGGATATTTGATTCAGGCGCTAGTCAACATATCTGCAATTCGTTGTAAGGACTAACAGGGAGCAGGACACTGCGCAATGGGGAGATGATTGTGCGAGTTGGGAACGGCACTAAGATCTCTGCAAAAGAAGTTGGCACCTACATGCTTAAACTACCCTCTGGGGAAGTCTTGGAACTTAAAAATTGTTTATATTTTCCTTCATGTATAAAGAATTTGATTTCTATCTCTATGCTTTTACGAGATGGACACTCAGTATTGTTTGACAAAATGAGTTGCACTTTATACTTGAACGGTCGTATTATCTCTCATGGTAATATGATAGAGGGACTTTTTCACCTAGAGACAAGTAGTGGAATGCACTGTATTGAAAATGGGAATACCTCAAAACCCAAAAGGGCTAGAGAAGAAGTTAACCAAGAAAAGATGTGGCATCTTAAACTTGGACATGTGAACCTTGATAAGATTCGCAAGATGTCGAAAGACGGATATTTCCGCCCATTAGGTAATGACCAAATGGGTACTTGTGAATGTTGCTTAAAAGGGAAAATGACCAAATCTCCATTCACTGGGAAGGGAGAGCGTGCCACTGAAATTCTAGGGTTAATCCACACTGACGTATGTGGACCTATGTCCACTACATCGAGAGGAGGCTTCTCCTACTATATCACATTCACCGACGATCACTCTCGGTTTGGCTATGTGTATCTTATGAAGTACAAGTCAGAATCTTTTGAAAAATTCAAAGAATTCAAGAATGAAGTTGAGAAGCAAACTGGGAAGCAGATAAAAATCCTAAGATCAGATCGAGGGGGAGAGTATCTAAGTAATGAGTTCCTAGATTATCTCAAAGAGTGTGGAATAATATCACAGTGGACTCCACCGGGAACTCCACAACTTAATGGAGTTTCTGAAAGGAGAAATCGAACCTTGATGAACATGGTTCGTTCTATGATGAGTTCCGCAGATCTACCAGTAGCATTCTGGGGATACGCTCTATATACAGCAGCTTACTTGCTTAATAGAGTACCTTCCAAGTCAGTTTCACAGACGCCCTATGAGATATGGCATGGAAGAAAGCCAAGTCTTAATCATATTAAGATTTGGGGTTGTGAAGCATATGTCAAGAAGCTTGAAGCTACTAAGCTTGAAGCAAGATCAGTTAGGTGCTATTTTGTGGGATATCCTAGAGAAACTATGGGATATGAGTTCTACCATCCTGACGACCAGAAAGTCTTTGTCGCCAGAACTGCTAAGTTTCTAGAGGATGAATTTGTTCTCAAAGGAACCACAAGTAAAACGATGGAAATTAATGAGATTAATGATGAACCACAAACAAGCACTCGACAAGTTGACAACCCTGTTCCTGAAACCCTAGCTCCACGTAGATCTGAACGGGTTAGCAAGCCACCTAAGAGGTATGGCTTGAATAATGACTTTGGGGAGTTGCACCTTCTAGGTGACAATGACACAAAGGAAGACCCTAGAGACTACACTGAAGCAATGTCCGACATTGATTCAAAGAGATGGCAAGAGGCCATGAAATCCGAGATGGATTCCATGTATCACAATCAGGTCTGGACTCTTGTAGACCCTCCAGAAGGTATAGTACCTGTTGGAAACAAATGTGTCTTCAAGAGGAAGATAGGCGCTGAAGGGAACGTGGAGACTTACAAGGCTAGACTAGTAGCCAAGGGTTACAGGCAACGAGAAGGGATTGACTATGAAGAAACCTTCTCTCCTGTAGCCATGATTAAGTCCATTCGGATTTTGCTTGCTATAGCTGCGTACCATGACTATGAGATATGGCAAATGGACGTGAAGACGGCCTTTCTGAACGGCTACCTAGAGGAAGAGCTCTATATGACTCAACCCGAAGGTTTCGTGTCCAAGTCTGAAAAGACTAAGGTATGCAAGCTTCAGAGGTCCATTTATGGACTTAAGCAAGCCTCCAGGAGCTGGAACATTCGTTTTGACACTGAAATCAAATCGTTTGGTTTTACTCAAAACGAAGACGACAATTGTGTTTATCAAAAGGTCGTTGGGGATGCAGTTGTATTCCTAGTGTTATATGTAGATGACATATTACTATTCGGGAATGACACTGCAGTACTTTCTTCTGTAAAAGTGTGGTTGTCCAAAACCTTCCACATGAAAGATTTGGGAGATGCATCTTATGTGCTTGGGATAAAGCTCTATCGTGATAGATCTAGAAAATTAATTGGATTATCCCAATCTATGTACATAGATAAGGTGCTAAGTAGGTTCCAAATGGAACAATCAAAGAAAGGTCTTCTTCCTGTTAGATATGGAATTCACCTTTCTAAATCCATGGGACCGAAAAATCCTGAAGATATACGGCAAATGAGTAGGATTCCTTATGCTTCCGCCATAGGAAGTCTCATGTATGCCATGATATGCACAAGGCCTGATATCGCATATGCTGTGAGCATCACTAGTCGATATCAATCTAACCCAGGATCAGAACACTGGGCAGCTGTCAAGACGGTTACAGACGTAGATTTCCAATCTGACGTCGATGATAGAAGTTCCAACTCTGAATGGTGGGGCTGTCAGCTGGAAAAGCAAGAAACAAAATGTAATTGCTGATTCCACGACGGAGGCTGAATATGTCGCTGCAGCTGAAGCCGGCAAAGAAGCGTTCTGGATGAAGAAGTTCATTACTGAACTTGGAGTGGTTCCAACCATTACATCACCAGTAACCTTGTACTGTGATAATAGTGGGGCGATAGCTCAAGCCAAGGAACCCAGGGCTCATCAAAAGAACAAGCATTTTGACAGACGCTTTAATATCATTAGAAGATATGCTGGCGAGGGGAAAGTCAACATCCTCAAGGTTGCCTCAGCCGATAACGTAGCAGATCCACTGACGAAGCCAATGTCTCAAATCCAACTTGACCGCCACATGGAAAAGATGGGTATTAGATACATGGGAAGGTGGCTTTGAGTGCAAGTGGGAGATTGTTGGAAGTATGCCCACAAAGCCACTCATTTGATGTAATAGCTTTTGGAATACTTATTGTGTTAAACTATTATATTGTTTAATGAAGGGCAAAGCTTATTGTTAATCATTATTTATTGGATTATATGTTTAAGCAATAAGGGAATCCAAGGAATGTATTTAGTCTAAGAGAGAAGTGATCTAAGTAAGTTAGATTAACGAGACCTTTCTCTTATGTTCATTCCTAAAACGTTCCTAGCCATAGGATTGCCAATTGGGCATTGACAATCCACTAAGGTTAGTATGTGTTCTGTTAACTCAAGCGTGAGTATGACTAGTCTCATGTCATTTAGTGTTGGACACTGAGACAAACACATAGGTGCTCGAAAGGTAATCGAGTACACTGAACAACGATGAAAAGAGAGTTCGAACATACATGTCATGTAAGAACTCGTAAGTTGCAATATGCAAAATAGTCCTTTGACCTGAGGCATCATAGATGTCTAATGGTTAGGTCCTTGATCTTTGATCATGTCAAAGGCATTCCATCGAGAGTGTCCACGGCATTGTTGGGGTCAAGCTATCTAGTCATGTAGGCATATGAATGCACAATAAGGGATCTCTAACCTTCCATGGTGGAAGGAGAATACTCTGAGATATGATTCGGAAGTCTTTGGCCAAAGCAAACGAATATGACTTAGGAAGAATGTTTCCAAGTCATATTCAAATGAATCATATAAAGAAGTATCACATTGGATAGTAGACATGAAACAAACTATCACTTAAACAATGTGATCAAGAGTATTGTATTAGAGAAGGACCGTATTGCATTGTAATTGTAACTGGATAGGTTCTCCAACCACTTCTACTTAGCTTGGGTAGCCATGACATACTGCTAGGTGTCACTCATGGTTTGTGGAAGCCCTGAGGATTAGCTAACACTAATCTTCATCAAAGGGAGAATTGAAATTTAGTTTCAATTCGCAATCGATCGTTAAGAGTAACAATCGCCCACTGCCTCGCTAATTGGAACCTAATGGATCGTACACCGAGTAAGGATGAAAGTGAAGAAACATAAATGAGATGGATAAGCAATTAAATAGTTTAATTGAGAATGGTCAAGATTAATTAATTAGTTAATTAATCTTACGAAAGGTTCGTATTGGGCTTTTAAGTTGATTTTGGGTTTCGGGGCCCAAAAGGGTTTTTGGTCCAAAAGGCACATTGAGTTTAGGTTGTGTGACAACTAAAACTAAATGGAAATTAACCCAAAAACAAAGCCAAAACCGGCCTAGGGTGAGTGGTGCCCAACTTGGGTTAATTACAAGTGTGCCACTCACATGTGAGGTGGTATAAAGGCAACTTTATAGCCATAACCTCATTAGGGTTTTCTTGAGGCAAAGAAGAGAAACATTTTCTCTCCTTTTCTCATAGAGAGGCCGGCCCTTAGAGAGAGTTTTCACTAGCATCAAAATCTCTCTAAGTCATCCATCTTCTCTTCACACTACATCCTTGGTGTGGAGACTTAGAGGTACCAAATCTTTGGTACTTTTGGAGATCCTTTCCTTACATCTTCAAGGAGCAAAAGGAGCAATCAAAAGGAAGAAAATCACAAGGAAGATTCAAGGAGCTAGGAGGTGACTTGAAGGCCCTCCACTTGGGTGAATCCCTTGTGTAAACAAGGATGAGCTTCAAGGGTAATGAATCTCAAAAACCCTCATTCTCTTTAATATTGTTGAAGAGTCTCTTGGTTCACCATTCACTAGGCTTTGAAAGTCATGGGTTTTAGAATTGTTTTTGAATGCATGCCTACTTTAAAGTGTTATTAGTTTGCATATATGTTCAAATGTTCTCACATGTTCTTAGCTAGGACAATTTTTTTCCTTCATAAGGTCATTCCACTAGTTAAGGTACAATGGAGGAATCATGCAGTTGAGGAGGCGAGTTGGGAGACTGAAAAACTGATGCGAGCTCAATATCCTTTCCTATTAACCTAAGGTAATGAATTTCGAGGATGAAATTTTCTGAAGAGGGTAGATTGTAATGACTCATCTTAAAATTTACGTATTAATTAGCTAAAATTACGAAAATACCCCTAAAGATGAAAAAGTTGACTTTTGTTGACTTTCGTCTGTTGACATGTAGGAATTTTTCTTTTCTTTTATTCTCATAGCACTCGTCGATATGAACACGTCTGCACGAACATATTGGATTTCAGAGCTAAAATTAAGTCTACAAATTTTTGATCATCAAGGGCATTTTGGTAATATCACAATTGGAGATAATTCTCCACTTTGGGCATTCCCTTGGCTAACATGTGGCAGTCTTTACCCCATTTTTTGGGGTGTTCGTTTTGGTCCCGTGAACCTTCTCTCCCTCTTTTTATTCTTTATTTTTCTTTCTCTCTTCATCACTCCCTCTCCCCCTCATCTCTATCTCTCTTGGCCGAACCACACACACACACACACATCTACACTCTTGTCACCACCATCACTGGCACCTTGGCACTCCGGTGAGCTCTGGAAAGGGGATGAAACCACCATCAATTCCTCTCTTTTCTTTGCACAATAACTTTCACTGTGCAACCCTTTTTCCAAGCGAATTCTCGCCACTTCCGGCCAAGGTAAGCCTTGAAAGTAGTCCCTATCATTGCAGATCGTGTCTAGGTTCATGATTAGTAAGTTTTTGGGTGGTTTTGGTGGTGTAGGAACTCGAAAAACACAAGAAAAGTCAATGTTCGTTTCTAGAAATTTCCAAATCTGTGATCATTTGGCCACCTTCCAACCATTTTTCAAGCTAACTTTGATCTTCGTTAGGGCTCCTAAGAGTATGAGCCTCTTCTCCACATTCCTAAATACATTTTGGCTTTTGAATCACTTAATTTGGGCTTGTATCGAGCTTGAAATGAGCTCTTGAATTGGGAGAAAAATATGTAAAAACTCCATAAATTCGAAGAAGGCGAGTACGCTTGTACTTGCAGCGCGTGGGTTACACATGGGATTTCCAAGGGCCAGTACGTGGAGTGCATGTGCCTCCGCCGTCAATGGTGGCGTCTTCAACTTTTTATGCGACCCATCTGATAGGAGCATATTTATGCTACTTTGTTAGCTTATTTATTTGCATTTACTTAGTTAGTTTCCATTTATTGTAGTAATTTAAGCTATTTTCGTATTATTGTAGGTCCAGTTGGTAAAGATGACAATAAATGGTAAAATGGAGCAATTTGGAGCATTTTTGGACTTGGATTGGATAACATGCGTGGATAGCTTATGGGATGGACGTTTTTGGTGTTTAAATGGTGCTAGATATGTGCTAAAATCTGGAGGAATTAAAGTTGAGGTTTGGAAGACAAGGAATTAGACAAGAAAGAGCAACCTTATCCAACCTTATCTTATCTAACCTTATCTTATCCTATGTTATCCAATCTTATCTTATCTTATCTTCAGCTGCAAAGAGGAATCCTTATCACATTCCAACACTTCCTATCTGATTCTAGGAGTCCTAAAATAATTCAAATAACATAATCCTTTTCTTCCTGGGATTCAGCCGTGTCCTTTGCCCTATATAAGCAGATTGTGCCGCAAATATTAGAAAAGAGAGAGGAGCGTGTCGCAACCTGCAATCATCCATTGAAGTGCTGGAGTTTTCTGGGTTTTTTCTGTCTTTATTTTCTGGGTTCTTTCTGTCTATATATATTCCTTATCTGGCGTAACCCAGAGTCGTACAGCTTCACCTTCGGGTGATGGGGCCTACCATATTTCTTCAACAGCGTAACCCAGTGTCGTACAGCTTCACCTTCAGGCAACTATGATACCCTTAGTTGAGTACATCGTCGTGTTAATTTTTGAGACTCGTTGGTTTTGCCTTCGGGCGTTTCATTATCACTTTTAGAGATGATTTTATTGTATGAAAGTTTTTATAGCATGTAGAGTTTTTATAGCTTCGTGGCATTTCCCTACCAATGATATTGCGTTCTTCCACGTGCGTATGGCTTCTTTATGAATTTGATGTCTTACCTTTCACTAGTACTTCCGTTTAGTGGTATGCTCTGGACATATTCGTACATCTTTTATTTCGAATTTGTGGCCATTGGACTATCTATTTCGTTCATGTTTAATTTGGATTATTATTATTGCCTCTTAGTGTTTGTATTTCCTTGTGGTTACTGTTTGTTGCATGACTTTTGGATTACATGTCCCCTTATGTCCTCGTAAATTCATATATTCATGGCTTTCGTCACTCTCGAGTGTCGACCAGCACGTGCCATCTAGGTGTCATTTGGATATCTGGGTTGGGGTGTGTCAATCCCCGTAGCTGCCTAGGCGCTAGGCCCTAACCCACTGCCTGACTAGCGCCTAGTGTCTTTTAGAACCTTGATTGCAATAGTCACAATGGTGGGTTTCAAAATTATAACTAGCTGACTCGTCTTAAAGAAGCCACTAACCCAAACTTTATATTATAATTAAAGGTCTGGAGCAATTAAATCAATAGAACTTGCAACCTCAACTTGCATACGAAAACTGATAGGTTATTCAAAATATTTAGTGTCAGTAATGGCATCCTTATCTGGCCTATCAAGAGGACGACCATGTTCAACAAAAACGTTAACTTTAAAGTCATCACTTGAAGTATCATACACAAGACTAAATCGAACACTGGTGTTATTTGCGGTGTGTCGTTGTTGGGTGGGGGGAGAGGGACAATCTTGTATCTTTGAATAGAGGTAATGCAAGCCGACTTTTCTACCACAAAGGTAGTTTGTGGTACATGCAAATGTCGCCATTGTAACACCCCACATGTCTGGTAATATATTCAAGGTGAATGGCCGGTTGTTACATCAGCCTAGCTTTGGTGTCAAATATGTCGTCCTCGTTTAAATGTCGCATTATCATTGTGCTGGTTAGGGGGGAACATGCATAACTCTTCAACTAGAAATTTGTTCAAGAAAATTTGGCTTTTGCCAATTACAGGGTGTGCCACATCTAATATGCATATCAATATGCTCATCTCCTCCAAAGCTCTTCATTAACCTCGTCATAAGTTGCTCTGCTCCAAATTTTTCCAATTTGTTGTCCAGTTTGCGCTGTGAGGAGGGGTAATTAATCCAAAATCATCTCACTAGTCATTACATGTATTATAAGAATGTAATTTTTTAAATTTTATTAGTTTAGAATTCCTACTTAAATAGGGATTGGTACAACCCTAAATATATTGTAATATTTTCACACATCAGTGTAAAGAGTCAGAAGCCCTTTATCTAGAAGGATACCCATTTTTGGGGACTAGTTGTGGGGCCCATCCTACATCGAACTTCAACGATCTGAACTGTCTATTTTTTCAAATTGCACTTCGTAGATCATCCTTACAAAATATTAGCCAAATAAAAAAAGTTTGAGGCATCTAATTGAGTTCAAAGAAATTGACGAACACAACATTGAAATTTTATTATTACAACAAAAATGAGTAAATGGTTTCTTTTAAATTGATTTTTTGCAAAGATGATATATGAATGAAGACTTAAAAAAATGGTTTAGATTGTTGAAGTTCGATGTATAATGAGCCTTATGAGACCATGATTTTGAGGGTCAGAATAAGACTGATCCGGTCATGGACTCACCAGCTCGAAATAAGATTGATCCGAACTCCAAGACTTAAAGGATCTGATTGTGTTCATATCTAGATTAGATCATGTAGCCGGTGCCACCATTGCCCTATTCTTGGGCACTAAGTGGAGTCCCAATGACTTCATTGGATAACCATGCTTGTTCTGTAAAACACATGATCTGATCTAGATATGAACACAATCAGATCCTTTAAGTCTTGGAGTTCCTACAAACTTGGAATTGGCGTGCGCTGCAAGTAATCATAACTCCTTAGAGGATGCAATATCTACTTCTAGATACCTTCTAGGATTCTCCCGGCTTAGAACGAGGATTCTATCCCAAAAAGGTCTCTCTCTCAGAGTATAAATACACTTGTCTAGGGTTCATCTTTGGTAACGCAATCTAAATACTTGGATTCTCTTGCCCACCGCTTGAGCCTAAATTATTCACTAATTAATTTGATCATTGAAAAGCCTTTAGCTGGATCAACCCCCTCCTAGGGTTCTAGGCTTGCTTACGGGTGTTTACTATTTTGCAAGTAGTCGAATTCTAGCACTTCCACCACACACAGCAGTGAGTGAATTTGGTTCCAACAATTGGTGCTTTCATTAAGAGTGAACTCTTATTCCTCTCGGCCAAACCATTATACCAACTGACATGTCTGAAAGCTCGGTTAATGACGACAGCTTCATAACCCTCCAAGACGACGCAAACTAAAGATATGACGGGACCCCCATCATTGATAAGATATAGGAAGAATTCATGGAAATCTATCTATCTCTAAAAAGTGTTCGGCGAAGCCCATTGGTCAGAGGACTTGCAAGACTTGCCGACATGAAAGAAGTCGTTTCTCGCTTTGGAGAATTGGCAATCTAAATGATAGAAGTAATCGATTTGACCTCCAAAGAATTGCCTTAGCGCCCTACCCCTGAGAAGTATCACAGGAAGTCTAGAAGACTTCAAAGTCTTTACCATGTCCAATGCTTAGGAAAAGAAGCATTATATAAGAGTGAACCACATATGGTGAGCAAGAATATCTGGGGAACACCTGAAAAGAAAGAAATGGGGCTTGCAAGAAACCAAGAATGGTGGCCTCCATCAATAAACTACTAACCATTGATTCTAACATCCTCATATTCTTTGATCAAGATCTAGAAGATATTCACTCGCCCAGTAATGATGCCCTTGTCGTCAAAGTGAAAATCTCAAACTCTCTAGTAAGCTGGGTCCTGGTCGACAACGGGTGAAGAGTTAGCGTTCTCTTCAAGGATGTTGATGAAAAGATGGGGATTCTTGATAACATTAATTAGGGAAAAATGACCCTCCATACCTTCAATGGGGCATCGATCAAATCCTTGCGAATAGTAAAATAGGCAGTCTAGGCAGAGCCCTATAACCACTTGGTTACATTCCACATGATAAATTGCCTAACTCTTCACAACGCCATCCTTGATCATAATTAGTTACATAAGATGAAAGATGTCTTATCTAACTACATCAGCTACTCCGTTACCCCACTCCGAGTGGGGTAAAAGAAATAAAAGGAGATTAATCGACGACATGCTGTTGTGCTGTCGAAAGCATAAATATGATCCTAAAAGGGAAGCGAAGTTCTAGCACCCCCATGGGAGAACCAACATATCAATCAAAGTCAGGGGGTCAACAGATAAGCTACAAGGAATTCAACCTAGATCTTAACCCCCAAGACGACCGTACCCCAGACTCGAATATGGATGAAGGCGCCGTATACATTAGTCTCGACCTCGATAGACTAGAGCAAAAAACAGGATCAGATCAAAGCTAACTGATCACGAGAAAGAGTCGTTTACTAACTTCTTGCGGGCTAATAACGATATATTTGCTTGGTCGGCTGAAGACATGCCACGGTGATCTGCCACTGATGTGATAAAAGCTTAACACACAAATTTGACAATTGTAGTATATGTATAAGTAGGGATCGTCCTAGGCCAGGGATTAGGAGGGATTGCTAATCTACTCAAAACTGACTCAAAAACATAAAACTAGACTTAAAAACACTTAACTAGGCTCAAAACAAATTAAAAAGATTCAAAACAGCACAAAACAATCAAATTGACTTAAACTAGACACTAAGGAGTAATTTGGACGAAAACTGATTTTAACTTGACTCAAAACACTTAAAAACACAAGTTTGGACATATTCTAACCTAATTGACACAATAAAGTAAAGGGAGATTGGGTTTTGACGAATTTAAAGTAAAAATAAGTAAATTAAAGACTTAAAACAGATTTTGGCACGAAATAGGTGAATTGGATGGGTGATGGGCGATGGGCTAGCTAGAGGGTCCTTTTCCACACATGACACACTTGCATACAAATCGATTTCCAGTTGCTTTTTCGATAAACCATGAATCTCAATGCCCCAGATTAACCGTGAAATACACTAATTAACCCTTAGATTTTCCTTAAGTCATTGAATTGGATGGACAACGCATCGACAATCAAATTATTCTTCACAAGTCCCCTACATGAACTGCATAATAGAGATACAAGCAAAGATCATTACGTTCTATGAAAATCATAAGCATTGACAAGGCATTCGTAACTATGAACAACATGATACTCTTGCTAGGAATTCACTTAATGCGATTGTGACTAGCAACCTCCACTACTTATGAATATAAGTTCATAACGATTAGGTGAAACTCCCTTATATTCTAGCATCAAATTCATGCATGCAAACTAAGCGGGCCCTCTTAATCAACATACAAGAATAAGTTATCAATCAAGCAGTTAAATAAATTGCATTCACGATTTATGAAATCACAACTGGATGTAATCAATTCATATTGAAAATATATTCATGGCTTTGAATTCTCCACTAGCTAAAACGAGTTTAGCTCCTCATGTTCGCAAAACAAAGATAATTAAACTTAAACATTGAAAACAAAGAATAGAGTACACCTAGAAACGCTCCAACAATCCAACGTCTTGAATGGCAAGCACGTTTAAGGGTCTCCTTCCTTCTTCTTTGCTGCGGCACAAAGATGTTTGGTGGTGGAGTGGTGCGAATTGTGGTGAGGGATGGATTTAGGTGAATTATGGTGAAGGGTGGATGATGAATTGTTGCGGCAAAGGGTTTTTATTTATAGGGAAGGGAAAGCCACAAATTTATTTAATTTTGAGACAGATTTTTACTCCAAATCCTAAGGAAAAAGGGTAAGTAAAGTCAAAATCCCAGAGGGAAAGGGAAACATGGTGCGGCAAGAAGTAAAAGGGCAAGGAAAAGGGATTTCCTGCAAGGGATGGGTGCGGCATTCCCTTTAGGACTGGGATAGGCTTCTAGAATCATGCAATTAGTTGTCCTAATGTATTTAGGGATCCTCCTTGCAGCTGGAACCTAGGTGGATTAGGATTAGGAAAGGTTTAAGGACAAAATAAGGAAACTTTGGCTAACTTTCCTTCTTCTTGTTGGATTCCTTGTCCTCCTTTGGCCTGAATTTATTTTCTTCCTCTCTTTGGCACATTCCTAGCTTCCTTTGGTCTTCAATTTCGTCCATCCACTTTGCTCTAAGCATGTGTTATCCATTCCATGCCCAAAACTGCTCCAAAAGGCACCAAAATGGACTTTCTTGCTTCTTTAACAGTTTGGACCTACAAACACACGAAAATAGCTTAAAATACTAAAATAACTATGAACTAACAACATAAATGCAAGAAAACAAGCTAACTAAGTCGCATAAATATGCTCCTATCAGCCACAGGCTCCATATAGACTCAACTGCTAAACCAGTTATCCAGTGTAAGAAAAATCACGAAACAAAGCGGAGTAAGATCATAGAAGCAAAGATCAACAAACTCAAGGATTTCGCATTCATCATCGAAGTGGACCACCCAGACTGGCTAACGAACGTGGTACTGGTCCAGAAAAAGAATGGTAAGTGGAGAATGTGCGTGCATTTCATGGACTTAAACAAAGCTTGCCTAAATAATCTATATCCATTTCCACGGATCGACTTGTTGGTGGACTCAACCACGGGGCATGAATTGCTAAGCACCATGGATGCTTACTTTGGATACAACCATATAAAAATGTATGAGCCATATATGGAAGCGACGTCATTCATCATTGATCGAAGCACGTATTGTTAAAAAGTCATGCCCTTCGAACTTAAGAATGCAGGGGCAACATATCAAAGGCTTGTCAATCGAATCTTCAAAGAAAAGATCGAAGACACTATAGAAGTCTATGTACATGAATGGTTGTCAAGAGCAAAGAAAAGAAGGATCACATAGTCATTTCCAAGAGTCATTCGATTTACTCCAAAAATATAACATGAAGTTGAATCTGGAAAATGTACTTTCGGAGTAGCATCAGGCAAATTCTTGGGGTACCTGGTCACCAAGCAAGGAATCGAGGCCAATCCCGATCAAATTAAGGCAATCATGGAAATGAAGTCGACCAGAACCATGAAAGAAATACAGAGCTTAACAGGAAGAGCATCAGCCCTCAGCAAGTTCTTTTCGTGGTCCACTAACAAGTGTAACCATTTTTCACTGAATTAAAAAAAAGTAAAGGCTTGTTCTGAACTAACGAATGTGAAGCTCAAAGAATACATCTCTAAATCCCTGTTGCTATCTAAGCCAATCGACAAAGGGGATCTATATCTGTACCTAGAAGTATCAGACTGGACGTTGGGTGCGGCTCTGATTCCAGAAGACTCGGATAAGCAGAAAGGCAAGTATTGAAATCCTTGATCTAAAATCGGGGCAAGGTAAAAAGTTGTTATTGATTTGTGTCTTGCAGGTTATCCTAGATATGGTTTGTAATTCTTAAGTCTGATAAATGCATAGATAAACACGTAGCGAAAGATTCTTCATTGGTTTAATATTGAATTCCTCGTACCAGAGTAAGGTGGTGTACTAGATATCGTGATGAGAATACTTGGATGCTAAGTTGGGGAGGTAATGTTAATCAACGTTACCTAGGAGGCTTTCGAGCTTTGTCTCAGGCCAATAAACTTACTCATATCCTGCTTCGTTGCTTATTTTATTTCTACAAGTTCGTTTAATTTGGAAGGATAAAAAAGACGCAAGACAAAGTAATAAGTTCACACAAGCATATGTTTATTATCAAAGTCCCAGTAAAGGGTGTCAAATAGGTACAATAGTTTAGGGGAGACAAGCCATCACCCTTGACAAAAGGAAAAATTTGAAAGCTACTTGGCAAGAATCCTTGGTGCTAATAGAGATATTATTATAGGAGTGATTGTGTACAATGCCCATCTTGCTACGTTCAGAGCAAGATACTACATCGATGGTGAGTATCTTGATGGAGATTCATCGCTTCTGTTGTCCACGAGCGGAGGATGAGGAAGAAAGCAATGAAAAAGAACCCTCTAAATAATCTTAACACTCTGCTGAGATTCCACCCATATGCAAGGACTGCGTGAGGGTGTTGTAAGGGGATGAATGTTATGGAACAAATCACAAAAAGTGAGCGATATTAGCATGGAATTATGGCTAAATTGAGAATTACTTAGCTTTGTTTGATAGAGATTGTTGAGGAAAAAGAAGATTTTTTTTTGGTTTAAGGATTCCAAACATCGAAAGATCACACACGAAACTGGTTGTGGAAAGAAAGCTTTTGTTAGAACGCAGAGGTTCCATGATGTGAAAGTGACAATGGCTATAGAAATCTCAAAGTGGAACAGCTATTTAAAGGCAAGTTACTAGAGGATCTTGTCGTTGAATGTGAAAACTTTTCTGTCTTGATATTGACGTGTACAAGGATCAAGGCCACTTGAAGAAATGTACGATTAATTTTTGTGAAGCATGCACACGAAATGGCGGCATCTGTCATCAATTACGGTTGATTTCGCATGATGTTAGATGTTGCATGACATAAATCGAAGCGACTCAACTTTCCCATGTTAATGCCAAGAGTTGGATCAACACACGAAGATAGAAGATTAAAAGGTACGTACTCCAGCTTCCTCCAAAATGAATTGTCTTTGGAAAACCATCCATCCTCAAGGGGAACGGGTTACCTCTCAGATGCATAGTTAGGGGGTAATTGTGGACAATGATTTTCTAGGGCCAGAGTAAGGTTGATCCGAATGCAGTTACCTTAGAAGTCCGTTCATGGACTCACCAGCTCTAGGCGGAGTTGGATCAGACGAAGTACCGGTGCCACCATCACCCTATTCCGAGGTAATACATGGAGTCCTAGCGACTCCGCTAAATGACCATGCTATTTGACCTGGATATGGACACATCCTTTAATTCTTGGAATTCCTACAACCTTGGATATTCTTGGCTTAAAACGAGATTCTATCCGAAAAAGGTCTATCTCCCCACTGTATAAATACACCCTTTTAGGGTTCATCTTTGGTAACACAATTTAAACACTTGAATTCTCTTATCCACTGCTTGAGTCTAATTCACTAACTTGACCGTCGGAGAGCCTATTGCCAGCACACACCCCCTCCCGCGGTTCTAGGCTTGCTCACGATTATTTATTGTTTTACAGGCAGTTGAGTTCAAGCGCTTCATCCATACACGGCGGTGCACAAATTTAAGTCCAACAAGCCCCACAACTAGTCCTCATTTGGATAAAGCCTCTAAGACCATCTCTAACCGATATGCCCATCCTATGTGGATTGATATATCTATTGTGTGCTGCCAATTTTAACATATGAGAAAATCTGATGTCCAATTATTTTTTTCAGTGTTTTGTTGTGTGGGTCCTAATAATGCACCAATCATAAATCATTAAAATTAGTTTTTATTTATTTGTTTTGAAGAGTGGATTCTACAAATATTAATTGAATAAGAAAAAACATATAGGTTGAAATAAAAGCAAATTTGACATTGCCACATCAGCTTTAAAATTTATTTTTGACATTTTTTTGGCATCTCCATTGGAGATGCTCTAAGGAGTCATATTTCTAAACAATTCAATAAAAATCCACACTTGAAATTATTGCGCGATGGAGCCACCTTATGTCCTATTTGAAATCTAATTAATGATGCCAATTAGTATTACGATCTAGTGATATTCATCTTCACTTGTAAGTGAGAGGTCTTAGGTTCGGTTCTCGCCAAAGGCGAATTTGAACCACATTATTGCTAGTCTATTGTGAGGCTTAACCCAGTCCACCACCATTTTAGTATAAATAATATCGTTTGTTAAAAAAAAATTATCTAATTAATGCTTGTGCTTGAGCAGGTAGGGAAAAATGAATATATATTAATACACTTCTTATTCTATACCTTATCATAAACCTCAAAGTCATGTTTTCCTCTCAGGCGTGTATCGTGTGGATGTGAACGTAAGGACGATGACATAGTAATATAGACAAAGCCTAAAAACTCATGTTTTTCCCTCACGCGTGTATCGTGTGGATGTGAAAGCAAGGATGATTACAGTATTTCTAATAGTTTTTTTTTTCCTTGAACAAACGATATTCGTTACACTAAAAGGGGATGAACTTAGTCTTACAATAGGCTAGCAATAATATGGTTCAAATTCGTCTTGGCGAGAACGAACCTAAAACCTCTTACTTACAAGTGAAGAGAAATACTACTAGACCATAATACTAAGTGACAGTGTTATGAAGACTTTTATTAAAGGAAAAATATTATCATCATCTGTGACTTAAGTATGATTAAGACATCCGTAATATTTAAGGACAAACTACTGAAATAGTTTTCTAAAAGAAAGTATTGAACTGGATTTATGGGGAGCAATTAGTGCAAAATAATGCACTTGGTGTGGGTTTAATCCTCTTTAATTCTCCTTTTTCTTAACAACTAATAATTTAATCAAATAATCCAATAATGCTATTCTTTATGATGGACTATTTAATATGATATATAAGAAATGAAGTAAGCATATAATTGAAGATTAATGGAAAAAACAAAAAGTTCATTACATACGCCAAGATTAGGTGAATTAAGTTTAGCGAAAATGAAAAGATTAGGTGAATTAACGGAGGGGACCAGCTGAGCTGTAAAGGCCGTTTCCTTCATGGCTTTGTCAAATTCATATCTAAAAGAAAAAAAAATTATTGGCAAAGCAAAAGAAGAGGGACATAAAGGATAAGATCAATTCATTTACACTAAACAAAAGAATACGATATTTTTTTTATAAACGATATTATATGCACTAAGGAGAAAGAGTGAACTTAGTCTCATAATGTGTTAGCATTAATGTCATTCAAATTCGTCTTTGGCAAAAATCAAACTTAAGATCTGTTATTTACAAATGAAAATAAATATTATTAAACTCTAATATCAAGCGACAAAAAAAAAAACGATCTTAAATCAAATAGTTATTTTTATGTACAAACTAAGACGATGCACTCTTTTTCAATATTGGCAAAATGAAAAGGCTTTATTATATATAGCATAGTACGTTAATTGTCCAGTGGTCCCAAATCCCACTCGCAATCTGTTTGACTTATGCTAGTTACTTAACACAATTACCATATAATCACTATTTAATGACAACAATCTCTATTAATGTTGAATTTTTTCTGTGTGAATTGTCTCGGTGGTTAAAGTTACCCATTGTGTCACAAGTTTAAACCCTTTTCCCTTCCATAGTGTACACTAGTACATGTCCACACACAAAGCATGTGTGAAATATTTTACAATTGTTTTTTGAACAAACGATATCTACACTAATAGGTGGGAGTGAGCTAAAAAAAATAAAAAGAGTGAGAGAGAAGTGGGAGTGGGGAGAAAGGGACATAAGTTTATTTTTTATTTTTTTAAATTAGACAGGATACAATCACATGTAGGTGAGGTTTAAACAAAAAACAGCAAAATTTTATTTTGTAAAATTTCGTTATTGTCCTTAACTTTTTTGTTATGGTCGACAAAAAAATATTTTCACCCTCTTTTGGTTGACAAAGAGAGTTTCATTAATATATAGTTTAGATTATGAAAATAATATCGCTTGTATTAAAAAAGAAATCTATCATTTTAATTTCTATTGACATTGATATGTTGTGATACAATCATAAATTCGTAATGATTTGCATAAGGAGTTTTAAGTTCAAGTGTAAAAATCATGTATCATTATATCCGAGTTCTTGTGTTTGATTATTCTGTCCCTAATATCGTTTGTTAAAAGATCATAATGGTCCTTTGTAATTGAAAATCAATGTATACGCATAATCCATATGTATATATAAACATGCATAATCAATACCATTCTATAGAAGTACATGTAGTGGCGAAGCCAAAGAGGGGCTACAACTTAGGTTTTCACTCTCATCTGGTCTTGCTGCTCTGGCCACGCCCTCAAGGTTTTGTCCGCTTTGGGCCCTGGCCACGCCCTCACGGTTTTGTTTCTGGGAACTCACACGAGAACTTCTCAGTGGGTCACCCATCATGGGATTGCTCTTGCGCAAACTCGCTTAACTTCGGAGTTCCGATGGAATCCGAAGCCACCGAAGCCAGTGAGCTCCCAAAAGGCATCGTGCTAGGTAGAGATGAGAATATACATATAAGGCTTAGAGGATCCACTCCCCTGGGCGATGTGGGATCTTACAATCCACCCCCCTTAGGGGCCCGACGTCCTCGTCGGCACACTTCCGGCTAGGGATTGGCTCTGATACCAAATTGTCACATTCCGGCCCAGGCCCTCACCACATCCCTGGCTCGACTCCATCGTAGCACGATATTGTCCGCTTTGGGCCCCGGCCACGCCCTCACAGTTTTGTTTATGGGAACTCACATGAGAACTTTCTAGTGGGTCACCCATCATGGGATTGCTCTCGCGAAAACTCGCTTAACTTCGGAGTTCCGATGAAATCCGAAGCCAGTGAGCTCCCAAAAGGCCTCGTGCTAGGTAGAGATGGGAATATACATATAAGGCTTAGAGGATCCACTCCGATGTGGGATCTTACACCAGGCCAAACAACATTGTTTGGATGGGGAAAAAGGGAAAATTTAAATGAAACAGGTAAACGACGTTGTTTTATTTCAAAGAGAATAAATTAAAAAACTAAATAGCAGGGGAAGACTTGTCCCCCAGTATACTCACACCTAGATGAATTGAATGCACCCCCTTGATTAAGGAGATATCGAATTGGGAATGGGCTGCCATGGGAGGACCAACTTCTGCAGATTTTGTAGATACGACTCTCATTTTATAGTTTAATAGTTAAAATCCTTATTGTAGAATTTCTAACAAAAAAAATTTAATATGAGATGGTTAAGAAAGATAAAGCATCTAGGTAAGAAGTGAGGCTATGAATGGTAGTTTAAGAGGAAATTGTAGCAACAGTCCCTCAACTTTAACCCAATTGGACCAAGTGGAGTAATGGTCCCTCAACTAAAAATCCATGACCATTGGTCCCTTATCTCCTGAAAATGTGCAACTATGGTCCTTTTCATCAACTTTATTAGAACTTCCGTCAAAATGAGTCACATATAATGCATATGAGGCTGAATCGAGGGGCAAATATGAAAAACTAAATGAGAAATTTTTTAGCAATGGTACCTCAACTTTAACCCAACTGCAGAAATGGTACCTCAACTTTAACCAAATTGGAGCAATGATTCCTCAACTTTAACGCAACTATAACAATGGTCCTTTCGACATAACTCATTTTGATGGAGACAGAGTTAACGAAAAGGATCATAGCTGCACGTTTTGATGAGTAAAGGGACCATTGGTCATGAAATTTTAGTTGAGGGATCATTGCTCCAATTGGATTAAAGTTGAGGGACCATTGCTAAAATTTTCTCGTAGTTTAAAGGTTCTTTCTTTGGCTTCTAGGTTCTTTCAACTTCTAGTAGTGCAGAGGATGAGGGAGGGAGAGACATAAAAATAGTTAATATATTTTAAAGTTTTTGTGGGCCCAAAACTACAATGTTAATTAAGAAGCAAGGAATACAAGTGTCAAGTGAGTCGTTAGGACTCTCTAGCTTTTTGAGCGAGTCGATCTCCTTAACATTCTTTTTCATAAATTTTTTGTTTTAACTCTAAATTATGTTTTGCTTGCACTCATACGTTGGTGGTGATGAGTACTATAAGATTATGGCAAGAAAGGAGACCAAATATTTGAGCTCAAATGTCTACGTAGGATTCCACTTAGTCCAATAGAGGCATTTCACACCCGAAAAATCAAAGTGTAAAGCTCCAAGACTCACAAACTTACGCCCCTCCACCCGACAAGTCTTGACTTTGCCACTGAGTACAGGAACACACATGCATCTTTCTTGTTCATTATTCTGATGTTAATTAACTTCTTAATTAGCTGTGTAGTTTCTGCCAAAAGATATTAGGTTACAACAAAAATCTAACAAATGTAATATTCTAATGAAGAAATTTGTTGGTGCTCGCAGTAAAATGCTTATATGATTCACCGGTTTAGCTTTAATTCGATGTATTTTAAATAACTTGTTCAGTGAAATGGAGATATTACTTCAAGATACGTACAGTATTATATATTATCCAATTACATTAGGTTTTATAGAAAATTATTTAAGATTCTTCTCATGGAAAAGGACAAGTTTTCCCATATGCTAGTAGGTTGCTTGGATTTGTCACGTAACCAAAGCAGAAACTATATAACAGATACAATGTCTCACTGAGATAACGTGCAAGAAAAGAAAAGAAAACAAAAAAATTGAAATAGAAATTCTCCCACTGACCAACACACAATTGAAAAAGATAGACAAAAAAATGGAGCACATCGAGGTGGTGGGTTTCACCACATGGGTGGTTTTGATATGGGTTGCAACGGCAATATTATCATTGGTAAGCCAACTCCGACGGTGGCGTTCGGAGGATGTTGCCGGACAGCTTCCACCTGGGCCGAGACGGTGGCCTGTGGTGGGCAACATGTTTCAACTGGGTCTGGGTCCACCCCACGAGTCATTAGCTGTGTTGGCTCGCAACCATGGCCCTATTATGACACTCTGGCTAGGATCCATGAGCACCGTGGTGATCTCGTCGAGCCAAGTGGCCCGTGAAATGTTCAAGAACCACGATGTGGCCCTAGCCGGTCGAAAAATTTACGAGGCAATGAAGGGCGACTATGGCAACGAGGGTTCACTGATCACGGCCCAGTATGGCCCGCACTGGCGCATGTTGAGGCGCTTGTGCACAACAGAGTTTTTCGTGACAAGTCGTCTCGATGCCATGCGCGGTGTTCGTGGAAAGTGTATCGATGGAATGCTCCAATTCATAATGGACGCCGCTAGTAGGACGTCGTCAGAAATTAGTGCCAGTACTGATGGCATTGATCTGGGCAGGTTCATTTTCTTGATGGCCTTTAATCTGATCGGGAACCTCATCTTTTCCAAAGATCTATTGGACCCACAGTCGGAGAGAGGGGCTATGTTTTTTTACCATGCAGGTAAAGTTATGGAGTTGGCTGGGAAACCTAATATGGCAGATTTCTTTCCAATTTTGCGGTGGCTTGACCCGCAAGGCATTAGGAGAAACACCCAATTCCACGTGGAAAAGGCCTTTGAAATTTCAGGTGAGTTTATCAAAGAAAGAATGGAGAGCACGGAGAATGGTGGATGTGATGGCATAGAGAAAGCAAAGGACTTTTTGGATGTGCTTTTGGAGTACCGTGGTGATGGAGTTGATGAGGCCTCTAGGTTCACTTCTCCAAGAACCATCAACGTAATTGTCTTTGTAAGTCCCTTTCTACGTGTGTATTGCAATTTGGAAGGGGTGGATAACCGTGGCTTGTTACCAGTTATCTTTTTATTTTATTTTAAATAAAATAAAATAAGAGTACTATAAGAGTAACACGGCGTGGTACTAACCGATGCCTCAATGCTATAACATGTTGATTAATTGATTATTAATATTATATACTATGGGTAAACAGGTTGTTCATGCATGTTACATGTATGAAATAGATTAGTTATGTATATTACGTGACAGTGTTTCGGCACTATAATATGTTCCTACACAGGTATGCGCTCATGTGCCTTAACAATAGTTGTTTAAATTAATGAGGAAGGATGATTCCAATTCAGAATCTCTTATTTTGAGGCTCAATTTCTGTGAAAATAATTTGATATTATTTCAGGAGATGTTCACTGCTGGAACTGACACAACTACAAGCACCCTAGAGTGGGCAATGGCTGAGCTTCTAACCAGCCCCAAAGCCCTAAAGAAAGCTCAAGCTGAGCTAAGAAGCACCATATCTCCAGGCAACAAGCTCCAAGAGAAAGACATTGAAAATCTCCCATACCTCAAAGCAGTCATCAAAGAAACCCTAAGACTCCACCCACCTCTCCCTTTCTTAGTCCCACACATGGCCATGGAGTCCTGCAAAATGCTAGGGCACCACATTCCGAAAGACACTCAAATTTTAGTCAATGCTTGGGCCATTGGACGTGACCCAAAAACATGGGAAGACCCTTTGCTTTACAAGCCGGAGAGGTTCTTGAAGCCCGACATGATCGATTATAAAGGACACAATTTTGAGTTCATACCGTTTGGTTCTGGTCGTCGGATATGCCCTGCAGTGCCACTAGTCTCTAGGGTACTCCCTTTGGCTCTAGGGTCGCTCTTACACTCGTTTGATTGGGTTTTGCCGAGCGGGCTTAAGCCAGAGAACATTGATATGACTGAAAGGATGGGAATAACACTAAGAAAATCTGTCCCTTTGAAGGTTATACCTATACCTTACGATTGGCATGTGGGATTCTAATGCACTTTTCATTTAGAAAGCCAAATAGGTCATTTGGAATAAGTTTGTTTGTTAAATATGTTAATTAATACATGAGCATTAAAATTAATGCAATAAGTAGGTGTGTATCAAATGTAATGCGACGATGTCGATCTATTTGGTGGTGTGACAAAAATGTATGCAGTGCTTGTATATAATGTGATGGCGATTTTTCTTTCTAAGTTGTTACTTAGTCTGAATGGTCACAAATGATAAAGCGTTTGTGGATTTTCTTGCATAATCCAACACATCTCATTGCAGTCTTTGATTTTCCAACTCTTTACGCTCATTTCATACATCCGCTGCCTAACAAAGGACCCAAAAATACCTATCGGTTTATTCTCTACCCTAAAACCAAAATGTCAAAAACACAAATTTACACCGCACCTTATTGCTCCTGCATTAGCGATAACGATCTCTTAGTTGACCCAAGCCCGTTAGCCAGAATGACAATTACAAAATTCAATCAGCCCCTCCACCGCCATTAATGATAGAACACCAACCATTTTCTACAAGCAACAAGTAGAAAATTCGAATTCCAAAACCACAAACCCATTCCGCAAAACCTAATCTAACTAAATCCAATTTCAACTTCGATTCAAATTTTCAAACAAGAATCTACGCACAATGGCAGAAGAATCCGCAATCAAAATCTCAGAAAAATAACAAATTCTAGATGAACAAGAGGTACTAAACTCACATCCTTGTTAAATTCTCACTTCGAAAATACAGTAATATGTATGTTTGCATGTTCGTGATTCCATAAACCTTTCAATTCTTCCTTAGAAAACACAACAAAACGATTAATTTTCTTTTTACTACAGTTTGATAACTACTCAATTTTTTTCGAAACTGCAATTCTATGTGTTTCCTACTTTTCTTAAGTTTCAAGTATAACTTTGGGATAGTTCAAGCAATATTGTGTTTTATTTTTAGTTCAAATCCACAATTAGTGTCGGTTACATTGTTCTAGATAGATAAGTGTTTATTTTGTTATATCTCATAAACATTGGGGGTGTTGTAAACATTCCTAGTTTAAGTATGATTGTGTAAATCCTAGATTAGATTTTATTCTAGTTATCCTTTCCTATTACAACTTGTATTATTTGAGGAAGAAGGAATATCTTCTCTCCTTTTATTACTATAAATAAAGGCACAATGTAGGAGGGATAACAACACACACATCCCCTACAATTCTACAAACACATCTCTTTTCTCTCTTCTCCTTGCCGCCGGCCCTCTCTCTCCTTGTCAGATAAAATAGGCCACAACACGTTATCAGCGCGCTCCTGCCGCTACGCTTAGGAATCTGACATCCAAAGAATTTTTTCTGCATCAAACCAGTTCATCCATATCATCACGCAATCAGGTTCTTTCAAAACAACGGCTTTTAACTCGATATTTTTGCAGCCCTGATAAGCATGAACATTCACCATGATGCATGACCCAACTTTACGTTTTACGTATTTTAGATTCTACATAAATTGTGTATGCCTCATAATCATAATTGCTGAATTATGTGAATTTGATATTTGCCATGAATTGAATCATACATATGTACATGCATTGAAAATATTATTTTGCATATGCATCAAATTGAATATGTGTTTCATTGAAATATATATATAAAATCGAATGGTATATTGAATTAAATGAAAAAAAAATGAAATTTGGGAACCTAGGGTTCTTTCGAACCTGTGACCCCCATCATGAAGATGGGCTCCCCACGCCAAGACAAAACCCACGGAGCTAGAAGCTCCGAGTCTCAAAACCCAGAAAACTCGACACCTTTCATGGTGTCCTCGACCACGGCATAGCCTGCAGCCCCTGCCTTGAACCTTTGGTTCATGTCGCCGACGACCAGAAGTCGTCCCACGTCTAAAATTGGACTGAAATTCATAGAAATTTTCCTATAAACCCGATTTGAATTTCTAGGGTTTCACACCGAATTGAGATTTTTCCAAATCTCCGTTCTTATTTTTGAAGTTTTTGGCGACCCACGGACTCATACTGAGCATCCTTGTCCCAACATCGACCACCTGACGCGACACCGTCGACCAAAACCCGGCGTTCTTCCCAGGCCAAACACACCCAGCATGGCTAGGATGTATGACCCGCAACCCTTTAGGCCCGTTCTCGGCCTAACCCTCAAACTGCAATCGGTTTTTTTTTGGGCCTGCATCTTGCAGCCCATCACATTTATTTTTTGGCCCAGTTTTCCCTGGCCTATTAAATAAAAAATAAAAAGAAAATTTTAGCTTTTAGGTCTGCCTGCAGTAGCCCAATCCCTGCCCCAATTCTCTTCGTGGGCCTGTAGCCTCACCCGAGACCCCCAGCCCAATTCTTGGGCCTGGGATACATGGCACAATTTTTTTTAAGCCATCTGTGGCTTAGTTTTTTTTCTTTTGGCCTCGAATGTTATTCGCCTAATTATTTTTAGGCCTAATAGGGTTTTATATTTTTTCCCACACTTTAATTTGGCCCAAATTCCAAATAATTAAAATTCAATTATAATTATCAACCTCAATTTATATTTTTGCATATACTTGCTGCATATTTGTTTGCATATATATTTGTGTTTGACTGCAGGTATATATGAACCTAAAGTTCATAATTATTTTGAAACCTGAAGTTTCGTATAAACATGCATTGTTTGAAAACCTGAAGCTTTTCATTTAAAAACATCACCTATGAAAACCCAAAGTTTTTCATGCAAAATTCAACCAATACATGTCTATTAGAACCTGTATGTTCTACTCCTACGTGAATGGATTGATTCTTCTCCATTACACTAACCACATCTTATCCACCTATTTTGTGAATAGGAACATGTCGAATTTGAACAAACTCGACTTCACTGCTTTGGAGGTCTCTGGAAAGAACTACCTCAAGTGGGTTCAACATGTGAAGCTCCACCTCACTGCAAAAAACTTGCGTCCTGCTATTGAAGAAGTAACGGACGAGCCTGTTGGTGAAGCTGAAAAAGCCACCGCTATGATCTTCATCCCAAGACATATTCTTGACACCCTGCAAACTGAGTATCTTGCTGAGGAGGATCCACGTGCATTATGGGTCGCTTTGGCTGATCGTTTTGATCACCAAAATGACATATTCTTGCCTGAAGCAAGACACGACTAGCAACATTTGCGCTTCCAAGACTTTAAGTCTGTGAATGAATATAATTATGAAGTTTGTCGAATCCGGTCACTTCTCAAGTTTTGCAATGAAACTTTGACTGAAGAGGATCTCCTGGAGAAGACCTATTCGACCTTCTCTGCTTCTAATATTGTCCTGCAGCAACAATATAGAGCTCAGAAGTTCACTAAGTTCTCGGATTTGATCTCAGAATCAGCTATTGATGAAGAATCATCAAGCTCAACCTACTGGGGCCACTGCTGTGCCTGAAGCATATTATAGCACAAACCAACGCCCAAAACGCCAAAAGAGGCGTGGTAGGGGCTGCCAAAAGCCATCCCACCAAGGTCAACAGAGTAAAGGCCCGTCCAAAGGAGGAAACAAAGCCCATAAGCGCTCAAACCTCGCTACCAAGGCCCTGAACTTCAAGAATAAGGACAAAGAACCTGAAAACATGGATGCGGACATGTGCTATCATTGTGGTTCAAAGGACCATTGGTCCCGTGTTTTCCGAGCTCCCAAAAAGGTTGTAGATGAATATCATTCTTGTAGTAAGAAGTTTGAATCAAACTTCATGCAAGTGGACGAACCGGAGACTACAAAGATGGAGGTTTCTGATTTTCAGGAGGATACCACCCCTATGGAAGATTAGAATCTTAGACATAGACTTATTTTTAGTTGAAAGAAGATAGTTGGGGCCGAATTCCACCTGGGGCCCGAATTCCACTTGTTTTTGGTTGATTTTTGAACAATTTTCCTTCATGTTTTGGATTATTAGTTGGTGATTCGTTTTGGATATTAAGTTTTTCCTTGAATAAATGAAATTATTTTGAATTGATAATTGTTTTTATAAACTTTTATGCATGTGACCCATTCAAATTAATTTTTCATTCTAGGTATGATTAGTGAGAAAGTTAGTTGTCTGGCAGATAGTGCAACCACACACATAGTTTTGCGTGAACGCATCTATTTCACTAACTTCATACCTAAGAATGCACCTTTGACAACCCTTTGAGGACCATCCAACCTGATAGAAGGATACGGTAAGGCACATATATTGTTGTCCAATGGTACAATTTTGACCATTGCCGAGGCACTCTATTCACCAAGTTCATGAAGAACATTACTAAGTTTCAAGGATATTAGAGATAATAATTACCACATTGAAACCCACATAGAAAACGGAGTTGAATTTCTGTGCATAACTTCCTACGAATATGGCCAGAAGCGTATTCTGGAGAAGATGGAGCATATCCCGAGTGGTCTGTATACTACAACCATACGCCCCATAGAATGCCACTATGTGGCCAGCCCTACTACTGGGCCCGCTCACAAAATTACACTTTGGCATGACCGTTTGGGACATCCTGGACGAATAACGATGCGCTATATCCTCAAATCATCGCACGGGCATCCACCAACCCGAAGTTTAGGTTCGATCCAGGGAATCACATGTCAAACATGTTCAATGGGAAAGCTTATTACTAAGCCTTCTCATCATAAGATTCATTTGAATCCTCCCATTTTTCTACAACGGATTCAGGGGGACATTTGTGGACCGATTCACCCTCCCTACGAACCATTTAAATACTTTATGGTTTTGGTTGACGCTTCCACACGTTGGTCACACGTGTGTTTGTTGTCCACAAGGAATGATGCATTCTCCAAACTGTTGGCTCAGGTTATCAAACTCAGGGCTCAAAACCCTGATTATCCGATCAAATCTATTCGATTGGATAATGTTGGAGAATTCACATCTAAACTTTTGATGACTATTACATGTCGGTTGGGGATGAAGTCAAACATCATGTAGCCCATGTTCACACCCAGAACAGCCTAGCAAAGGCTTTCATTAAGCGCTTACAAATGATTGCTCGATCGTTGGTCATACGTACCAAGCTCCCGGTCGTTGCTTGGGGCTATGCAATATTGCACGCAACAAAGTTGGTCCGCCTGAGGCCTGTTGCAACACAACCATTTAGTACCCTTCAGTTGGTTACAGGATACGAACCCGACATATCGCATCTGCGCCTTTTTGGTTGTGCAGTATATGTGCCGATCTCGCCGCCCTTACGTACAAAAATGAGGCCTCAGCGAATGATGGGAATCTATGTCAGATATGATTCTCCTTCGATTATTCGTTACTTTTAACCTTTGACCGGCGATCTGTTTACCGCTCGCATCGCGGATTGTCACTTCTATGAGATAGTCTTCCCGTCGTTAGGGGGAGATAAGAACGTCAATGTTCCTGAAGAACGACGCAAATTATCGTGGACGACTCCCATGTTGTCTCATTTAGATCCCCGCATCGCTCAGTCTGAAACTGAAGTGCAACACATATTAGATCTCCAGAGCATAGCTCAGAGCATGCCAGATGCTTTCACCGATCTAGCGCGCATGACAAGATCACATATTCCAGCTGCAAATACGCCTGCAAAGATAGATGTACCAAATGTACGATGGACTGCCTTCCTGGAAGCCTGAGACGTCAATTCTAGTGATCCACGTACATTAGCGGCTAGCCAATCATCTACCCCTACACAAAAATGTGGCAGACCTCTTGGTTCAAAGGATTCACACCTCCGGAAGAGGAAATCCAAGGCACAAGGTCCTAAAGAGCCTCTTGTGAATCTGACTATCGCTTACTCATTCTACCCAACTTATGAGGAAATTCTAGATTATGAAAGCGTCCTCAAAGAGACGAATCCTCCTCCCGAGAATCGTGAGATTTCGGTCTATTATGCCAGCTTAGATGATGTGTGGCGTAGAAATGAGATGATTGTCGACGATGCATTAGCATTTTCAGTAGCTACTGAGATCATGTTGAGCGATGACATTGAACCGCGTTCCGTTGATGAATTTCGACATTGATGAATGCGAAATGTAAGGTGTTTGGACCTGTAGCTCCTACTCCTCCACATGTAAAGCCCGTTGGCTACAAGTGGTCGTTCGGAAGCGTAATGAGAAGAACGAAATTGTACGTTACAAAGCTCGTCTTGTTGCACAAGGCTTCTCACAACGCCCCAGGATTGACTATGACGAAACTTATTCACCCGTTATGGATTTGATTACTTTTCGCTACCTTATAAGTTTGGTAGTTTTCGAAAAACTGGATATGCAGCTGATGGACATAGTAACTGCGTATCTCTCTGGGGATCTTAATCCGGAAATCTATATGAAAGTTCCCGAATGACTTATGTTGACTGGCTCAAATATTTCCAAACCCCGGAACACGCTCTCGATACGGATGAAGAGTTCACTCTATGATTCGAAACAATGCGGAATAATGTGGTATAACCGTTTGAGTGAGTATTTGACTAGTCAGGGATATGTGAACAATGAACTATACCCTTGTGCGTTCATTAAGAAGTAACATTCTGGATTTACGATTGTTGCAGTATATATCGATGCCATGAATCTCATCGGAACTCCTGAAGAGCTCGCAAGAACTGTCGTGCACCTGAAGTCAGAATTGACATCAATCGAACTACACCCAGAAGGTGTTCTGCCGTTTTAATGAGGATAAAGCAAAGCCTTCGAGTACTCATATGGTCGTTCGTTTGCTAAATGCAAAACGAGATCCCTTCCGTCTGAAGGAGGATGAAGAAGAGATTTTGGAGCCTAAAGTTCCTTATCTAAGTGCTATAGGCGCTTTATTGTACTTAGCTCAATGCACTAGACCCGACATCTCCTTCGCTATTAATCTTTTGGCAAGATACAGTAATGCACCTACACGCAGACACTGGACTGGTGTGAAAGAAATCTTCCGTTACCTTAAGGGTACTACGGATTTGGGCTTGTTCTATCCCTACGAATCCTCGAATGGTGTCGTACCCTATGCTCCTCGAGTCAATTCTCGCCTTGTTGGTTATGCAGACGCAGGATACTTATCTGATCCGCACAAGGCGTGCTCTCAAACGGGTTATGTCTTTACTATTGGAGGCACCGCAATCTCTTGGAGGTCAACTAAACAGACCTTAGTTGCCACTTCGTCTAACTATGCTGAAATTCTCGCCTTACATGAAGCAACCCGGGAATGCTTTTTGTTGAGAGTAGTAGTGGGCCATATTCGAAGCTCCTGCGATCTTTATCCCACCGTTAATGTCCCAACGACGATCTTTGAAGATAACGCAACATGCATCGAACAGCTCAAGAAAGGTTACATCAAAGGAGACAACACCAAGCACATTGCGTCAAAGTTTTTCTTTTCACATTAACAACAAGAGCATCAAAAGATTGAAGTCACACAAATCCGTTTGCAAGACAATCTGACCGACCTCTTCACCAAATCACTGCCGAATACAACATTTCAGAAGCTTGTTCATGGAATTGGTATGCGTAAAGTTTCTAAGTTGTAATTTTGCTATTTCTCTTTGGAATTATGTCAAACTCAGGACGAGTATCCTGTAGATACTTGCTTGATCTTAATGTACTCTTTTTTCCTACGATTAGAAGCATTTTTCCAATGGGTTTTTGCTACCTAACTAGGTTTTAACGAGGCACCCACCATGGGCTGGTCATATCCCTGATGACGTCATCTAGACGTTTCTTTTGACTTTGCATTTCTCCCACATTTTTCCTTAGACTATGGATTTTGTCCCTACTCGGGTTTTTGCCATAGCCTTAGGGTTTTTTTAGTGAGATTTACTACTTATGCAAGTTCCTACCTTATTGAGAATAAGCGTTGTTCCTTAGAATCAGTGTCGATGAGTCGACTTCCTCCACTTCTGCATGATGCTGAATCTACCTTGAGTATTTACACACTCAAGGGGGAGTGTTGTAAACATTCCTAGTTTAAGTGTGATTGTGTAAATCCTAGATTAGATTTGATTCTAGTTATCCTTTCCTATTACAACTTGTATTACTTGGGGAAGAAGGAATATCTTCTTTCCTTTTATTACTATAAATAAAGGCACAATGTAGGAGGGATAACAAAACACACATCCCCTACAATTCTACAAACACATCCCTTTTCTCTCTTCTCCTTGCCGCCGGCCCTCTCTCTCCTTGTCAGATAAAATAGGCCACAACAGGGGTTTTTTTTTTTTTTTTTTTTATCAATTTCACAAAATAGTATGAGTTATTATGCTTTATTCCATAAATTTTGTTCGATTTTGCTCCCTTTCCATATAAATAGTGTGGGATATTTCATAAATAGTGTGGTTTATGTTGTTCTAGATCTAGAAACACTGTTTATTTTGTTAGCTATAAAAAAATATTGGGTGTTATTTTTCACAAAATAGTACGGGTTATCATTCTGTAATTCCAGAAATATAGGTTTTTTATTCTAGATCGAGAAATAGTGTGCTTTATGTTAATTCATGATCATTAAAAGCGTGGAATATTTTGTTATCGTTCATGGACTAATGTTGAGTTTGCTCCCTTTTATAAACAATGTGGGGTTGTTTTGGTTCAGTTTTACTCCCTTTCCATATATGTAGTGTGACATATTTCATAAACAATGTGGGTTATATTCTTCTAGATCCAGAAACAATGTTTATTTTGTTACCTGTCATAAATAATAGGGTGTTGTTTTTTTATCGATTTCACAAAATAATACGGGTTATTATGCTGTAATTCCAGAAATACTATTTGTTTTTTAAGTTCTAGCTCGAGAAATAGTGTGCATTATGCTAATTCATGATCATAAAAAGTGTGGGATATTTTGTTGTAGTTCACGGACTAATGTTGATTTTGCTCCCTTTCATAAACAATGTGGGTTGTTTTGGTTTGGTTTTGCTCCCTTTCCTTATAAATAGTGTTGGATATTTCATAAACAATGTGGGTTAAATATTTTGCTCCCTTTCATTAATACTATGAGTTTTTTCGTAGTCGTTACAAAAATAGTGTGAGTGATTTTGGTTCACGTTCAGAAAAATAGTGTTGGTTTGTTCGATATAATTCCACAAATAGAGTTTATTTTCTTACCTTCCAGGCACATTGTGGGTTATTTTGGTTTATTTCATAAATAGTGTGAGTGTATTTAGCGTAGTTCCAGAAATAACATGTGTTATTTTGTTACATTTCAAGAAATAGTGTCCTAACAATTTTCGTTGTTGCAGATGGAAAAAACAAAAACACTTACAGAGAAGAGTACAACTAAGAAAAAAGAAGTTAACATGAAGAAGGAATACCTTTGGTATAGATGCAACATGACCGGGTTTGCAAGTGCAATGTAAATTGAAATTGGTACAAGGTGGAATACCCTACCAAAAAAAAAAAAAAAAAAACACCTTAAAACCAACTGTATTGACTAGTCAACTGAGTACAGATTGTTAGAAGCCCATAAGCATATAAACCAAACAAACTTAAAAGGTTAAAACTTAACGAAGTGAACTTCAGATAAGTTTTAGTCTTAGTACTTAATTTCACTTGGTTAAAAAATTGACAATACTAGCAAACCCTAGAATATTTAACTCCAACAAAGGTGATAAATGAAGCTTTGTAAAGTATTGAACATAAGGAAGTTTTTGGCTGGAAAAACCCACCTCTGGGTTAAAAAACCAAGGACTCTCCACTGAGTCCAATCTACAAGTGTAAACAAAGGTTCATACAAAGACCACACAAGCTCAATTCCTAGATCCTTATCTATGGAGCAGCTTTACCTTTGTGCAACCTTGCTTTACACGAGATGGACTTCTTTGGTCTTCATGAAGTGGCAGCTCCTCCTGAGCTAGTCACCTTGTGGCACCGAGATCAACACGATCAATGATATGATGTTATGATATGCTTATGAGATTTGGATTCATATGACTAGTCAGGTTTTCCAGTCAAACGGTGGAAGAAGAACCTAACTTGAATCCGAGATGATTGGTCTATGAAGGATATGAAACTAAAGGTTTAGACCAAGAACTTAATACAAAACCATGAATACAATGCAACACTAATATGCAGTGATTGGGTATTTGTGCAGGAGATGGTTTTGTGCCTAAGGTTTCGGATTGGAAGATTAAGAGGTAGCTCTAGACTAAATGCACTCTTTTTATGAAATGTGAATAACCTAGCCAAGAACAAATGAATCCTTGAAAACCTTTTTAATGTGAAAGATGGATGTTTCAGACAAGGGGAACAAGGAGACACATGTCACAAGCAAAGAGACCTTTCCAGATCAAGGGTGAGAGATCCACGCACGAGAAAAGGTGTCAGTTGGGCTATGTGGGCTGTCTTAATTTGTGTGCCTGGACAACAGAAGGAATTTCTGACTAGACAACTACACTAAACAAAAGGAATTTGGAAAAATAAGTTTGACATGCAAATGCAAATGTATGATTCAAACCTTTTGTAGTGAAGATGGCTGGTGCTTTGACAAGTTCAATCCCAGTAGAAATTTTAGATCAACATTGTACCTAAACTCTAAATTATGAGCATGTGTGGTAGCATTTACAAAATTTGACAAGGGAAGCCAAACAATAAACCTAGTACTTAACAGAAGTATACAAACCTATGCTACTAAAACGTCAAGACGTCGATGATGAACTAGCAAAGATGCCATTTTGGAGTGGACTGTAGACATACATGGATAAGACCTTGATTACGTCAAAAAGGAAGAAGAAGTCTAAAATGGACTTGGTCAAAATCATTTACTGCTAAAACCCCAAAAACCAAAAGTTCAAATTTGGGCATCATGAACAAGGGGGATTTTGAACGATGATGTTGTTCAAATCTTTGGATTAAACAACGAATGAGTTGATCTGCTGAATACTGACAATTCCACCAAACTCGGCAAGGACGACCACCTCATCACCAAATACTTCAAAGATACAAAGATCGTAATGAAGAAGCATCTTACAGAGGCCTACGAGAAATCACTCCAAGACCAAACACCTGAGGGTGCAAAAGATATCACTGCACTCATATGCGCACACTTTATTCAGTCACTCCTGTTTACAAACTTTGGAACTTACATCACATGGAGTTTTCTGAAAATCTGTGGGAACTTGGAGAAGGTAAATAATTATAACTCGGCAAAAGGAGTAAGAGACTATCTATTCAACTTGCTTGACAAATCACAAACAAAAAAGAAGAAGGGAGGAGAAAAGCAGACAACAAGTGGCTGGACCTTTGTTTTGGTAAGTAATCCAAATAGTAGTATGAAAGAACATGAATTGTTTCTTACAAACTTCACAAAACTAACTTCACTTCCTTAATTCATATAGTACTGGATATGTTTTCACACAAATCTAGTGAAGATAATAGAAGGACGAGAAAACATGATTCCGGCAATAACAAGATGAGACACGAGCATGATACATAAAGCAATCAAGGATGCCCAAGTGAAAAAAAAAATCAAGGTAATCACCAATAATCAATATATTTCACTCTACATTCCACAAATAATTAGACTTTACAGTTTTAGAAATATTATCATACTGGAAATCCAGAAATAGTTTCATATTGCAGTTCTAGAAATAGTCCATATTTATCTAACTTTGAACCTGTTTTCCTACACAAAAATAATGACATTTAGCATATGAAATGCCAACTATCTAATATGACTGTGTGCAAATTAAAGATGTTATTCCTTCTGATCAGCCGCATCTAGAGCCTTCGAAGAAACAATGGCAAAAAAAGAATGCCAATACAAGGAAGCAAGTTGATACTGAAGATGATGAATCAAACAAGGAAGATGAACCAAACAAAGAACACATACCACAAGAGGTACCAAACAATCTCCAAACAAAAAACTATCACATATGACCAATAACATCTATAAACAGTTAACTAATTCTATAAAAATAAAAAAATTGTTCATTAATTGTGTGTTGTGTTCACTTTCATAAAATGTTGTGGCTTATTGTGTTTCAGATTCAAAAATAGTTTAAGTAATTTTGTTGTCGTTCCAGAAATAGTGTGGCTATTTCATAAATAGTGTTGGTTAATTTCATCTAGTTTCATAAAAAGTGTGCATTATTTTGATCCATTTTCAAAAATAGAGTGGGTTATATTACTATAGTTCCAAAAACAATGTGGCTTAATTTAGTTAAGTTTCATAAATAGTGTGGTCAACTTTCAGAAAAATTGTTAGACATTTTTATGCAAATTGACAAATGTCTAATGTAAACAATCCTCAAATGGAAAACGGCAAAAACCAAAAAAAACAAAAAAAAAAGCAAAGAAAAAAAAAGAAAACTAAAGCTAAAATTGACAAATTAGAACATGATTTTGAAGAGCAACATGAACAAAATAGAGAAGACACAACAGAACTTGATCAAAATGTGAACAATAATGGGCAACAAAATAATGCTGAAACTGATAAAGTGGATGATCATTCCGAAAAGCAAGACAAACCAAACAAAGAAGACACAACAGAGCTTAAACAAAATCTGAACAAGAACGGGCAGCAAACTGATGAACTTTAGAATATCAACATAAACGAAGCCCAAATAGAATTTGACCAACTGTTCGGTGATGAGATGATCAAGCTAGATGCCATTATCCAAAAACACATAATCGGCATGGATACAGTTATAAGTGAAGAGCTATTTGATGAGTTCAAGAATGCTAGGAGCATTGTTGAGCAGAGATACCTAACCTTCGGGGAGATGATGACACATGCAGATAACACATCAAACAGAGAGTGCTTGATACTTGGTCAAACAAATAAAATGCTTAACAATGAAATTGAAAAGCTTCTACGAAAAGTAGAGATTTAGTGGAAGAATAACAATGCACATAATGCTGAAATGTTAAAGATGCAGGCAAAGAACAACGTAAATTCTCTGAAAATCAATGATTATTTGAATGATTTAGAAGAAAGTCATTCAAATGTGGTTGAAATTCACCAATTTCATATTTGAATGCTTTTGACAATAACTTCCAAAAGACTTGAATGATAAGAAAGAACCCTCATTAATACCAAATGTAGCTGAAATGAAAGTTAAGATGAAGCACCAACTGTGGAGGATGATAAAAAGGATGACAATAAAGGAAAACAATCTGTCATTAAGGAAAAGGTACCAACGAGAACAATGATCTGGAATGTACGTACTAGGGATGATTGGAAATAAATGCTTGATCCAAGATTCGAGTATGGCCTGCTAAAAACTAAGTTGACAACATATTTTGTGGATGGAGCAATTGACGCCAGTTTAATTGATGCTTCTTTCTTCATCATGTCCGAAAATGAAACAAAAGAGGGCAAGGAACAAAATCTCTATATTTCTTCCTTCATCCTTGTAAGTGTCCAAATACTTTTTCTACAAATATGTGGTTGTGCAATTTCATAAATAGTGTATAGGAATTGGTTTAGTTTCATAAATAATGTCTCATTCTTGTTCCAGTTTCATAATTAGTGTCCACTTATGCTCAATATAAAAAAATAGAGCCTATTTCTTAGTCTACTTTCAGAAATATTGTCTAGTTATTGGTCTAGTTTCAAAAATAGTGTCTACTTCTTGGTCCAATTTCAGAAATAATGTCTAATTCTTGGTCCACTTTCATAAATAGTGTCTAGTTATTGGTTCAGTTTTAGAAAAAAGTTCAGTTATTGGTGCAGTTTCATAAGTGTTTAGTTATTCCTGCAATTTCATAAGTAGTGTATCACTTTTGGTTTAGTTTCATAAATAGTGCCTAGACAACTCACTACTACATTTAACAGTTATCGTGACAAAACAATAACCATCGCGCAAATAAGATTTTTGTCACCTAAAAAAAACTACATGACGAACACTTCATCGCCATCACTTTGTCGAGCAAGGCTCGTAAAGAAAGATCTTGCGCGACAAAGAGAAGAACAATCGTCACGCAAAAGTGTTTGTCCAACGAATTGAAGCTTCGTTGCACTAAGTTAAAAGGGGCGAAGCACATTTGTTGCACAAACTATCATATGCAACAAACATACTTTCGTCACAATAAGTTTAAAGGGACGAAAATTTTCGTGTTACAAGGAGAGAGCCACGACGAGTCTCTTCGTCGCATAAAGTTTAGAGGGACAAAGGATTTCTTATCACAAGATTTATCACTATTGTTGCACGTATTAATGGGGATGACGAACTATTTCGTCGCTCAAACCATTTTTAAATTTTAAAAAAAAATGTTTATAAAATTAATTTTAGACAAAATAATTTTGTTTGGTTAAATTAATTTAGGAACATTAATTGATAAGGAAAAATATTGATTTAAAATAAATATGAAAATGTACAACAAGCTGGAAAAAAACTTAAAAAGTACGAATGTTTAAAAAAAAAAGACTACAACACGAAATCATAACTATCAACTCCGCTAGTCGGCTGTGTTGGGTTAAGGGCCTGGGAGGTCGAAGGTGTATGAGAATGAGGTGTAACGACGAGGATGTTGAAGCCAGACCTGAAACACAGAGATGATCTAGGTCATCCTAGACTCATGGGCAGCAATATGGGCATTTTGGGAGGTGATATGGGGTAGTCTGGGCTGCAATGTGGGTATTTTAAGCTGCCACCTGTTGCTGGAGTTCCACTACTTGCTCCGTTAATGATGCGACTTGTCCCGAGGTCGAGATGGAACAGAAGGCTCCCGTCTCACGATGACAGGCATTTCTCATGCCCCAATACACCTTCCTTGGCCTATGACCGAGTCTCTGGTGGAGGATGTCCATCATGATACAAAACTCCGCATCCTGGTGAAAGGGGGCACCTCCTTGATCAAGGGGAAGCTGGGAAGCCACCTCCTCAAGGATAGCCTGGCTCTTATGCACCATAGTAGCCTGTAATTATAAAAATAAGTCAATTAATATTTATATAATATTTATTTAAAATGAATAATAATTATAAATATAAGAACTACAAAAACTTACATGGAGCTCCTCCATCAACTCATCCATGTGTCGCACGTACACCTCATTGAACATGTCAATCTCAAGAAACTTCGACCCTGTCTGAATTAAAAAATAATAACAAATATTTTATTAGTTGTGTAATAGAGAGTAACACTACTAAGTTTCTTTTTTTAAAAAGTGTTTACCTGACGTCGCTCCTCTATCCTATAGAAGAAGCGTCGAGAGCCGGAGTGGGGGAGAAGTTTCTTCTTCGACCTTTATATCGCGTTGGCCTTGGTTCTTTTTTGTTAAACGGAAACAAACTGTATTAGTGCCGATATTAATTAAAAATTATTCAAATAAATTAATAAACGTATTAAAAATTTAATACAACAACAACAAAGCCTTTTCCCACTAAGTGGGGTCGACAAACGTATTAAAATTTTAATAAATTTAAAATATTAATACAATATTATTAACCTATAGTCAGATATATATATATATATATATATATATATATATATATATATATATATAATTCACATTCGAGGTATTTTTCATCCTGGACATGGGTGCAGAGCCACACCTAATCTTCAGGGTGCTTCACTAGCCTCATGGGGCACCCATGTGCTAGAGCAACAGCCGGATCCTCGTATGTCTCGAAAATCTTGTGGAGGTCGCTCTTCCACTAAGTGAACCGGCCGGTGAAAAGCTCCTATATGCACTTCATTTGATTGGCATCGAGGTCTTGGAGATCATACTGATGCTGCAAATAGGAAAATTATTAATCAAGTTCAAATTTATTAATTTTCACTACTTTATTAAAAAAACAGTAATAAAAGTTGACAATACTAACTGGTAACTCATGAAGAACGGAAGCCTTAGTCTCCGCCAGGACGGCTCTCCAAGACTCCCACTACAGGGGGTAGTGGTGACGCATAACAGAGCCAGAGTCATGGACCAAGTGGTTGTGCTGCTCCTTTGTTGATGTTGCCAGATGTCGAGCATCCCACGTAATCTTGATAATCTCTTGGGTGGTGCGAGTGAGCTGTGCTGTGCCCAGGACTGTGCATGGGCCCCTAGTGTTTTTACGAACTTCAAAATGAAATAAGTTAGTGTAAGAACAAAGTAAATAATCTAAGAAAAATTCGGCAGAACCTCCCCTAAAAGTATAAAATTTCCCAAAACCTGCAAACAATAAAACAGCACAACCAACACAAGTACCCAACAATTCACACATAGAGGAAACAATTGTCACAGCAAACCAATAAAAATTCATTAAATCTAAAATTGGCACAGGAAGATGTATTACCTACCTCGGATCTTTTTTCGTCAACTGTGGAAGCCGATGTAGACTCCTCATGCTCCTCGATACTCCAGGGCCCTAAATGAGAATGTCGGGTGCTCACACTAACGGATGAGTCACTGAATAAGTCGATGACTCAGGCACTGCAGACATTGTGGGCTGGGGCAGAGGTACCACAAGCCTTGACGTCGGAGCCAGTGCCAGTGGAGTGATGGCGACAATAGTATTAGGTGAGGGAAGTGTCGGAGATGACCTACTCACTAACCGACATTGCCTAATCAACTGTGACATCTACAAAAACCAATTGAACAAAAAACATTTAAAACTATTTTATTAATCCTAAATTTGTATAATAATTACAAAATCCAAAAATTGTAAAATTAAAAATTCAACGCTAAAATTATAAAATTAATACTGGACTTATAAAATTATAAAATTAATACTGGACTTATAAAATTATCACTAAACTTATAAAATTATAAAACCAACCCTACAATTATAAAATTAACACTAAAATTTAAAAGTTATACCTACAACTTAAATCGTAATCCTAAAATCCTAAAATTACAAAATTAATCCTAATATTATATATAATACTAAAAATATAAAATAATACCTAACACTAATACATTAATCCTAACATCATATAATTAACCCTAAAATTAAAAAATTAATTATACCTAAAGCTAAAATCTTAATCATAAAATTAGAAAATTAAACTAAATTCCTAAACCCCTCAATTCCTAGAACCGCAAATCCCCATCCTGCCATAAGCCCCTAGGGCGCGTTTACGTATCCGTAATCAGAATGAGAGTGTGGGATTGAATTCCGATTACGGAGTACTCCAGTGTTTACTAAACATGGAGGAATCAAAAAAGCAGTGGGGCCCACACAAATTTTGGAATTCAATTCCTTGTATTGGTGGAATTGGATTCCCTACATATAGGTGGTAATCCAATTTCTGATTATTTTGGCAATCGGAATGACACTTTTGTTCCCTTTATACGCTCACTTAATTTTTTTTATTTCCAAGGCTATCATTTATAAACCCATTAAAGTATAAAATATTTGATTTGGGACAAGGGAATTTTAGTAATCATACAGGTTTATATTCCGATTCTGCTGAATTAGTAAACAGCTTTATGGAATTCTATTCCGATTCCAGAACATTTAAGTAAACAGCTTCAACAAGAATCTGATTCTGACTTCTCCTCATTCTAACTCCTCCTCAATTCAATTCCTCATATTTTCATTACCGTTACGTAAACGCCACTAATTCCCTAATTCCCCAAATCCCTAATTCTCCCAATCCCTAATTTCCCTAATCCAAAATTCCCAAATTCCCTAATCCTATAAATTGAAATTAACCAATGAATTAAATTACGATGAGTATGAGAGGTGACAGAGAAAGAGAAACGTTACCTGCGACGAAGTAAGAGATGGCGGCTGAGGGTTGTGGCTATTGCAATGGCGAGAGACTTGCCTGAGAGAGAGGTGACAGAGGTGAGAGAGAGGGTGAGAGAGAGCCTGGGTTAGAGAGAGAGGTTTGGGAAGACGGACGGCGAGAGAGAGCAGTTGGGTTCGCGAGGAAGAATGAGAGAAGAGGTGTTCTGTGTAAGTTTTAATACGATGCACTTTGCGTGATGAAGGTATCTGTAGCGCAATCTTTAATGAAAAATTTAAAATCCTCCCAATTTTTTGTTTAACTATTTTACCATTGAAGACCCTTGCACGACGAAATCATCTTAAATCGTCACGCAAAGTCCTTGCGAACTAAGATGATTTCGTTGTGCACGTTCGAAAACTGAAATTTATTAGCGCCTAACTTTTTGTACCAATTTAAATTTTAGGAAGATTACGCGACAAATAAAACATAAGCCGTTGCGTATAACTTACTTGCGCAATGGAGATCAATTACTCCATCGTGCAAGTCCAACAATTTATTTACACCCTGCCAAAATTAAAACCTTTGTGCTACAACGATGTCGTCGCTTATAGAGGTTTTGTGCAACGAATATCCATTACTTGTCGCGTAAAGGGTCGTTACACGACAAATTGTAATGTTTTGTCGCGCAAAATTTAACTTAATATGTTTAATTTATCCTTTATTTTATTACAAATTTAATATTAAATTAAATTTTATTACAAATTTAATATTAAATTAAATTTTATTACAAATTTAATTTATCCTTCATTGCATATAAGTCCAAAGTTGTGATTAATCTTCAACCTCAGTACAATAAATATCACTATCCTCACTTTCGGTCTTCTATTCATCCTCGTCCATTGGTACATCAACATCGTCGTTCGCGGCCTCCGGTAGATTGTATCTTAGGAGACTCTCTAGATCAATTGTAATTGAGTCTATAGAAATTTTGATTTGAGGACCTCTAGCTACCTGAAACGGTTCTTGGACAATATTAGTATTTCGAAGTGTGTCTACACCAATTTATGTCGAAGTTTCGAGGAGTTGGTTGGCAAAGTTGTCGTCATCATTGTCATCAATAGGATCTCGGTCCGGAATATCATACACCCCTCTGTGATCAATCCTTTGAACAACTTCCCATCCCTTCCAGGCCTTAGGGTCATCGATGTAGAAAATTTGTTTGGCCATTGTTGCCAAAATGTACAAGTCTTCACTGTATCAACATTAGTTAGTGTTCACCGACATTAAACCATCATCCCGCTTAACTCTCCCATTCTTACAAGGGTCTGTATCGAACCAACGACAATTAAAAATGATGACTTGGCAACGGTCTTTGTAAAGCAATTGCACAACACTTATTAGTTTGTCATAGAAATCAATGTCTGCAATATCCCTCAATCTTGGGACATGTACCCCATTATTTTGAATACACAGCTTGTCATTGCGATCAGCTTCTATGAACTTTATGCCGTTTACATGACATCCTGACTATAGTTCCGCGCTTAGCCAAGTTGTATAATTCCTCAGTGTTCGCGAGGGAATTGGTTTCTTTCAAATTTTCACCTAATTTATAACAAGCATTCGACATGTTGGTTTTACCAAAATTTAACACAACTGACATGAAATTATATTTTTGGAAATAACCCTAAAAAAGCCCAAACAACTTACTTGTTCGCGAAACCAATGAGAAAACAATTCACGATGCTTCACAGCATATCAATGCAAAGGATGTTCTCGCTTCATCAACTCTTCACGCTCATTCAAGTACTCCATTATCTCATCACAATTTTTATACGAACCAATGGGCTACCTGTATGTCCCTTTCGGTATATGAATTTCCCTTCTCACATCACCGTCATTATTGCGTTGTGGTCAATTGAATATCGTCTCAACGTCTTATAGGTACATAGCACAAAAAGTATCCGTCTCAAATGCGACCCAAGCCTTCATAATTGATTCTTCGATCGAGCTTCGTCCTGTTCCTTACACTCTTCTTTAACTCACCAAGCAGTCTACAAAAATAAAAATGTTATGATTCAAATAAGTTAAATTGTCAATTGATCAGGAATTAATAAATTACTGAGGATGTTATACCTTTCTATTGGATACATCCATTGATAGTTGACGGGTCTGGCAAATAATGCCTCATCCGGCAAGTGAATCATCATGTAGATCATGCTTGTGAAGAAAGATGGAGGAAATATTTGTTCAAACTTGCATAAAACTTCGATAATGTCAGCGTGTAGTTGTTGATCAGACTTTCGCAACGTCCTAGCAAATAATTGAGAAAAAAAAAATCTCGTCAATAACCAAGAGCAGGCGTTGCAGTATAACATGACAATTGTGACTCTTCAGCCTAGAAGCCATCCACATTTGCGCATTGACTTTTATTTGAAGTATACTCATATGGAAACTTTACAAAGGATAAAAACTGTAAAAACTCATTCTTTGTTTCTGGTTTTACCGAAAAAGATGCAAACCCCTTTTTGGCTATCTCACCATCCCTCATCATCCACAAACGTGGCTATTCACTCCAAATCGATGCGAGCTTTGGTCGTGTCCTTTGTTTTTTCCTTGATGTCTAATATAGTTTCGACCAGTGTATCAATCACATTTTTCTCAACATGCATAACATCGACGTTGTGACGCAGTTTTAATTTCGACCAGTACGGCAACTCAAACAACATACTCTTGTGTGTCTAATTAAGATGGTTGTCTGTTCTAGTCTTATTTACCGATTTGTCAAACAGACCAAACTCCAAACAATTCAACTAAGACAAAATATTATCTCCGGACCATTCCCTAGGTAACCAACTTTCCATGCATGCCAAGAAGATGTTACGTCCTTCTTGCAAACTGGGCATGCCAAATAACCCTTAGTACTCCACCCAGACATCATAGCGTACGCAGAAAAATCATTTATAGTCCACGTCACTATTGCTCGTAAGGTGAACATCTGCCCAGTTGCTTTATCGTATGTCGGAACTCTGTTTTCCCATAAATCGTTCAGCTCATGGACCAATGGCTGCAGATAAACATCGATGGACTTGCCTGAATCCTCGATTATTAACATAGTCATCATCATATATTCTTTCTTCATGAAATTCCAGCAACCAACACTACGGAATTGCGAAGATTGGCCAAGTGCTATGGTTTTTGTTTAGAACCCCAAACAGATTAAATCTGTCTGTGGCAAGTCCTAATTTTACATTTCGCGGCTCTAACGCAAAATCGAGGTGCAACTGATTAAACACTTTCCATGCCTCTTTATCAGCAGGATGCCTCATCAAGTCGTCATCCACCCGTCTATCCTTATTCCATCTTATTTCGCTAGCAGTATGCATCAACATATACAAACACTAAAGCCTGGCCTTTAGTGGAAGATAACACATAACTTTTTTTGTGGAATCTTCGTTGTTCTGTTATAAGATGTCATTGTAAGCCTCGACTCTTTGTATATAGGGCATTTATCAAGCGCTTCAATCTCAATATAGAACAATATATAATTAGTTTTGAACGCGTGAATTTTTTCGTAGCCCAAATCCTAGACCATTCAACACCTTCTTAGCATTTTTATGATCTTTAGGCAAGCAATTGTCCTTTGGAAGCATCCACTTGAAAAGCCCCAAAAAATAATCAAAGCACTTGTTCAACATACAAAACTTTATTTTCTCATGCACTAACTCCACAATTGCCATAAGCACCGAAATGTCCTCACAACCGGTGTGTAAGGCACTTTTTAATAGTTTTTCATAATTTTAAATGCTCCACTATCCATGATTGGAAGGACGTCATCTCCCCCTTCTTGGTCTAAATTCGTCGAGGCACTTGGAAAAGCATCATCTAGGATATCTATAATTTGTTCGTTTGGATCCACATAAGATTCAACAGTCTCAACTAATGGGGTCACGTGTGAAGATGACGAATGCATTAATCGTTCCCCATGATGGTTCAAAGTAGTATACATCTCCATCATACCATGTCTTACTAAATGGTATCGAACATTTTTATAATACTCAACCATTGAGTTGTTACATTTCATACACGGATACCGAATTAGAGGTGAACCCCAGTTGTGTGCCATTGCAAAATCAATAAACTGATTTATTCCATCGAGGTATTCGTTTGCATATCTGTTAGGATTCTGTATCCACTGTCTGTCCATATCGCATGCGGAAAAAAAAATCACAATGGTTACAAACACTTCAATTATAAAATGCCACTTTATGCCTCCGGTAAGGGTCATATCCCATTTAGGAATGCACACCTATGTGCCGAATTTTACAGCTCTATCATATTAGATTTCTATGTCGAAAAAATTCGGCAATATATCCATGTTGTTCTTCAAGTGCAGCATGTAAGTATTAAATACGTAAGCAACACTCGAAGAATGCAAAGACATGCTACCAAATTTCTCACGATCGAAATCTAACTGTTCCTAAAAATGGGGCAATTCAAGAATTAATTGGACAACAGTCATACTTTCTCATCCATGTGCGAAATCCAAATAGTTCTCAAACGGGAAACTAAGTTTTCATGAAAAAAAAATGTATGAATTTAAGTGCCATTAACTTTGTACAACAAAAAACAATGTTTGCATACAAATAAATTATATCACATAAATGCTAAAAAAAACAAATAAATTAGCTACAATTAATGTTAATGAAATCGTTGAAGAAAATATACATCCTAATTCGTTCTTCACCGATAGTCGTATAAAAAAAACCTATACACAACAATTTAGTTTTGTTAGTTTCATTTCACAATTTCCCAAAAAAAAAGTTCAAAACAAAATCGCTTACCAAATTCAATGATCGATCGAGGAAATGATATAGGTGATGAAGAGTGAGAGAACAAGAGGTAGTGAGATGAGGGAGATGAGAGGTAGCTGCAATGAATTTGCAGTTTCTGCCTCTCTGCGTTTGGGAAGCTGAATTAAAAAGTCATTTTGCGCAATGAAGCCTTCGTCGTGCAAACCCTATGCATTCAAAACTTTAGCACCAAATCTGTGCCCGTTTACCACGTTTTTTGCCCGAACTTGCGAGACAAAAAAGTCGTCACGCAAAACATATGCATTCCACATTTTGGCGCCAAATAGATGATCATTCCCCATGCTTTCTCCCACACCTTGTGCGACGAACAACTTCATTGCGCAAAACTTTGGTGCCAAATTTTTCCGTACCCGCGTTTTTCTGCTAACCTTTGTGCGACGATTTTGTTGCTTCGTCGCGCGAGTTATAGCAACAAAATCCCATATTCATCGCACAAACCAGTTTTACGCGACCGGTTTACCCTCGTCGCCTGCAGTATAAGAACTCGTCGCGCAAAACAACTTTGCGAGACGAAGCTTTGTCGCACAACATTTAATTTTAATTTCTTATTTTAAAAATATTTATTTTTCATTCATTAATTTATTTATTTTAAACCCATAAATAAATCACACCCAAATAAATCAAGAAATTATTTAATTAAAGAATTCATGCATATTTAATTAATATACACATTTATTACAATACCATTTCATTCAACAAAAACATTAAGGGCGAAAAGTACCGTTCATAAATAAAAACTGAAAAGTCAAATGTCATTATTTAACTAATCATAAAAAAATGAAAAATAAATAAAAAAACCAATTCTACTCCGCCGTCGGTGGTTCAGGTATTCGCTGTAGTTCTGCTTCACGTTGAGCATCAAACTTCCACTCTCGAGAAGAAAACTTGATATGTTGTCAATCCACTTCATCAGATTTAGGTTAGTTTTTTCAATATCTCAATCAGAACATTTGTTACGCACTAATGACCTAATGTCGCACCTAGACCTAAAGCGCATCTCCGACTCCCCAAACCCCTTTAATTCTTCATATGTGATTCGGTAGCGACTCCCACCAAAAGTGTATTAGACCCGAGGAGCAGCTCTCTTATTTTTCTTGTCTACCAACAAATATTAATTTAATTTGACAAAAAAAAAAAACAAATAGTAATTTATACAAATCACAAAATTTAGTACGTATTACCTTTTCTAGAACCTTCGCCCTCGATTCTATTTGATATGTTGAAAATGTGCCCTAAATCCAATCAGATGATGATACTTTACGGACATTTCACATATTAAACTAAACTAGCTTAATATAAGGACAAAGATTATTGTTTGAAGTCGTCTCATATAAATGTTATACGCTTAAACAATAAGTTCAATGAATATGTAATTAGGAGAATGTGATCTAAAGAAGTTAGATTCATGAGACCATTCTCTTCCATACACATATCTTAAACGTTCATGATCATAGGATTGCCAATTAGGCATTGACGATCCATTAAGATCAATTCATGTTATGTCTTCTCGCCGAGAGAGTGACTGGTCTCGAGTCATTGGTGTGATTGACACCAAGACAAGTATGTAGGTGCTCAATAGAGAATGAGTCCATTGAACACGATCAACGAGGAGTTCTCATACTTATGTCACATGAGAACTCATGGTTAGGATAATGCAAAGTAGTCCTTTGATCTGAGACACCATAGTTGTCTTATGGTTAGGTCCTTAATCTTTGATTATGTTAAAGGAATTCTGTTAAGAATGTCCACGACATCGTTGAGGTTAAGCTGACTAATCATAGAGGCATAAGAGTGTGCAATAAGGGATCTCTAACCTTCAAACTGTTGAAGGAGAATACTCTATGATATGATTAAGAGTCTATAGCCATAGAAAATGAATACGATTTAGGAAGTATGTTCCAAATCACAATCAAGGTAATCATATAAATGAGAGGATCACGTTGGATAGTAGACATGAATAAACTATCTTCCAAACAATGTGATCAAGAGTATTGGTTTAGAGAATGACCTAATGGATCGTACATCATGTACGGTAGAGATTGAAGAAACAATGGAGTTGAGTAAGGAAAATTAAATAGTTTAATTGTTTATGGTTAGAATTAATTAATATGTTAATTAAATTAATTAATCAAACGGATAAGTTTGTTTTCGACCTCGGGTTAGTTTTGGGCCTCAAGGCCCAATTGGCTTCAAATAGTCAAGCCCAATAACTTAGGTTGTATGACAACTTAAAATACAAAGGGCCTAAATGCCCAATAATAACCCCAAGGCCGGCCATACATAGGGTTTGGTTTAATTTCAACTATGCCACTCAAATGTGAGAGGCTATAAAAGGAAATTTATAGGCCAAATTTATTTAGGGTTTTCTTTTGAGGAAATTGGAGAGAGCAAAAGCTTTCATTTTCTCTCTAGGAGGCCAGCCCTTAGGGAGGATTTCACTAGCATCAAATCCTCCCCAAGTCACTCTTCTCTTCTTCAAATCTCTCCTTGGTGTGGAAACTTAGAGGTTCCCTTTCTTGGGAACTTGGAGAATCCATTCCTCCATCCTCCTCCAAGAAATCCATGGAGCCAAGAAGCAAGGAATGAAGGCACTCTCTCTTGGGTGATTAACCTTTGCTTATGCAAAGAGGATTCAACAAAGGTATAAGAAATCTTAACTCCTTTCTCTTTGATTTGAGTTGAGTCTTGGTTCATAACTACTAGGCTTTGAATTTTAATGGGCAAAGTTTTGTTTTTGAGTACATTCAAGCATGATTCCGTCTTTAATTGTTAATTGCATGCGTAAATGTTGCTCAAATGAACTTAGTAAAATCATATTTTTCACATCATGATGAACGAGCAGTAGAGTCGGCCATTGTACTGAAATTCAAATAACAACTGGCATTGTAATCCAGAAAAAAGTAAAGCATTTCCAAAATGAATTGTGAAGAACAAGGAGCGCGAAACTACAAATTTAAAGGAAGTTTGGGGACCTTGCGGGACAAAGCTTTCGTTGTGCATAACCTGCACTAAATATACTATTGATTCCTCCAATTCAAAAGCATCGGGCTGAATACTTTGTGGGAAATTTTTCGTCGCGCATTTGTTTGGAGCCAATAAAGGGCTTACCCACGGTTTTCTACCAAACTTTGTGTGATGGGGTCGTTTCTTCTTTGTGCAAGGCCCATTTGCGCGACAAAACCTTGCGTCACAATGTGCGACGAATTTACGCAATGGTGTCTTAATTTCGTCATGCAAAACACCCTTGCACGACGTTGTTTGCTTTATTGCACAAAGGTCTGTCGCGCAAATGGTTTTTTTCTACTAGTGACTTGAAATTGGGTACTAGGAGGAATATCCTGCAAATAAAAATTAACTTTGCATAGTAGACTAGTCAAATGAGTTAGTCAACTAGTCACAAGTTAGCCAATGATATAAAGTGTAGTTGTAAGAGAAAAGCCTAACTGACCAATACGTTCAACTAATCAGAGTCTGCCTAGATTAGTTTCACAACAATACTTCCTAAGCTTGAATACATTTACATATCGGTTCATTAACCGAACAGTAATAACAAAGTAACTATGAATTAAAGTATGGTGGTTTGACTAGTCAAGCTCGATTCGCCAGTTAATCAAACGCAAATCTATGAACAAAACTTAGTTCACTACGAGTTATCTTAGTCAACAACAAATTAGTTCATTGCTCATAATACGCAATGTAAACTTAGTTTCTAACACATATCAAATAAAAATTCATAGGATGCATGAAACATATGCAAGCAAATATGATATGTGGACAAGTTTAAGAGACAAAGAACGTAGGAAGTTTTTGGCCGGAAAAACCCACCGCTGGGTTAAAAAATCGAGGACTCTCCATTAAGTCCAATCCACTAATGAAATCAAGATTCTTACAAAGTAACCACACAAGCTCAATTCCTAGATCTTAATCCACATAGTAGCTTGTACCTTTGTGCAACCTTACCTTTCATGAGATGAACTCCCTCAGTCTTCACGAAGTGGCAGCTCCTCCTGATCTCTTCACCAAGTGGCACTGAAATCAAATCAACTTATGTAAATGATGTTATGATGAAGTTTATGCAAATCTGGATTCGTTGTCTAGTCAGTTTCATCAGTCAAACACTTGAAAGATGAACTTATGTGAATCAGAAAAGGGGTCAGTTTAAAGATTTGAAACTTGAAGAACTTAACCACCAAATTAAAACAAAACCATGAGGACAATGCTACCTAACATGCAATGATTGGGTGTTTAATGCATGAACATGGTTTTGTGGCTAGAGTTTCAATGAAGAACACAAGAGGTAGCTCAAAGCTAAAATCAACTTTTTTAAAAAAAAAATGTAAAACTCCTAGCCAAAAAAATGAGCATTAAAACGAATTTAAGCAAGTAATTTCAAAGATAGATTTAAAAATATTTGATGAAGAAAATTATCCATAAAATATGCTTGATGCTCCTAGGAGATCTAAGATGGAGATGAAAATAAAGCTCTAAAAAACTTTTCCAATCTCAAACCCCCAAAAACAATGAACCCTAGATTGATCTTTTAAATAGGGTTTGATATTCAAACAGAAAATGGACCAGAAAAACCACGTGTCATGTGCGAAAGCAATCTGAAAAATATCTAGGGGTTGAAAAACACTATTGGGCAAAAAGCTGTCAGAAAACCCATGTGGGTTGTCTTAAAGTGTAAGCCCAGCTCGCGTGAAAGCAGCGAGAAATTTTGACTAGACAGAACCACTAAACATAATGAACTGGAAATAATGGCATGAAATGCATATGCATGAACAAACCTTTGATGAGAGAAGTTAAGCTCTTGAAATGATATTCTCAGCAGCATGATCCCAAAAGTAGCATTTTAACCCTAAAACTAACTAGAGCATGTGGTACAATTTTCAACATTTGACAAGGGAAGCTAAACAATAAATCTAGACTTCACATGACTATTGTCCATTTGATAAATATAATATTTCTTCTTATTCAAACAGAATGACATGGAGAAAGAAATACCAAAGAGTGATGTGTAATATACTTACCAACGTTTGAAGAGAATATTGGAATAAAATGTGGACAATGCTGGAAAAGTTTTCATCCCGATGAAGCACTACTTCACCTTGATAGTTTGGGACATTCAGAAATGAACAATGACACATTAGAATTCCAAACTACCAAGGAGGTAGAGACCAATATTTTTTACCATGCTTTACAAGTGATAAGAACAAAACCTTAACTATAATCTAATCTATATGCCAAATTGTTTCATACAAAACATTCTAATTTTTCTTTTTCTTTTTTTTTTTTGCAACGAGACAAGATTCAAACAATATACAAGGACTTCAAGAGTGACAACACCATCACAGTAGATATTGAAAGTTGCAAGACTTGTGCACAACAACAAGAAGACTCAAATGTACAAACTTTATAGTACATAAGCATTCAAGTTCTAGAGTTATTGTAAGTGTAAATATAAATATCATTATTTGTCATCTAATGCTATCTAGTGATCTGCTCACGTATCATACTTATCTTTTTACCAAAAAATGCAGGTTGGATTGTGGGATCTTTGTCATTCATTATCCACAATAAGTACAAGAGGGCAAATTGATAGAACCCACTTTCGACAAGGAAGAAGTATTCAAGAAAAGTGCTGAAATTGTAACTACATTGGTGAATCAAGCAAATAGTTATTCAAATGGACTACAAGGGGTGCTTGAAGAAAGATGGAACTCTAGGGAAAAAACAACAATACTAGATGGTTATGATGAAGAAGACATTATTAGCCTGTGAATTAATTAATGGATGTAATTTCATATTGCATTATATGACTGGATATAAAACAATTGTGACAATTATAACAGTTCTACTACATATTATATAATGAATTTCAAATTATATAATTGTTGACCCTAAAAACTACCAAGCCTACGTTGCGCGCAGGCCGAATAATCTATGAGCTCACTACGTCCTTCGGTTGAATGCGGGGCTTGCCAACTCGACGGCCGAGCTCGGCCGGTGAGTAAAATGTTGATGTTGCGTTGTGTGCGCGGCTGACTTCTGAATCTTGCGACTGTGGCCGAGGAAGGAACACGCCTCAGCCTTTGGGTTCTAGAGCCTGAAGACAAGGCTACTAGTCTTGCGAAGTTCACGCTCGTCGGCGCCGGATTCGGTCACGGTGATTATATTCGTGAAGGTATAAGCACGCCGAATGGACACCAACGTATAAGGGCACAGATACTCGAAACTGATGTAGGTCTTGATTGTGAAAGTGGTTCGGCTGCCTGAATGCCGAACTCTGAAACCAACCTGCGAGTATCCAATCATAAAACAACTCGGCGTTCGATGTGCCGAGCCTAGTAATTCGTAATACCTCACTTCATCGAGAAGGCTGATGAGATAACCTCTGCCAATAAGGATTCAAAAATCCTTCTCGACCGAGACTTGGATAGGTAACCAACCGGCCTCGACGCAGTGCTGTTTATCCAAACTGAAGGTGCTTCGCGATCGACTGGTTCTACGGCGATAGTGCTGTTTATCCAAACTGAAGATATCACCGGTTGCCTTCACAGTGATGTTTATCCAAATTGAAGATGCGTTGGTGGACAAGAAAATAAAAATCTCAAAGGTTGAGAGGGTTTGCGCAGAGCAGATTTGTGTGTTGAATTGGAGATGCTTAATGTTATGCTCCCTCTCCCTATTTATAGTAGTGCAAACACTCCGAATCGTCCTTGGATAGAACTCCCAGTCCTAGTCCAACTCTACTTCGGCCGATACCAATCCGATTCTATCTTGACTGATCCCAATCTGACTAGGACTCTGAATCTGACTCCCATCGCGAGTTCGATTCATTTCTTCTCGGGACTCCTTCTCCTAATGGGTCTCGGCTTCTATCCACTTGTCTGTTCCTCCTAATTCAGATAGGAATCCTTCTAATCCATGGCCCATAGCGCCGACCCACTACCTTCGCGCAGGTCTTGGGCCGAGGATAGTCCGAGCTCGGCCCAATGTCATTTTGGGCCCAAGCACTGCCCCCTCGCTTCTGAGGTCGTCGACCTATCGCCTATGGTCGAGCCTCGACCTTGAAGAAGTGAAACGACATTACTCTTCTCGAAACGACCGATGAGCTGTCTCAAAGGGTAACGCCACACCCATTTATTAGCAATGATGTTTCCCTCGAACTCTTCCCGAACTCGCCACGCGTCAGTCCTCGATCACCCTGACAGTCCGCAATTATCAATCTGGACGCACGTAAACGTCGAAACGTCCCGTTGCATTAATTATCGTCGTCACACGCAATCGTGTGTCCTCAAACCACGCGATACGCCGTCAGTCTGCGAGATTCTCGGTCCTTTCACCTGGATTTTCTGAAACAAATCATGGCGCGTAGTCTTATCGATGGTCCATTTCAAATTTCAAAAACTGACCGATTGATCTTCCTGAGAAATGCCTATAAATACCCCATTTTCTTTCATTTCCATTTTACGCTTTCAAAAACTCTCCAAAATTCCCTTGCTTTCTCCCCTGAACCTTCAAAGAAAGAATCCCAGAATTCCCCTGAACCCAGATACTCATCTTCAACCTTTCTTCTCATCCACAATGGCCTCATTCATTTCCAAGTTCTCTGGAGAGTGCAACACTCACAAGGACATCATCGATCATTGCGCCATCAAGGCCATCCGGTTTGAGGATGACTCCAGCGCGTCCCATCAAATTCTTGGACCCCTGTTCAAGAAACCAGTGCCCACGACCATCACCAACCTCCTGCAGGACCAACGCCTGACACCTCTGCGCCAAGGTTTCGAGTGGTCGAAATGGGAGATGTCGAAGCCTCAAGGAGCTTGGCCTTCGACTACCGCGACCTGGGCCACCTGGGTCGATCGCATGGAGAAATTCTTCGGCCAGGAGTGGAAAGCACTTGGAATCTACGACGCCATCAGACTCTTGACGGTGGAGATTGCTATGGACAAGAATCTTCTCATAGCGGCCTTGAGTTTCTGGTGCTCGGCCACCAACACCATGGTCATCCCCCTTGGACCTATCGGCCCCAACATTCTCGACATCTCGGCCATCCTTGGGACATCACCATCCGGTCTCCCAGTCGATGCTGCCCTCTTTGGGTGTTCGTTGAACCTGGATCTTAGAGCCCTGTTCGATACTCGGGCTGTTGAGACACTAAGCCGAAGCGGTCAAGAGCCTTCGAAGGAGGAAGTTCAAAAATTGCACAAGAACTTCTTCAACTACAGCACCCTCATCGTCCATTTCGCTGGTCGAGGGGAGGAGAGACCCCACAGCGGGGAACATGAGGCATTTTTGTTCTACTGGTACAACAAGTTCATATGTTGTACCAAATCGATCAAATGCTTGGTCGAGAACATGCCTGTGCCCGAGGCCCTGGCTAGTGGTCACGTCCTGGAGTTGAGCCCGGCCATTCTCGCCAGCCTATCGCGTTGCCTGGCCGAGGCGACTATCCACAAGATCGACCCGCACCAGAGTGGACCTCTTTGGGTGTTTCAACTATGGCTGCAAACCTACTTCACTGCGCTTCGGCAGGAGATTCCTGACTTTCTTTCTACCGAGGCGCTCGGTCTTCAACTGGCCTCTCGACCGGTGCCCCCTCATCAGGCTGAGGAAGTCTTCAAGTACTTCTTTGGTCTTGAAGACTTCTCCGACGACGAGTTCCTCGTATGTCGTCGTCGTAATTATCCTTCCTCCATTAATCTTTCGACTTCGGTTTGGAGCGAAGGCGAGGATGGTGCCCTTCGACAAAATTGGGGGTCGTTCATGCTATCACGCGACCTTCCTCTCGGCTGCGATGCTCGCCGGGCAAGCTGGGAGGTCTATCATCCCCAATTTACCGCCAGGCAACTTGGTTACCTCCAAGGCTGCCCGGTGCCTCTACTTCGCTCCCGTTCCCTTCTGAGCCGAGGACGGCTCACTGGTTCATCTGAGAAGGAGTGTCGAGACACCGGGAAGGAATTCCAAGAGCGGTGCGAACAATTTCATCTCCGACCGTCTGTTCCTAAGACTCTCAGCACCGATACTTTCGGGGACTGGTGGGAAGCATATACCAGGACTTCTTCGGGGGGTCAGTCGAGGATATCATTACCCAGATCTTCGGCGACCGTCCCCAAAAAACTGCCGCCCTTCCTGCTAAGGAGAAGAACTCAGGTAATCGGCTGTCTTCATTCGCCCAGTATTTGTTTCACTTTGGCAACTCAGTTCTACACTTAATTCCATTTTATCTTCCTTTCTTAGGTGGTCGAGCACTCAGACAGGCAGTCGTGATCGCTGCGGCTGCGGCCAAGAAATAGGCTGCTCATTCCAGGAAGGCCGATGCTGTCGTGCCCAATCAGCCGAGCAAACGCTCCCGCCCCGAGGTTGAGCCGATCCGTGACACCCCCCACCCTCCAAAACGCACCAAGAAATTAGCGCAAAAGGGAGAGCGAGAGGTTCATGTTATCAACAGCCAGACCACCAAAGCGACCAACTCGGAAACTCCTCTTCCTGCTCCCTTCGCCCAGGAGCTACTGGAGCAGCAGCCGAGGTCGACCGTCCCAGCGTCCCAGGCGCCTCCTGTCTTGGAAACAGTCGGGCAAGCTGCCGCCTCGGATATACCTAAGGCGGTCGACCTTCTTGCCGTTTCGCCAGGTGGAGAGCCTGCAGCCCCAGTGCCAGCTACCGCTCCTGTCCCGGAGGTGGTGGTCGAGAGACGATCCCTGCAACATCCAAAATGAACGGCGATCGTTCTGGAAGAGGTATGAATGGTCTAGAATAAGTATTAAGTATGGAGTCTGTCATATCAACCTGATGGTAATGCCCTTGCACTGTTATTGCAGGATGATGCTAGTGAAGGGATTCCTCTGGCGCGTCGTTCTCGCCGAGCTCGGCCATCCAGGCCTGCGGTTGCTTCTCCCCGACCACCTAGCGAAGGTGTCGAAACTTCCGACCCTGCTGTGGTTGAGGCGGTCGTGACGACCCCGGCAGCAGCCGAAGTTTTTCCAGTTACTTCCCCGGCCGAGGACAACGCCTCTGCCCCGGTTGGGGTGGAAGTCGCTGCTCCGGGAGTGGTTCCTCTTGCCAAGCCAGAAGCGACGGCAGAGACCCCGATACATCCACAGGACGTCGACCTCGGCATCCCCCCTCAGGAGGTCTCGTCGACCTACGTAAGGATTCCTATCTTCCTTTAATTCTTAGCTATGCCTTTCTTTTAGAGCTCTAAATCAAGGATGTACTAACTGCTAGGTGCCCCCCAATTCTTTTCACCGAAAGTTCTATGCGCCGAGGGGCGTTGTTTATATTTCTTGGCCGCCCTAGTGGCCATCGAATGTAGATAACCTCCATCGGCCGCGTGAATTGAGAAGCTGTCTCAAACATTGGGCTCGGCCTTTAAGGTCTTTGGGTTCGAGCAATGACCCAGGGGATATGGCCGAGGTCTCGTCGCGTCAGGTCTATCATCTTCCCCTTTTTTATCTTTTACAGTTTGGCTTATACTAATCTTTATTTCTTCATGCAGCCTTGCTGGGAAGCCGAGTTCGACGCCCTTGTCGCTAGCACGACAAAGAGGACCGCCGGGCCCTCGACTACGGTGGCACATGACCCGGTTGACCAGAACGCGCTCGCCAAGTTGCACGAATTGCTACCGCTATCAGCCTCTCAGATCTTAGAGCACAAGGGCCTCGACTCCGTCGGTGCGTGTCTAAACGATCTTGCTGCCGATGGTCGTTTGGACAACGCTACCGTCACACGGGCGTCTTCTCTTCTAGATCGAGCTCGGGAGCACTTCAGAATTTTCGCAAGGGCTATCCGAGCTGAGGGTGAATGGAAGGCTGCCTTGGCTGCACAGGAAGTTCTTCGCCCAAAAGTCGAGGTGCTGATAGCCAAGAAGGAGCAATTGGCTGAGCTTGACCGATAAATCGCCGAACTTCAAGATCGGCGGTCGGCATTCGCTTCTGAACTTTCACAAGAATTCGAGTCAAACAAATCTTGCTTGACTGAATATGTTGCCAACGCGAAACAGGTCGACCAGCTGAGGATGGACAAGGGTATTCGGCATGCGGAGGTCATCATGGGTGAAGTGAGGTGGCTGGAGCTGAAAGCCTTCCTTGAGACTGTTCTTCCCTCTTCGCCTTGGGGCTTTTGTTTTGTGAACACTTGTACTCCTTTTGGCAAATCTTAATGAGAATTTTATGAAATATTGCATTTGTTGGATCCGAATATTACTGTCTTTAGCTCGACCTGCCCCCTTGCCGAGAACTTATTTATCATTCTTGCATTTCCCAAGTAACCGGGTAATATTTCTTTAAGAACTTCCCATTAATCGGTAACTTATGAATTAAACCCGTTCGGTCCTTGAGATGATATGCCCCCTTACCGAGAACTTTGTGAACAATGAATGGTCCCTCCCAATTCGGTGACCATTTGCCGAACCTAGGATCTTTAATTCCAACTGGTAATATAGTCTGCCAAACCAAATCACCTTCGTCGAATGTTTTCTGTTTAACCCGCTGATTATAAGCTCGTTCGGCAATCTTCTTTTGCGCTGCCAATAAGTTGAAATCATCGAGTCGCGCTTCTTCCAAATCTTCTAACTCTTGCCTCATGGCCTGACTGTACTCGGCGCTAAACAGACTACTCTTTTCGATTATTCGCAGCGAGTTTACACTTAGCTCGACTGGCAGCATTGCGTCATGCCCATAAGTCAAGGCATACGGCGTTGTCCCAGTCGCCGATCGTGGTGAGGTTCGATAAGCCCACAAAGCTTCATTTAGCTTTAGATGCCACATACCAGGCTTTTCCTTCACCATTTTCTCGAGGATACCGATCAACACTTTGTTACTCGCTTCGGCTTGTCCGTTCGCCTGTGGGTAATACGGCGTAGACTATTCGAGCCGAATATTCAATCCACTTGTATATTCCTTAAACCTGTCGGATACGAAAATTGTGCCATTGTCTGTTATGATCGTTTCTGGCACGCCGAATCTTGTCACGATGTTCTCTTCTACGAAATTACAAACTTCTCTAGACGTTAACTTGGCATATGATTTTGCCTCGACCCATTTAGTGAAGTAGTATGTGGCCACTAGTATCCATGCATGTTTCGCTGCTCCGGAAGATGGTGTGATCTTGCCAATCATATCCATGGCCCAGCCTCTAAACGGCCATGGTTTAGTCACTGAATGTAGTATCTCGGCTGGTACTCTTTGTATGGGGCCATGGATTTGGCACTGTACGCATCCTCGGGCGAACTCGATGCAATCATTCAGCATGCTCGGCCAAAAGTACCCGTGGCGGCGTAGCAGCCATCGCATCTTTCGGCCTGATTGATGAGCTCCGCATATCCCTTCGTGCACCTCTGTGACTGCTTGGACGACCTCCCGTGGTCCGAGGCATAATAGCAAAAGGCCGTCTTCACCTTTTCGGTATAGCCCATTCTGATAGATGACGTAGTTCGTGGCATGCACCCTTGTCTTTCGATCATGTTTGACGTTCGGATTGTCAAGGTATTGCATAAGTGGTCTTCTCCAATCGTCTGGTAATGCCTCGATCGCACAAACAACCAACGATTCTTCTCGTTCCAATAACGATGGCAAAGACATCACGCGTGTTCGAATTACTTGGTCGTGATGGAGGACTTGTTGATTGACCAAGGCCGAATATGACTGGTGCACTGTGGGTGTCATCCGGCCTACTTCGCCCCCCAAGAGTTGTGCTCCGGAGGCTAGCTGGGCGAGTTCATCAGCGATGGTGTTTCGGTCTCGAGAAACGTGGCTAAATGTGATACCGTCGAATGACTCAACCAGATAGCTGGCAACCATGTGATATGGTGCCAGAGTGCAATTCATGCAACGAAAAGTGCCATTGAGTTGGTTGATGACAAGTTCGGAATCACCGAGAACAAATACGCGAGGGGCTCGTAATTCATGGAGAACGCCGAGCCCGATGACGAGAACAAATACGCGAGTTGGTTGATGACAAGTTCGGAATCACCGATATGGTGCCTAATTGTTGGTACACGTAAAGTCGAGCTTGAGGGAGAAATACCAACGATGTCGTTGTGGTGACTAGATGACGAGGCCAATGCCGGCCGATGTGGAGGTGCTAGAGCCATCGAAGTACAGCGTCCAGAAATTGTCGCGTGCTTCTATCATGCCGATCTCGACATCGTCCTCCCCGAAGTCGTATGGGGAGGGATGTTGAGCAAGAAAATTGGCGAGGGCTTGCCCCTTGACTGCTTTCTGAGGCACATACTGTAAGCTAAATTCGAATAATGCCATCGTCCATTTCCCAATTCGGCCTTTGACCATTGGCCGAGTGAGCATGTATCGGATGACATCTGTTTGAGCGATGACATAAGTGACCGTCGGCAACATGTAGTGCCGGAGTTTGGATGCGGCGAAAAATAGAGCCAAGCACAACTTCTCGACGGGGGAGTAATTGATTTCTGGCGAGTTGAGCCTTTGGCTGAGATAGAAAACGGCCTGCTCGCGCCCGGCATCATTGTCTTAAGCGAGGAGACAGCCAATGGATTCCTCGACCGCGGATATGTAAAGTTTTAGAGGTTTATCGCACCGAGGGGGAACGAGAACAGGTGGTTTTGTAAGAGAGACTTTGATTTGCGTGAAAGCTGCTTGATGTTCATCACGCCACTCGAACTTGTCTGAATCCTTGAGCTTCAGAAGTGTGGAGAATGCCTTCATTTTGCCTGCCGAATTTGCTATGAAACGGCGGAGAAAGTTTATTTGGCCGAGCAACGATTGGAGTTGCTTTTTGGTGGTTGGTGGTGGAGCGCTCAAAATTGCTCGCGCCTTGTTCTCATCTATCTCAATGCCCCGATGATGGACGAGAAAGCCCAAAAAATTGCCAACTGACACACCGAAGGCGCATTTAGCAGGGTTCATCTTGAGATGATGTCGGCGCATACGAAGGAAAGCCTACCGAAGATCATCAAGATGCGTTCGGCGGCTCTTAGATTTGACTACCACATCATCGATATATACTTCAACGGTCGTGCCAATCAGATCGTGAAAGATGGCGTTCATAGCGCGTTGATATATGGCACTAGCGTTTTTAAGGCCGAACGGCATGACTACCCATTCATAAGTGCCGAGTGCCCCCGGGCAACGAAATGCAGTTTTATGGACGTCGGCCTCGGCAATGAAGATCTGGTTATAACCGGCATGTCCATCCATGAAGGATAATATGGCATGATTAGCCGCGGCGTCAATGAGTAAGTCTGAGATCGGCATTGTATACTCATCCTTGGGTGTTGCCAGATTCAGATTGTGAAAATCGATGCATATTCGAAGAGCGCCGTTTTTCTTGAGTACGGGGATGATATTTGCGAGCCATTCGACGTATCGAGCTGTTCGAATGAACCCGACGTTTAAAAGACGAACGAGTTCATCTTTGATGCCGAGTTGGACCTCGGTCGAGAATCGTCGGGGTGGTTGCCGAAAGAGCTTGCAACTAGGCTTGATACGTAATTCGTGTTCGACGAGCGTGCGATCAAGACCCAGCATCTCATGATAGCTCCAAGCGAAACAATCTTTAAATTCATGAAGTAGCTTGCAAAGCTCCTTTTTCATAGATTAGGGAAGCAAAGCACTAATAAATAATGGTCGATGATCCTCGGCCGTTCCAACATTCACCTCCTCTAATGGATCTTTAACCTGAGGCCGTTTGTCTTCAAGGTCAGCCGGAGCGGCCGGAATATTATCAAAAAAAGAGCATGGGACTGCTACCGTCCTCGGCCAGGAATTCCACAAGATTAATACCCGAATGAGACTGTTTGGATATGATATGCCAATGAGCCAGCAATCGTTCCATAATCGATGAAACCGCAGCTCGGCGTCGGGTTTGACTAGTGTTAGACATCAGGATCGACGATAAAGTTAACCAGTCCGAGTCTCGCCGAATCCTGATAGACAGTTTCGACGCCAACCTTGACGGCTTTCTGAACAGAAATGCGAGTCGGTCGTCCTTCTTCATTGAGTCTCTGTAAAGTAATGTAACCAACGTGGTCGTCATAATAACGTGCTTGGACCATGTTGGCTTCAAAGGGCTGATGGTCGGCCGGGTGTACGACGATGGATTTCCCATCCCAAAAGACGAGGACCTGATATAACGAAGAGGGAATACAGCTTGTTTGGTGAATCCAATCTCGACCGAGCAGCACATTGTACTCGGTCTTTGAATCAACTATGAAGAAAGCTGTCATGTGGTTGCGACCAGCGATGCTTACTTCTAACGGCAACACTCCTTTGGTTTGAGACTTATCCCCGACGAAGCTGCTCATGGTAATGCCTGATGGGATAAGTTCGTCGTTGGAACGGTGTAAGGCCTTCATGATGGATACAGGCATTATATTGACAGTGGCTCCACAGTCGACGAAGATTTTTGAGACTGGGTATCCTTCGATGTGAGCTGTGATGTATAGAGGTTTGAGGTGGCGAAGATTGGCGGCCGAAGAACGAGGAAGCAGTTCGGCCAAAGCTGCCTTGAGATCATCATCCTTAGTCGTTGGCTCGAGGTCAGTGAGAGAAACAAGGTCAACTTGGGTAGATTCTTCGGCTACTACATCGCCGTCTAGGAAACTTGGCTGGGACGTGGTCGACTGAAAATCGACAGACAAGACATGGACCATGCTAATTTCCATGTTGTCGAGGATTGAAGGGCCCATCAAATTGGGGTCTCCCTCCTTTGTCAGTTCCTCTTCTTCTGGAGTCTCGTCCTCCGGAATTTCTTCCTCGTCCCCAAGGTTCTCTTCATCGTCGAGGTTTTCCTCTTCATCCCCGAGGTTCTCCTCTTCATTCCCAAGGTTCTCCTCTTCATCCCCAAGGTTTTCTTCCTGGCTTGCTTCCATGTCCTTTGGGTTCCTTAATACTGGCGCCGGGTCTGGGGCTTGCGTCGTGACCTGGGTTTGTTCTTGGTATGCTATTCGGGCATTTCTGATGTCCAGGTAGGCGTCCAAACGTTCGACACGGCATATTTCATCGGCCATAAGGCCGAAGAGGGAGACGGCCGAAAATACCTCAAAATGGTATCGCAAGTACTGGAGATCTTCTAGGGAAAAAGGGAGCTCACCTAGGTCGACGTCCATATATGGATCGACACTGAAGCCGAGAACTCGAGCCTCACGTATGTGTTCACTAAAAACTACCAAGCCTACGTGGCGCGCAGGCCGAATAATCTATGAGCTAACTACGTCCTTCGGTTGAATGCGGGGCGTGCCAACTCGACGGCAGAGCTCGGCCGGTGAGTAAAATGTTGATGTTGTGTGCGCGGCTGACTTCTGAATCTTGCGACTGCGGCCGAGGAAGGAACACGCCTCGGCCTTTGGGTTCTAGAGCCTGAAGACAAGGCTACTAGTCTTGCGAAGTTCACGACTCGTCGGCGCCGGATTCGGTCACGGTGATTATATTCGTGAAGGTATAAGCACGCCGAATGGACACCAACGTATAAGGGCACAGATACTCGAAACTGATGTAGGTCTTGATTGTGAAAGTGGTTCGGCCGTCTGAATGCCAAACTCTGAAACCAACCTGCGAGTATCCAATCATAAAACAACTCGGCGTTCGATGTGCCGAGCCTGGTAATTCGTAATACCTCACTTCGCCGAGAAGGCTGATGAGATAACCTCTACCAATAAGGATTCGAAAATCCTTCTCGACCGAGACTTGGATAGGTAACCAACCGGCCTCGACGCAGTGCTGTTTATCCAAACTGAAGGTGCTTCGCGATCGACTGGTTCTACGGCGATAGTGTTGTTTATCCAAACTGAAGATATCACCGGTTGCCTTCACAGTGCTGTTTATCCAAACTGAAGATGTGTTGGCGGACAAGAAAATAAAAATCTCAAAGGTTGAGAGGGTTTGCGCAGGGCAAATTTGTGTGTTGAATTGGAGAGGCTTAATGTTATGCTCCATCTCCCTATTTATAGTAGTGCAAACACTCTGAATCGTCCTTGGATAGAACTCCCAGTCCTAGTCCAACTCTACTTCGGCCGATACCAATCCAATCCTATCTTGACTGATCTCAATCTGACTAGGACTCTGAATCTGACTCCCATCGCGAGTTCGATTCATTTCTTCTCGGGACTCCTTCTCCTAATGGGTCTCGGCTTCTATCCGCTTGTCTGTTCCTCCTAATTCAGATAGGAATCCTTCTAATCCATGGCCCATAGCGCCGACCCACTACCTTCGCGCAGGTCCTGGGCCGAGGATAGTCCGAGCTCGGCCCAATGTCATTTTGGGCCCAAACAATAATATAGTACATTTGATAAAATTTACAAAAATAAATTGTTATCATTTTCGAACAATAATTTAGTTATGTCTATTGCAAAAACTTGTCCATATTATTATCCAAAATTATCATTAATATATATATAATTTCAACATTAAAATTAAAATTATTTATGCACAACAATAAAAAAACAGACACGTAAATGAAAAGTGACAACAAACACTGTTTATGAAAATAAGTTTACACTATTTATGAAACTAAAAATAAAACATATTTATTCTTTACATTTTAAAAATTAAATTATATCACCAAGTGATCCAAAAGGAACAAACAAAATATAAAAAAAAAAGTCCACATAATAATACAAAAATAAAGACCAATAAAGGTCCAACAAATTTCACCAACTACTCAAGCTATACACACACCATCCCCGTGCAAACAAACTTCCATTAATGAATTCGGTCAAACTTGCATTTCCAGAAACTAGAAAACAAAAACCCAGCAAAAGGTCATCCGTTCTCCATATCATCCATTTCCATCATCCAAGTTCTTCACAGAAAAATCGAGAAAAATCTGTCAAACTCCATCAACAACTTCTTCGCACAAATCTACATAAGAACAAACCAAGGTAACAATCTCACTCTATTCCTCCACAAATTTAACAATTTTATACTTAGTTCACTACTTGCATAAATTAGATAAACTCGAATCAACCACAAACAATGACATGCAAGAATTTAAACACCATTTCAATGAAATCAACTTTTGCTCTTCACTCAACATCATTTCATCACAGATCCACGAAACTAACACTTTTTACTAACTTAGCTTGTAATGTATAAACTTATATCATCCTAAATTACACTTACTACTATAATTTTATCTTTGTGCTTTACTCACTTCAACAAAATAAAAAGATTTATGTAGATCTACAAAATACTTTGTGTTTTTCTCAGTTTCATAAACAATTTCTTATTTGGTACACTTTCATAAACAATCTCTTATGTTGGTACATTTTCATAAACAGTTTGCAAAATTCTTCAGTTTCAAAAATAGTTTACAGAAAAAAAAAAATATCACATACAAAGAAGGAAACTCTTCATCTACAGATTGAAACATTCCCGAAGAAGGCATTGTTGCAAAACCAACGCAAAGCACATAGAAAAAAGGGCACAAAAAACAATCACAACAAACGCAAAAAATAGGTAAAAGTTGAAGAAAAGAATGAAGATGGATCAAAGAGGCAGAAGAAAACCTTTCAAACACTGCAACAGTCGACAATGACTAAGAGAAAGAAAAAAGAAAAAGCCTAAACTGTTTCCGAATCAAACAAGGAGCAAAATGAAGAAGGCACAGTCCATGATGAGGGAATACAACAAACAACTGAACATAATGATGGAGAAGAAACATTTCGAGAGAAAAGTGTTAGATTAATGACAAAAGTAACAAATCAAGAAGTAGCCATTAAAGCTCTCAAAAACAATGATGTGTAATGCAAGAACCAAAAACTCGGAAGAACAAAAACCAAAAAGGAAAAAGAAAGTCATAGGAGACACTCCCTCATTCAAGCTGGATTTAAAAGATGAACCTTCAAGTGTATAGACTGCGTTATCGTATATAAACCCTAGACTCAAGCAGGTCTTTTAGTGAATGATCATAGACTCAAGCAGTGGGCAAGAGAATTCAAGTGTATAGACTACGTTATCGTATATAAACCCTAGACGGGTGTATTTATACCATGGAAGAGAAACCTTTTTGGGATAGAATCCGCGTTCTAAGCTGGGAAAATCCTAGAGGATGTCTAGTAAGTAAATATAGAATCATCTAAGGAGTTGTGATTCTTTGCAGCGCACACCTATTGATAGGAGCATATTTATGCGACTTAGTTAGCTTGTTTTCTTGCATTTACTTAGCTTAATTATGTTTATTAGAGTGTTTTAAGCTATTTTCGTGTGTTTTCAGGTTTAAATGGCAAAAGTGGCAAGAAAGTGCATTTTGGAGTGTTTTAGAGCAGTTTTGGGCCAAGAATGGATAGCTTACTTATGGAGCAAGGTGGATGGACAAATTTGAAGTCAAAAGAGGAAAGGAACATGCTACAAATCTGGAGAAAATAAAGTCAAGATAAAGAAGATAAGGAGAGAGCAAGAAATATGGAACATTATCTCTAACATTATCCATAACCTTATCTTATCTTATCCAAACTACCTTATCTTACCCTAACCTTATCCTAATCCTATTCTACCTTAAAACCAGCTACAAAGAGGACTCCTACTTACATTTAAACACCTAGAAATCAAATTTCTAGAAGCCTCATCCTATTCCTACAAAGGTGCCACACATATCATCTTCTAGAAGCCCAAATACCTGCTGTAAGACCCATTCCTTATCGCTCCTGGAATTTGCACGAATTTAACCTTGTTCTTTGTGGATTTGGAGTCCTAAATCCCTCTCCAAAGCTACCTTGGAACCGTGCCTCTTCTCAGCCCTATAAATACATCATATTGCAGCACAAATCATTCACCACCCACCATAATTCGACCATCCTCCATCCACCACCACAACACACATCCACCATTCACCACAAACACCTCATTGTGCCACAACAAGGAAGGAGAAAAGAAAAGGAGTCCCTTGGAGTCGTGCCTTGCCATTCAAGATGTTGGATTGTTGGAGCGTTCCTAGGTGTATTCTATCTTTTGTTAGTTCAATGTTTAATTTAAGTTATATTTGTTTTGTTGCGAACATGAGGAGCTAAGTTTATTTTAGCTAGGGGCGATTTCAAAGCCATGAACATATATTGCACATGAATTGATTACCTTCAGTTATTATTTCATAAATCGTGAATGCAATTTGCTTAACTGTTTAATCCATAACTTATTCTTGTATGTGGATTAAGGGTGCACACTTAGTTTGCATGCATGAATTTGATGCTAGAATATAAGGGAGTTTCACCTAATTGTTATGAACTTATATTCACAAGTAGTGGAGGTCGCTTCGCGTTAAGTAAAATTCCTGGCAGGAGTATCATGCAGTCATAGTTACGAATGCTTTGTCAACGCTTATGATTTTTATAGAACTTAATGATCTTTGATAGTATTTCTATTATGCAGTTCATGTAGGGAACTTGAGAAGAATAATTTGGTTGTTATGCATTGTCCGTCCAATTAAATGAACTTAGGGAAATCTGATGGTTAATTAGTGCAGTTCACGAATAATTTGGGGCATTGTCATTCATGGTTTAGAGAGATAATAACTGGAAATTGGTTTGTATGCATATGTGTCATGTGTGGAGAAGGACCCTCTAGCTAGCCATTCATCCATAAAACTACCCAATTTCGTCCAACATTTATTTAGTGTCTTTAATTTGCTTGTTTTAGTTTAAATTCGTCAAAAACCAATCCCCTTTTACTTTGTCATGTCAACTTAGTTAGAATCTGTTTGAATTTGCGTCTTTTAGTATTTTGAGTCAAGTTTAGTTAGAAATTCGTCCAAATTACTCCCTAGAGTCTGTTTTGAGTCTTTTTGAGTGTTTTGTGCTGTTTTAGTTCATTCTAGTCGGTTTTGAGTCATAGGTGTCTACTTAGACGTTTTCAAGTTTAGTTTTGTGTTTTTAAGTCTTATTTGTGTAGATTAGCAGCCCTAGTTAATCCCCGGCCTAGAACGATCCCTACTTTCTTATACTATAGCTATCTTAATAGGGTTTTAATTTGTGTGTCAAGTTAATTCTCACATCAAATTTTGGCACCGTTGTCGAGGATTAGCAAAATTGCTAATCCCCCTTTGTTTCTTTTCGTGTCTTTTGTTTTTAGTTTCTGATTTTGGTTTGTTTTGTTTATTTTACTTTTGATATTTGATTTAGTTTTCTTTCTTTGATTTCAGGTACTAGAGAAGCAAGACATGGCAATTGCTAATCTTCAAGCTCAAATAGCGAATCTTACTTCTCTTATGTCTCAGCACATCGAAAGGACCACGATGCAAAGTGTCCCTACATTTGGTTCGTCCTATATGCAAGGATATCCAGTTAATCAACAAAATTGGAGTGATCAGTCAAACTCTATGTGGTGGGAACCTCAACAAGTTCAACACGAAGCATATTGGCAGCCATATGAGGAGTTCTATTCTAGCCCTATGCAGCCTCCCCCACTACAAATCCAACCCAATTCAGGTTCGTCAATGGCTTGTAATCAAATTCTTGATGAACTAATTTCTTTGATGCAGGGAACACAAAATCAAGTCAAAGAGTCTCAACAAGAAGGATATTGGCAGCCATATAAGGAGTTTTATTCAATGTCTATGCAGCCACCACAGCCTCCCCCCATTCCAATCGAATTCAAGTATGTCCATGGATAATGATCAAGTTATTCAATTACTAACTTCTGTATCACAGGGATTACAAAATCAAAATAATAGAATAGCGAATCAAGACAAGGAGATGAGTGACATAAAGAAGCAAATAAGGCAGATTTCAGAGTTCCTTGGGCAGTTAAGGGAACAAGGCAAACTTCATAGTTCAACCATTGTAAATCCAAAAGGAGGTTTTGGAACCGCCGAAGCCATCATCCTGGAAAGTGGTTTAGAGGTTGGAGCTGACCCAAAAACGTTCCAACACAGCCTAAATATGGATGAACAGTTACTGCTTGAGGAAGAGGAGGATGACAAGGCCACGGCAAGGGAAGAACCACTCTTGCCGCAGTCTATCCTAGCCCTAACACCCTTGCCGCAACCCCTATGCCCTCTACGCCATCCAATTCAGGTAAGATAGTTCCAAATTCAATTCTTTCTGACCCCGTTCCACCAAACGTCCCTATTCCTTGTAGGTTCATGCAATCCAATGAAGAAGAGGGTGAGAAAGGCATCTTCGAAACCTTTCCAAACATTCAAGATAAAGAAGTGGCTGGGGAATGTCTAGAATTCGCCAAAGAGGATGTACTTGAGACAACAATTCCGGAAGAAGTTAGATTCTATGACACGGGACAAGTCACAACCCTCACAATAAATCTGGCCAAATGCAACAGTCCCTCAATTTCTTCATGGTGCAGCAAGAATGAGCTTCGAAGTGGTGTTTGTCCTTGAATTCTTGCTGGAGCACACAGGTAAGCCACCTCCTCGAATTTCAATTTCGTTTTCTGCTAACATATTATTCATGATTAAGGCACCTACTCTTGAGTTTAAACAATTACCGGATCATTTCAACTATCATCTTCCATTCAAAGATAAAGGAGGTATCGTCCGGCTGGAAGACGTTAAAGCAAGCGCTTCTTGGGAGGCAACCCATGCGTTTGAATAAAGAAGACCTAGGAATCTCCGGCTCCAAAACCAGGTGTTTGTGTTCCTAAACCCTACTCTTTATTGCTTTTACTTTGCCATATCTGCCATGTTTGTTAGTTGTGTTGTTTGCTTGCTTGCGTGTGAGTCTATGTTTGAAACATTGAGGACAATGTTTGATTTAAGTGTAGGGGGTAAACAAAGTGTTTTTCATTGATTTTCGTGGGATTTTATCACCTATCACTTCTAAAGTTGTTACTCACTATTTTTAAGTGTTTTTATGATGTTTTGAAGTGTTTTTATGTGTCATTTAAGAAAAATTCGAACATTTTTGAAAAAAATCAGAAAATTTTTGAAAAAAATCGAAAAATGTTTTGCAAAACCCAAAAAGAGTCGTTTTTGTTTGATTGTTTATGTCTTAGGTTACCTTCCAACACAATGATGAGGATTTGGTTTTTAATTGCATAACTGTTAAAGAAAGTTACAAACATGGATGGAAGTTTGATATGCTCTTTGGTTTATGCTTCGTTGTAGTTGTAACTTACGAAATTCACATTTAATCACAAAAGAAGAAAAAAATCAGTTTTCGTAACATGCTTGAAGGAAGGAACTCAAACTAACGCTACAACCCTGAGAGACTTGAGCCTAAACTTTGTTTGGAGAGTTATTAATCTGTGATTCTTTGTTTTCTAAAGTCGTTGCATGATCTCATTATTCTTTGCTTGGTTGCTACTTAGAAGGCGTTTCATCATTATAGATCCAAATGCCCATTTCATTCAAAGCAAAAAAATTGATTAGCATAACATATAACAAGATGAAGTTGTTAGTTAAAACCATAGCCAAAAAGCTTTACCCTTTGCATTATGTTTTGTAGGTTTAACCCCGTTGAGCCTTGTTTAGCCTATTTTTGTTGTTAGCCTAATTTTCCCTACCTAGCCTAGAATAGGACTATCCACACCCTTGTTCTTAAAGAATAGTAAGTATGACTTAGAAGGAATTCCTTTTGATCACCATTAAGCAGAAAAACAAGTGTGGGGGAAAAGTTTTTGTTGGAAATCTATGAATGAGTATGATTTGTGTACCAAAGGAAAGAGGTCGAAAAAGAAAAAAAAATTCGTAGAAAAAGAAAAAGAAAAAGAAAAGGGTGAAGAAAAGAAAGAAAAAAGAGTTGAAAATAAGTGAAAATGAGCTCTAAGTGTTGATTGTATATGTGAAATCTGGCCCTAAATGTTGCATGAGTTGTCCCCTTGTGTTTAAAGTTAGTTTTTGCATTCAAAAGTGAATTCTAAGTGTCAATTTCATTACTTGCTTACTATCGCTTTAAGAACTTTTGTTTATCCTTACCTTTCTTTGTTAGCCAATACCCCTAGCCCCATTACAACCCTATACTTCTATCTTGAGTGTTTCAATAATGTGGAGTTTGGGATTGGCATGAGCATATGGTATCCCTGGTTCTCGCATCTAAGTAGTGGCATTCCGTTCATGAGATCATATACATGTTAGATTAATAATTCCAGAAAGTGCCTTCTTTGTTATAAACGTATGTGAGTGCTAGTTTACATGTTTACATCCATCTTCTCACATATACCTAGTATAGGGAGTGTAGTCAGAAAATCTGTGTGAAAATAAGAGTGTAACCGATGAGGAATTGAGGGAATTCTCTAAGGCATGTTACAACACTCAAAACATTGTTTTAATTGATTGAAAGCGAGCTAGTGAGTGGCGACTGTGATTAAGTATATACTCGAGGGTAGGGAAAGCTAAAATCTGTGGGAGTAGCGATCTATGTCATGTGCATTGGAAATCCCTGAGGTAAATGTTGGAAGGTTTAGGTTATGTTTTGTTTGTTTGTTTTGCTCGAGGACTAGCAAAAGCTAAGTGTGGGGGAATTTGATAGGAGCATATTTATGCGACTTAGTTAGCTTGTTTTCTTGCATTTACTTAGCTTAATTATGTTTATTAGAGTGTTTTAAGCTATTTTCGTGTGTTTTCAGGTTTAAATGGCAAAAGTGGCAAGAAAGTGCATTTTGGAGTGTTTTAGAGCAGTTTTGGGCCAAGAATGGATAGCTTACTTATGGAGCAAGGTGGATGGACAAATTTGAAGTCAAAAGAGGCAAGGAACATGCTACAAATCTAGAGAAAATAAAGTCAAGATAAAGAAGATAAGGAGAGAGCAAGAAATATGGAACATTATCTCTAACATTATCCATAACCTTATCTTATCTTATCCAAACTACCCTATCTTACCCTAACCTTATCCTAATCCTATTCTACCTTAAAACCAGCTACAAAAAGGACTCCTTCTTACATTTAAACACCTAGAAATCAGATTTCTAGAAGCCTCATCCTATTCCTACAAAGGTGCCACACATATCATCTTCTAGAAGCCCAAATACCTGCTGTAAGACCCATTCCTTATCCCTCCTGGAATTTGCTCGAATTTAACCTTGCCCTTTGTGGATTTGGAGTCCTAAATCCCTCTCCAAAGCTACCTTGGAACCGTGCCTCTTCTCAGCCCTATAAATACATCATATTGCAGCACAAATCATTCACCACCCACCATAATTCGACCATCCTCCATCCACCACCACAATACACATCCACCATTCACCACAAACACCTCATTGTGCCGCAGCAAGGAAGGAGAAAAGAAGAGGAGTCCCTTGGAGCCGTGCCCTGCCATTCAAGACGTTGGATTGTTGGAGCGTTTCTAGGTGTATTCTATCTTTTGTTAGTTCAATATTTAATTTAAGTTATCTTTGTTTTTGTTGCGAACATGAGGAGCTAAGTTTATTTTAGCTAGGGGCGATTTCAAAGCCATGAACATATATTGCACATGAATTGATTACCTTCAGTTATTATTTCATAAATCGTGAATGTAATTTGCTTAACTGTTTAATCCATAACTTATTCTTGTATGTGGGTTAAGGGTGCACACTTAGTTTGCATGCATGAATTTGATGCTAGAATATAAGGGAGTTTCACCTAATCGTTATGAACTTATATTCACAAGTAGTGGAGGTCGCTAGTCACGATCGCGTTAAGTAAAATTCCTAGCAGGAGTATCATGCAGTCATAGTTACGAATGCTTTGTCAATGCTTATGATTTTCATAGAACTTAATGATCTTTGATAGTATTTCTATTATGCAGTTCATGTAGGGAACTTGAGAAGAATAATTTGGTTGTGATGCGTTGTCCATCCAATTCAATGAACTTAGGGAAATCTGATGGTTAATTATTGCAGTTCACGGTTAATTTGGGGCATTGTCATTCATGGTTTAGAGAGATAATAACTGGAAATTGGTTTGTATGCATATGTGTCATGTGTGGAGAAGGACCCTCTAGCTAGCCATTCATCCATAAAACTACCCAATTTCGTCCAACATTTATTTAGTGTCTTTAATTTGCTTGTTTTAGTTTAAATTCGTCAAAAACCAATCCCCCTTTACTTTGTCATGTCAACTTAGTTAGAATCTGTTTGAATTTGTGTTTTTTAGTATTTTGAGTCAAGTTTAGTTAGAAATTCGTCCAAATTACTCCCTAGAGTCTGTTTTGAGTCTTTTTGAGTGTTTTGTGCTGTTTTAGTTCATTCTAGTCAGTTTTGAGTCATAGGTGTCTACTTAGACGTTTTCAAGTTTAGTTTTGTGTTTTTAAGTCTTATTTGTGTAGATTAGCAGCCCTAGTTAATCCCCGGCCTAGAACAATCCCTACTTTCTTATATTACAGCTATCTTAATAGGGTTTTAATTTGTGTGTCAAGTTAATTCTCACATCACCTATCCTTAGATTGTAGGGACTGCAAGACTTATAAGACTTGATTGTGTCCATATCCGGATCAGATCGCGTGTCTTGCAGTAAAAGCATGGTCATCAATCGAAGTCACTAGAACTTTGCCTATTAACCCAGAGTAGAGTGATGGTGGCACCCTGCTCCATTTAATACAGCTCTATCCGGAGCTGGTGAGTCCATGACCGGACTTCTAAGATAACAGTACTCAAATTAGTCTTACTCTGGCCTTGGCAAACCTTGGTCCCACATTATATATCTATTTTTTTTTCATTTTTCTGCAATGATGAATACTGGATAGTAGAAAGTACATATTTCAACTATTACAAAATAATGGTGTAGATCTACACAGTTTGAAGGCAAGCGTACCTATACTAACTTATGGACATAACTTTTTCATCAATTGTATGCATCATAAAGTTAAAAAATAAAATAATTAATATTTTGTGTATATAGTTATATGAACATATTAAAATATGTGATTATGAAGTTTCATGCCTATAAAATTATATATCAGTGTCTTGAATCATTATTTACTAAACTTGATTTTCAATAAACCAGCACAACATCAATGAACAAAACGTTGAAGCAACTAGGCCGGCAAGGAAAAGCTCTACAACCACTTCTCCTTGATAGTTTTGGACACCACCACTACAAAAATGATCCATTACAATTCTCTTCGACAAATTTCAAAAGATAAAGATTTGGAATTCGATTGCTACTGGGAATATGCAGCATTAGTGGTAAGGAAAACACCAAACAATACCGAAAAAAACTCTATCATATTTACTGAAAAATAAGTATATTATTGATCTGTACAATTTTATGCAGGGAATATTTGTCTAATATTGGCTTGATAATGCAAGAGAATCAATAAGGAGCTATCCAAATCTTATGGATTCAGCTCAAAAGTACTAGTGAGATGGTTAGATAGCTATTTTTTCAACTGGTACTAAGATTAGAACATAAATTTTCTTTCCAAAGACCCTCCAAAGTGGTGAAATTGTGTTCCAAAAAGATTGATTGTTAAATGTTGGACAAGGTTCTTTCAAAAATTCAATTTCACACACAAGGTCACAGACTCATAATGAAAATGAATGGCTAATTTTTTCACCCTAAGGTTATTAAATAGATATAACAACCACAACACAAAAACACAAGTAAACATGACACTATCACAATTTGCATTCATATAAGAAAGAGAAACATACTTTGGATTTTCAATTCATCTAGCAATCAACATTGTCTTTATCTTACCACAAAATCTCATTAAAGATTTAGCACTGAAGTTCATTTCAACCAAAAGAGAAGCTTTGGAATTTCCAGTGTAAGAGACACCCACCTTTAGGAAAAACAAGACTGCAGCAGTTGTCCTCTGATCTTGGAACAACTAGCAAGTTTGTTCCCTTTTTAACAATAAATCTACAACATTTCTTAGAGAAACATACTTCATCATCAACATCATCACAAAGCTGGGCAATGCTAAGAAAGCTTGTTGTCGGCAGCCACACAATAGGCATTTTCAAGCCGAGGAAGACGAAGAATCTTGACTACTTCCTTTCCAACAATTTGAGCCATGTAACCTTCACCAAACTCAATCTCATTGCCATTGGCAGGAACACTCACTATAGGTACCAAACATCTAGTTCTGGGATGTAAAGAGTATAGTGAGAGACCAGACATTTATTATAAACTCTTCAAAGATGACTTGCATAAGACTTGATATTGTAAGAACTAAAAAAATCAACAAACTGAGCCATTCTATTGACTTCCACGACTAGTCGATCAACTTGATTCTTTAAGTCATTCTTCCTTTTTGAGGAACATTTTCAGCACCTAGGTCGAATATGACTAAGTTCACCACAGTGATGACATCTAGGAATAGATTTTGTCGTTGAAGAAGTAGTGACCATAGGAGTCATAGGGAAAGATTCCTCCATAATCTGTGTGATTGTGCCCATAAAACATGTACCATTTTCCACAAAACCAAATTATTCTTGGCACCACATAAACTTCCAACACTTAGCATTTTGTCGGATCATTCATCACCAACAATCAGACAATCCAATTTGTACATAGTCTCAATCATCTCATACAATAGTTTCAAGTTGACCTCATGATACATTTCATTGTTGGCCCTCAACACATGAACTTGTTGTCGTAGTCTTTCTTGAGATACCATCAATTCTTGAACCTCAGCTTCCAGAGAAGTAGTAAAATCATCTCTTTCATCTTCATCATCACATATAAAAGCCCTTTTGTCCAGTTTATGAAGATAAGCATCAAGAAAAGTAATTTTTTTTTCTCAACTTCGTTCTGACTAGTCGGAGATACTCAACTTCTTTTTGCAGCTCAGAAACCTCGTTGGTCAGCTCAGCATTGTCCAATTTTACAACACAACTCACATCAAAGACCTAACTTCTCATCAGTCAAATCCTCATAATCATCCAACCCAAGTTCATCATCACTAGGAGACACTTCTTCAACTGAGGTAACAAAGGCAATGGCTTTCTCTTCATCATCTAATGACCTGTCAGAACATACAGATTCTTCACTCTTTCTTTCACATTAGTAGCCATCATTGCTTCATCATTTTTCAGATTTGGTTTCTTGTTGTTTATGCACTCAGTAACCCGATGTCAAATACCACCACAAGAGAAACAAGGTTCATCTTCCCTAGTAGAAGGCTTATCCGTAAGACCAATAATTCTCCCTTGCTTCCTCCCAAAAGAGAAATTCCCTTGAGGTTGAAACATAAAATCTTTTGAAAACTCTCCAACCTTTTGGACATCCCTTTCTTTGTTCCTGAGAGTCCTTCTGAAATGTTTAACAAATAAGGCTAGATTATTTTTAGAAGATTGATCAAATGATCCCTTGGTGACCCAAGTTTCCTCAACACTTTGAAGGGGCCTTCCTTCCTTTTTTTTAATCTTCTTTTGCTTGTAGCCTTCATGAATAATTCTAAGTTTATACTATGCATGCCTTGTCGTCGTGTCGTCGTACAATGTCAAATGTAGCCGAATTGAGTCAGTGAGATGGCAGTGACAATAGCATTTCTTGCTCTCTTATTAGCCATGGCCGATGTGACTTCACCTAGAGTCAAATCACACTTTGCTTTTACGATAGATTCACCATCCATAATCCTTGAAAGAGTGCTCCATTCCATTCCATGGTGATGTAATCAATTGCATTTGAATCTTGTGCCTTAAAAAAGATTTGAAACTTTTCACACCATGCAGTGTAGTCCTTTCCGTTAGGTTCCATCAAATACCAGTAACTCCCAGAGATCACTCTGTATATATAGAGTAAGACTTTGATACCAATTGAAAACAGGTGCTAGACGAAATCTCCTGCAAATAAAAATTGAACTTTGCACGGTAGACTAGTCAAATGAGCTAGTCAACTAGTTACAAGTTGGTCAGTGATAAAAAGTGCTGTTGCAGGAGCAAAACCTAACGAACCAATATGTTCAACTATTGAATATAAAGTCAAAAACTATTAAATCACCATTATTGTCATTTTTTGCATAGCAAGATAGAAGTGTGCCCTTATATTTGCTCTTGATAAAAGTACCATCAATGAATAACATCGGGCAATAAAACATGAAGCATTTAATCCGTGTATCATAAGCAACGAACAAACGAAGAAATCTATTGGTCTTTGCTACAGCTTCAAGCTCAAACAAAGATTTAGAATTGATTGAACGTGTAGATTCAACATACCAAGGCAAGAACTTGTAAGCATCGACATCGTCACCATTTCGCTCAAAAACTGCCATCTCTTTACCAAAGTATGTAGTAAAATAATCAATATTTAATCCCTAAAACTGTTTTAAGTTTGAAATAATCTCTTTTGGTTTAATAAGAGGATTTGATTGAACCTTATCCTTGATGAGAAAAGCAACAACTGATGGCTAAAAACTTTATTTTTCTTCTTTCTAATCATACCTTTGCATGTATGCACATTATGCGACTCCGAATAATGAAAAAGTCATTAATATCACACTTGGACACATACACACACCAAAAACAATCATTAGATTCCTTCCTAGAACACTGAGCACCAATGTGATTCTTATCATTCTTCAAATACTTCAAATCAAAACCCCATTCAATAGAAAACTTCTTCAACTTATCTCGAAAATCAACACCACCTCCCCTAAAAACTTGCCCCTCATATTCTATGTAACTATTTCATTCACATGACATATAATTATGGATACCATAAGAACTATACTTCCTAAATGATCATTTTCACTAACAATAATCATAGAGCATGTTGTACAGCACAAAGAAGATAAGCTATTTGTAGCTAATGAAATATAAAACGAGCACATTTATCGATAACCAATATTTATACGATGGATTTTCCAACAACATCAAGAACCAACAACATATATCATAACATCTGCACCACAATCTAAGAGACAAGTAGGATTTTCATTCAAAGCATATCGCAACTCAAAACAACCAAGTCTCAAACCCTTAAACCTTGAACAAAGATCAATACAAATTTGATCAAATGTAGAAGTCGATGAAATAGAACTAACAACGAATAAACCACCATATGTAAACTGAGCTAGCTTACCATCCTATATAACTATTTAAAACAAACAAACAAAAAACAATTACAAATCAATACACAAATATTAATAACACATATAACAATAACCAACAACGTAAACATAACCACAATTGTTTATGAATCTGTTGCAAAACTGAATTCAATATTTTTCAAACAAAACAATGAATGTTTTTGAAACCATATACATAAAAAAAAAGGAACAAAAAACTAACACCATATACATAAAAAAAAGGAACAAAAAACTAACACTATTTTAAAAACAAAACAATCACAAACAAATAAAAAACTACAAATTATTATAATAACCACTGTTTCAGAAACTATAATAAGACTACATTCACTATTTCTAAAATGCTAAACACAGCCAGTGTGATGAACTAGAGAAAATTCCTAAAAAGTTAAGAAAACTAATGGAAAATTAAACTAAAGAATCTACCCAAAGCATACAATATAAACAAGACATAAAAAATTAAAAACAAAATATACCTGCAATTTTTCAAAATAGTAAGCTACAAACGGAGAAATTTAGAAACTGAAATCTTGTAATCTGAACACAAATTAACCAAAAAAAGTATTAGTCGATACAAAACTAAACAAACTATTTGCAAAACTGAACAATAAAATCATCTTCAATGATTAAATTATAGTTCTCCAATCAAAAAATGAAACTACGAAGAACGACGATCAAATTACACAACTCCAGTAAAACGATGAACAACAATGATCAGGATTTCAAAATGGACTCTCAAAATCGTCAATTAGTTCCAGAAAAAGGATTAAAGAACTCTACAATTTTTCTGCAAACAAAGGCCTCTTATTTCAAAATAACTAAACTCACAGAATAACTAAGGTAAGTTAACCTAAAATGTTAGGGGTAAAATGATAGGAGCATATTTATGCGACCTTGCTAGCTTATTTCTTTGCATTTACTTAGTTAAGTTCCATTTATTGTAGTAATTCAAGCTATTGTCGTATTATTGTAGGTCCAATTGGTAAAGGTGACAATAAATGGCAAAATGGAGCAATTTGGAGCAGTTTTGGACTTTGATTAGATATCATGCGTGGAGAGCATATGGGATGGACCTTTTTGGTGTTAAAGAGTGCTAGATATGTGCTAAAATTTGAAGGAATTAAAGTTGAGGCCTGGAAGACAAGAAATTAGACAAGAAAGGGCAACCTTATCCAACCTTATCTTATCTAACCTTAACTAATCCTATCTTATCCTTATCTTACCTTACCTTATCTCCAGCTATAAGGGGGAGTCCTTATCACATTCCAACACTTCCTATCTAATTCTAGGAGTCTAAAATAATTCAAAGAACCTAATCTTTCTCCTCCTAGGATACAGTCGTGCCCCCTGCTATATATATTCAGATTGTGCCGCAGCTTTCAGAGGAGAAGAGGAGTGTGCCGTAACCTGCAATCATCCATTGAAGTGCTGGAGTTTTCTGGGTTTTTTCTGTCTTTATTTGAAGTTTTAATGTTTATTTTAGATTGTTTTTTAGTTATGACAAACATGCGTAACTAAGTTTATTTTTAGCTAGAGGTGAATTCGAAGCCATGATCATATGTTTTATATAAATTGATTACATCCAGTTATTGTTTCATAAGACATGAATGTGATTTACTTATCTATTTTATAGAGAACTTATTCTTGTATGTTTATTAAGGGTGCACACTTAGTTTGCATGCAGGGATTTGATGCTAGAATATAAGGTAATTTCACCTAATCGTTATGAACTTATATTTGCAAGTAGTAAACGTCACAAGTCATGATTGAGTTAAGTAAATTCTTGGCAGGAGTATCATGCTTTTCATAGTTACGAATGCTTCCCACAACCTTCCCAACCAAATTCACGTTCGGCAATGGATAATCATAAAATTCTTCAAGCACTAACTTTTTTGACTCAAAGTTTACAAAATCAAGTCAAGGAGATGGGCGAATTGAAGAATCAAATAGGGCAGATGGTAGAGTTCATTAGACAATTTAGAGAACATGGTAAACTTCCTAGTTCAACCGTTATAAATCCAAATGGAGGTTTTGAAACTGCTAAGGCTATTACCTTAAGAAGTGGTAAAGAGATTGGAACCAATCCAAAGACGTCCAAGCAAAGCCAAAACGTGGATGAACAGCTGCTGCTTGAAGAAGAAAAGGTGGACAAGGCCATGGCAAGAGAAGAACAACCCTTGCCGCAGCCTTCTAAGGCTCCTACGCCACCCAATTTAGGTAAGGTTGGTTCGAATTCAATTCCTTCAAACCTTATTCCACCAAATGTACCTTTCCCTCGCAGGTTTAGGCAATCTACGAAAAAAGAGAATGAAAAAGACATTTTAGAAACCTTCATGAAGGTACAAGTCAATATCCCACTCCTTGATGCAATAAAGCAAGTTCCAAAGTATGCTAAATTTTTGAAAGAGCTTTGTACAACAAGGAAACGGATTTCGAACAAGGAAGTGGTACGGGTAAGTGAAAATGTTTCTGCAGTTTTACAAAGAAAACTGCCCCCTAAATGCAAAGATCCAGGTAGTTTCACAATCCCTTGTGTTATTGGCTATACCAAGTTTGAACATGCTATGTTAGATTTAGGTGCTTCCATTAATGTCATGATGTACTCTATCTATGCATCTATGAATCTAGAAGAGCTAAAAAATGATGGTGTGATTATTCAATTAGTGTTTGGTGCAGGTTAACCACTTGATCTTTCTAGCGGATTTTTATGTGCTTGAGATGGAAGATTCAGCCCATTCTACACCATTATCAATCTTACTTGGAAGACCTTTCATGAAAACAGCCCGCACCAAGATAGATGTGTTCAAGGGGACATTAACAATGGAATTTAATGGCGATGTCATTGACTTTAATATTTCTGAAGCTATAAGGTATCCTATTAATGATTATTCTTGTTTTTCTATTGATATATTTGATTCTTTGGCGCAGGAATATCTCGAAGTCCTAAATAGGGATGCCTTGAAACAACCATTGTCGAAGGAATGGGACTCAAAACCAATATGACCGAGCCTAATCATGCAGAAATTGTCGAGATGGTGGCTGCCCTTGAGTCTTTGCCACAACATATTGGTAAGACTCCAATCCCAATTCCAATTTCCGTTTCTACTAACAAGTTGTTGCCTTCAGTGATTCAGGTACCCCCTCTTGAGCTTAAACCGTTATCCAATCATTTGAAGTATGTTTTCTTGGGGGACAAAAAGACTTTGCTAGTCATAGTCTCTTCAACACTCACAGCATTAGAGGAGGAAAAACTGGTTAGGGTGTTGAAAGAGTACAAAACAGCCATTGGATGGACTATGGCTGACATTAAGGGAATAAGTCCTCGTGCATGCATCACATACTTTTGGAGGAGGGGGCTAAACCAACTTGAAAGGCTCAACGCCGACTCAACCCTCCAATGATGGAAGTTGTGAAAAATGAGATCATCAAGCTTCTTGATTGTGGAGTTATTTATCCAATTTTGGATAGTCGTTGGGTTTCACCGGTTCAAGTAGTACCAAAGAAATCTGGAGTCACTGTGGTAAAAAATGAAGAGAATGAACTTGTGCCCACTCGTATCCAAACAGGTTGGAGAGTTTGCATTGACTATAGGAAGCTCAACGCCACCACAAGGAAATACCACTTTCCTCTACCATTCATTGATCAAATGCTTGAAAGGTTAGTCGGTCATTCATTTTATTGCTTTCTTGATGGCTATTCGGGATATAATCATATTGTTATAGCTCCAGATGATCAAGAAAAGATTACTTTTACTTGTCCATTTGGTACTTTTGCTTATCGTCGAATGTCATTTGGTTTATGTAATGCACCAGCCACTTTTCAAAGATGCATGGTAAGTATCTTTGGTGACTCTTTTGATGACTGTCGAACTAATCTCACTTTGATATTAAAACGCTGCATCGAAACTAACCTTGTTTTAAATTGGGAAAAATGTCACTTCATGGTAAAACAAGGCATAGTTTTAGGTCATATAGTTTCAGAAAAGGGAATTGAAGTTGATAAATCTAAAATAGATCTTGTACACTACTTACCCTCTCCCACTTTGGTGAGAGAGGTTCGTTCTTTCCTTGGACATGCAGGATTCTATAGACGTTTTCTCAAAGATTTCAGCACCCTTGTGCCGACTTCTACAGAAGGATGTGTTGTTTGTGTTTGATGACGAATGTGAGAAGGCATTCAAGCACCTCAAGAAGATGCTCACTTCGGCACTTATCATTGTTCCACCAGATTAGAGTCTTCCTTTTGAGCTTATGTGCGATGCTTCAGATTATTCTTTAGGGGCTATTTTGGGACAAAGAAAGGACAAGCAGCCGCATGTCATCTACTATGCTTCTCTGACCTTGAATGATGCTCAATTGAACTACTCCACCACTAAAAAAGAACTCCTTACTGTTGTGTTTGCTTTAGATAAGTTTCGTTCTTATTTACTTGGAACTAAAGTTATAATTTATTCTGACCATGCAGCTTTGAAGTACTTACTCACAAAGAAAGAAGCCAAGCCAAGGCTTATTCGCTGGATGCTTCTTCTCCAAGAGTTTGACGTAGAAATCCGAGACAAAAAAGGAAGTGAGAATGTAGTAGCTGACCACTTGAGTCGTTTGGTACATGACGAAGATCCATTACCTATTCCAGAGGCATTCCCAGACGAACAACTGTTGACCATTAAGGTAAGTGAGCCATGGTATGCTGATATTGTGAATTATATTGTGTCTAACCAAGTTCCAAACACTATAAATAGGCACCAACATGATAAACTTAAAAAAGATGCAAGTTTTTATGTATTGGATGACCCTTATTTGTGGAAATATTGCCCTTTATCAAATTCTTCGTAAGTGTGTGCATGATTCTGAATTCAATTCAATTTTAACTTTTTGTCACACTTATGCTTGTGGAGGTCATTTTGGTACTCAAAGGACATCACTTAAAGTTTTAGAATGTGGATTTTATTGGCCTACTATATTTAAAGATGCTAGAATCTTTTGCATGACCTGTGATCGTTCTCAAAGAACAGGAAATATAGGTTCAAGATACCAAATGCCACATACTCCTATATTTTCTGTTGAGATTTTTTATGTGTGGGCCATTGACTTCATGGGTCCTTTTCTTTCCTCTCATGGTTTCAATTATATTTTACTTGCTGTAGATTCTGTTTCAAAATGGGTGGAAGCAAAAGCCACCCGTACTAATGATTCCGAAAAGGTTGTAGATTTTGTCAAAACTAACATATTTGCTAGATTTGGAATGACGAGAGTAATTATAAGTGATGGGGGTTCCCATTTTTGTAATCGGACCATAGAGGCACTGCTCAAAAAGTATAATGTCACACATAAGGCTTCGACACCTTATCATCCTCAAATCAATAGGCAAGCCGAAGTTTCTAACTGGGAAATCAAGCAAATCTTAGATAAGACAGTTGGACAACCTCGAAAGGATTGGAGTTTGTGTTTGAATGATGCATTGTGGGCATATCGGACAGCTTACAAAACACCAATTAGAATGTCTCCTTTTCGGCTCATTTATGGGAAACCATGTCATCTTCCAGTTGAGTTGGAACACCGTGGACATTGGGCAGTCAAGACTTTCAATATGAACATTGATGCAGCTGGTCTTCACAGGAAATTACAATTGAATGAGCTTGAGGAAATTCGGAATGAGGCTTATGAGAACGCTCATATTTACAAGGAGAAAACAAAGGCAATCCATGATAAGATGATCCGTAGTAAGACGTTTTATGTAGGGCATAAAGTGTTACTTTTCAACTCCCGCCTTCGATTGTTTCCAGGTAAGTTGCGTTCTAAATGGATTGGTCATTTTGTTGTTACTAATGTCTTTCACTATGGTGCAGTCCAAATTCAAAGTTTAAAGATAGGACACGAATTCAAAGTGAATGGACACTATTTAAAGCCTTACTATGAGTGTTTTGAGGAGCATGTCATGGAGGATGTACCCCTCCATGCCGTTGGCCCTAGTGAAGCTTAAATGGAGGTATCATCCGACTAAAAGACGATAAAGCAAGCGCTTCTTTGGAGGCAACCCATGTATTAGAATAAAGAGACATTGGAATCTCCAGCTCTTACAACCAGATTTGCTTTCTTTTACCCTTCTCTTTATTGTTTTTACTCTCCCATGATTGTCTTGTTTGCTAGTTATCTTTTGTTGCTTACTTGTTTGAGTTTATTTTTGAAACATTGAGGACAATGTTTGGTTTAAGTGGGGGGGGGGGGGGGGGGGTAAACAGATTGCTTTTCATGACTTATCTTCGAATTTCACCACCTATCACTACTAATATTGTTATTCACTATTTTATAGTGTTTTATTGTGTGTCATATAACAAAAATTTGAAAAAAAAATCGAAAAATTCTGAGAAAATACCAAAAAAAAAGTCGTTTTTGTTGTTTGTTTGTGTCTTAGGGTACCTTCCAACACAATGATGAGGATTTGATTTTTAATTGCATGACTATTAAAGAAAGTTACAAACATGGGTGGAAGTTTGATTGCTCATTGGTTAATGCTTAGTTGTAGTTGTCATTTACGAATGCACATGTAATCAGTTTTTGTAACATGCTTGAAGGAAGGAACTTAAACTAACGCTACAACCCTGAGAGACTTGAGCCTATTCTTTGTTTGGAGAGTTATTAATCTGTGATATTCTTGTTTTCTAAAATCATTGCATGATCTCATTATTTCTTTGCTTGGTTGCTACTTAAAATGCTTTTTCATTATTTTAGTTCCAAATACTAGAACTCATACCCGTTTCATTCAAAGCATAAAATTGATTGCATAACAAATAACAAGATGAAGTTGTTTAGCTACCACCAGAGCCAAAAAGCCATATCCCTTTGCATATATTTTGTAGGTTTAACCCATTTGAGCCTTATTTAGCCTATTTCTTTGTTAGCTTGCATTATCCCTACCTAGCCTAGTATAGGAATATCCATACCCTTGTTCTTAAATAATAGTGAAGCATGATTTGTTGGGAATTCCTTTTGATCTACAATATGCAAAAAAAACAAGTGTGGGGGAAGAATTTGTCCATTTTGAATCTGGTGAAGTAGTATGTTTTGTGTTTCTAAAAAAAAGAAAAAAAAAGAAAAGAAAAGAAAAGGAAAAAAAAAAGAAAAAAAAGTTGTGCAGAAAAAGGAGTTGAGAAAGAAGTGAGACCGAGCTCATAAGTGTTGGTTGTTGAAGAAGGTCCAAAAATATGAATATGACGCTAAATGTTGTACGAATCTCCCCTTTGTGTTTAAAGTTGGTTGCTGCAATCAAAAGTTGAATTCTAAGTGTTGATTTCATTACTTTGCTTATTATCACTTTAAGAACCTTTGTTTATCATTAACCTTTCTTTGTTAGCTAATACCTTAGCCCCATTACAACCCTTAGACTTCTATCTTGATTGTTATGTGTTTCAATATGTGGAGTTTGAAATTGGTACGAGCATATGGAATCCCTGGTTCTCGCTTCTAAGTAGTGGCATTTCGTTCATGAGATCATATACATGTTTGTATTAATAATTCCAAAAAGTGCCTTCTTTGTTATAACATATGTGAGTGCTAGTCTACATGTTTACATCAATCTTCTCACATATACTTAGTGTAGGGAGTGTAGTCAGAAAATCTGTGTGAAAATAAGAGTATATCCGGTGAGGAATTGAGTGAATTCTCTAAGGCATGTTACTACATTCAAAATGTTGTTTTAATTGATTAAATGCGAGCTAGTGAGTGGTTACTGCGATAAAGTATAAGCTCGAGGGTAAGGATGGCTATAATCTATGTGAGTAGTGATTTTTAACATGTCATGTTTCATTGGAAATCCCTGAGGGAAGGTTTAGGTTTTGTTTTATTTTCATTGTTATGCTCGGGGACTAGCAAAAACTAAGTGTGGGGGAATTTGATAGAAGCATATTTATGCAACCTTGCTAGCTTATTTCTTTGCATTTACTTAGTTAAGTTCCATTTATTGTAGTAATTCAAGCTATTTTCGTATTATTGTAGGTCCAATTGGTAAAGGTGACAATAAATGGCAAAATGGAGCAATTTGGGGCAGTTTTGGACTTGGATTGGATATCATGCGTGGAGAGCATATGAGATGGACGTTTTTGGTGTTAAAGAGTGCTAGACATGTACTAAAATCTGAAGGAATTAAAGTTGAGGTTTGGAAGACAATAAATTAGACAAGAAAGGGCAACCTTATCCAACTTTATCTTATCTAACCTTATCTAATCCTATCCTATCCTTATCTTACCTTACCTTATCTCCAGCTGGCAGAGGGAGTCCTTATCACATTCCAACACTTCCTATCTGATTCTAGGAGTCCTAAAATAATTCAAAGAACCTAATCTTTCTCCTCCTAGGATACAGCCTTGCCCCCTGCTATATATATTCAGATTGTGCTGCAGCTTTCAGAGGAGAATAGGAGTGTTCCACAACCTGCAATCATCCATTGAAGTGCTGGAGTTTTCTGGGTTCTTTCTGTCTTTATTTTAAGTTTTAATGTTTATTTTAGATTATTTTTTAGTTATGACGAACATGTGTAACTAAGTTTCTTTTTAGCTAGAGGTGAATTCGAAGCCATGATCATATGTTTTATATAAATTTATTACATCCAGTTATTGTTTCATAAGACATGAATGTGATTTACTTATCTGTTTTATAGAGAACTTATTCTTGTATGTTTATTAAGGGTTCACACTTAGTTTGCATGCAGGGATTTGATGATAGAATATAAGGGAATTTCACCTAATCATTATGAACTTATATTTGCAAGTAGTAAAAGTCACTAGTCATGATTGAGTTAAGTAAATTATTAACAGGAGTATCATGCTTTTCATAGTTACGAATGCTTCGTCAATGCTTATGATTTTCACAGAACTTAATGATCTTTGAGATGTATCTCTATCATGCTTTTCATAGTTAGGGAACTTGAGAAGAATAATTTGGTTGGGTCGCTGAGTCCAATTCAATAAACTTAGGAAAATCTGATAGTTAATTAGTGTTGTTCACAATTAATTTGGGGCATTGTCATTCATGGTTTATAGGGAGAATAACTGGAAATCGATTTGTATGCATATGGTTCATGTGTGGAGAAGAATCCTCTAGCTAGCCTTTCACCCATATTTTATTCACATCTTAATTTACTTGCTGCTCTTTACTTTTGTTTTCACAAAATTCGTCCAAAACCTCCCCCCTTATTGTTTTGGTGTTAGTTTTACTTAGTTTTCAGTTTTAAGTTTAATTTGTGTTGATTAGCATTAGGCCTGGCAATTTCTGACACGACCCGATAACCCGACACGACACGACACGAAATTAACAGGTGTTCGGGTCGACACGATAACGAATCGGGTCGTTATCGGGTAACCCGATAAGCACCTGTTAAGATAACGGGTTGGTTCGGGTATACACGTGGGTAACACGAAACACGATAAGCAGAATATTAATTTTATAATTTAATAACCCAAAAAAAATACTATAAAAATTATATATATTAATTTAACAATTTTATTGACACACCCCGACCCTAGAATCAGGGCATGCTGGCCGTCACGTGAGCGTGACGTAACCATATGTGCAAAGCGGAAGCTGTTGTAATAAGAAAATCACTAAGAATTTAAAACTTAACTACTAGCAGTTCTATCCAGAAAGTGTGCTAAAGAGAGGGAGTTTAGGTGTAATACACATATTCAGAGCATAAGTCTAGGTGCAGTCAAGTAGGACACAAACTAAATTACAACACCCGAAGATGGGTCCTACATTTAAGCAGAACTGTCAGAACTTCCGCTGAATCCTCGTAAGCCACCAGCTAGATTCTACTTAATACCTGGAGGGGCGAAAAACAAAACGCGTGAGTGGGCAAAAATAAAGGTTTTACAAAACTCTTTCAAATATCACTTCTATCCCCTCGCCGTAAAACCTGTATAATATGTCCCAGAAAATAGCATATGTATATATATCACAACTCATGGTCACCAGAGTGAGCCACGATATGCCAACATCTCAAATCTCAATCTAAATCAAGTTTTATGCCAATATAGTCTTAACACATCTCAAAACAGTTTCAAAATAAGCTTTGAAGTAAGTTTGCCATGCCAAATAACTCCAAATGAAATCAATGATGCAAGTGAGTTATATCATACGCAATATCCATCATCTCATCAATATCTCATCTATCTCTAAGTGCACTCGAGTCGGAACCACCTATAGTGGTCTGTACGACAGGCTAGGTGTATAAGAACGCTCAGTGCGACATTCACGTGAAAGCTATGTGTACAACATGTGTCACCTCCGAGTCGGAACCACTTAAGGTGGTCTGTACGACAGGCTGGCACCTATCTTGGATCCAAGTGAGCGTGTGGTGCAATTAGGTGAACAATCACGTGAAAGCTAGGCCACTCTCGGCCGGCACTAACACCTGGTGCATAATCTCATCATATATCACATCTCATCAATATATCATAATCGTCATACTCACCTGCCTTACCTGACGGCCTCGGCGTCTTACCATATCACTTACCAATCATATAACATATGCATGAATAATGAGTATATTTTGCATGGCATTTCAAATGGCATAAAACGTTTAATTAAGTTTCTGGGAAAACCACTTTCATATATACATATATACTGAAAACAAAAGCCCACTCACTGATAAGTCGAAGGGTCGTAGCCCCCGTGCCTAGCCTGGCTACGCTCGTCCTCCGGATAAGTCTCGCCTATATGAGAAATAACTGTACAAACATTATTTTAAGCACATAGACGGAACTAAGGAAATAACTTCTCATACATTGCTCAAATTGGGCATATGAATATACCACAATGATCTACACGACATCACGAGCGTCGTGGTATTTTTTGTAAATTTTTTTTACTGTAGCACGCGCCCCCACGCGCCTGGTAAGGCTCGGGTCCACGCGCCCCCCACGCGCACCCGCCGGAAAATTGAAGAAGAACACCGGAAATGGTGTTTTTCGCCGGAAAAATCTGGGAATTTTCAAGGTCCATAACTTATTCATTTCTCAACCATTTTTCATGCATTTTATATCAAAACGAAGCCCTCAACACGTAGAACACATTCGTACTTACCAAAAGTTCCAAAGATGTCGGAAATTGGCCGGAAAAGCCTCGATAGTCCGGCCACTTCACCACCTTCGATCTAGCTATCCCGACGTCCAAAACTTTCAAACGAACCACTCCTAGACTCCTTAGGACCTCCACAAGCTTGCTATGAACCCAGAAATCCATAAAAATCACGTATAAAAATTTGCATGAACAGTGCATGAATAGTAACATCGCGAGTTCAACGTGAAATCGAAGGTTTTACGTTCCAAAAACTATATATTTGAACTCAGGGACTTGAGATGAGTTCGAATATTACCTTTAGAGCTTCGATCCACGAAGTTGCAAGGGTTTTTGGCCTTTGGCCGTACCAAAGAGAAGAGAGGGAGAGTGCTTGAGGAAGAGAGAGGGCACGGGAGAGAGGTGAGGGAGTGAGTGTGTGTGTGGGTCAATTTTGTCCACATACACAAAACCTTATAATTAAAACATCCTCAATTAGTCCTAAGCATAACTAAAACTTAGGAATAATTAAATTCCACTTTGTCACCCACACAAACTAACTCATAATTTATAAAACTTACCTCAACATCCAGGGACATTTTAGTCATTTCACATCCTCGCTCGGGACGGACTGTCACATTTATACCCCTAAAAACTATAATATATATATATATATATATATATATATATATTAAATTAACTATAATAATTATATATACTTGAATAATTATACCCCAAAATATTAACTATAATAATATATATATATATATATATTAAATTAACTATAATAATTATATATACTTGAATAATTATACCCCCAAAATATTAACTATAATAATTATATATATATATATATGTATTAGATTTTAAATTAAATTTTATACTCCTAAAAAATATAATAATTACGTACAAAATAAATAGATTTTTCCTTGGTGGATCATCATCATCGTCACATTCACCATCTTAATGGACACCAACCTTCGAACCCAGATCCCAGAGGAACCATGTTTGCACACGTATCCACTGGGTTAGGAAGAAAGAAGGCCCGTAAATATACTAAATATATACACACACACACACACACACACACATACCATTCAACTTTATGGGATACGAATTATACGAAACTAATTTCAATTATCCAACCGTCAAACTTGTTTGTGTATGCTTCGAGATCGCATCAGCATAAAAAATTGCAAAAAACAAACATTCAGAGATCAAGTAACAGGACAAAACTTTTCGACGGTTATAAACGAAAAATCACGATTTAACGGTTATTTTAACTCCAATTTTGATGATATTTTACAGGTACACTCCTTGACCCTATATGAATACAATAAATGAATTTGATCTTCAATTTAAAATATTTACACTAGTGGATACCACAAAATTTTATGTTATACTTAATGAAAGTATGAATAAACTCTTAAGTGTTAGTGAATCTATTGTTTTGATGAGATACACATTCTACGAAATTAGTTTCAACGATCCAACCGACAAACTTGTTTGTATATGCTTCGAGATCGTATACGCCAAAAATTGCAAAAAACAAACATTCAAAGATCAAGTAACGGGACAAAATTTATCGACGGTAATAAACGAAAAATCACGATCTAACGGTTATTTTAACTCCGATTTTGATGATTTTTTACAGCTACACTCCTTGACCCTATATGAATACAATGAATGAATTCGATCTTCAATTTAAAATATTTACATTAGTGGATACCACAAAATCTTATGTTATACTTAATGAAAGTATGAATAAACTCTTAAGTGTTAGTGAATCTATTGTTTTGATGAGATACGCATTCTACGAAATTATTTTCAACGATCCAACCGTCAAACTTGTTTGTATATGCTTCGAGATCGCATACGCCAAAAATTGAAAAAAACAAACATTCAGAGATCAAGTAACGGGACAAAACTTTTTGACGGTTATAAAACGAAAAATCACGATTTAACGGTTATTTTAACTCCGATTTTGATGATTTTTTACAGCTACACTCCTTGACCCTATATGAATACAATGAATGAATTCGATCTTCAATTTAAAATATTTACATTAGTGGATACCACAAAATCTTATGTTATACTTAATGAAAGTATGAATAAACTCTAAAGTGTTAGTGAATCTATTGTTTTGATGAGATACGCATTCTACAAAACTAGTTTCAATGATCCAACCGTCAAACTTGTTTGTATATGCTTCGAGATCGCATACGCCAAAAATTGCAAAAAACAAACATTCAGAGGTCAAGTAATGGGACAAAACTTTTCGACGGTTATAAACGAAAAATCACGATTCAACGGTTATTTTAACTCCGATTTTGATGATTTTTTACAGCTACACTCCTTGACCCTATATGAATACAATGAATGAATTCGATCTTCAATTTAAAATATTTACATTAGTGGATACCACAAAATCTTATGTTATACTTAATGAAAGTATGAATAAACTCTAAAGTGTTAGTGAATCTATTGTTTTGATGAGATACACATTCTACAAAACTAGTTTCAACGATCCAACCGTCAAACTTGTTTGTATATGCTTCGAGATCGCATACGCCAAAAATTGCAAAAAACAAACATTCAGAGATCAAGTAACAGGACAAAAATTTTCGACGGTTATAAACAAAAAATCACGATTTAACGGTTATTTTAACTCCGATTTTGATGATTTTTTACAACTACACTCCTTGACCCTATATGAATACAATGAATGAATTCGATCTTCAATTTAATATATTTACACATAGTGGATGGATACCACAAAATCTTATGTTATACTTAATAAAAGTATAAATAAACTATAATAATTATATATATATTAATTTAACAATTTTATTAAACTCTTATTTTCGAGTGTAGATGTAGTACTTAAACGATAAATGTGTTTTAATGTTTTGAAGTTATATTTATGTGACAATGTGTGGTATGTGCAAATGTTAAGGACCCGTTAAGATAACGGGTGCGACACGGCACAACCCGTTAAGATAACAGGTGTTACACGAAAACGACACGAACACGACTTACACGACACGATTGCCAGGCCTAATTAGCATCCCTCCTAATCCCCGGACTAGAACGATCCATACTTACTCATACTACGATTGCATAATAAATAGGGTTTAATTTGTGTGTTAGTTTCTACCACAACATAAAATCAACAAATCAGCATGTTATTTTGGTTTGGCCATTTTAGTTAGGCTGATTTAGTATTGGGCTTTGTACTAACTATTAAATAAAGTTATAACATGGCTTTTGGTTAAAGTCAAAGTTTCCAAGCCCTTTTGGTTAGTTTTCGTAATAATTAATGACACCTTGTGTTACGGCTATGGAGCAAAAAATAATCCAAAAAATCCTAGAGGCGACACGTGGATTTAAAGAGGGGAAACTATTTTGTCCCATTATGCAAAACACAAACTTTTGGGATCACTTTGTAAATTCACAAATGTTCACAAGTTTATGTTATTACAACTAAAACCGAAAAATTACAAAAACTTCGTTGATGGAGCAAAACAATTTGTCATTTAGTGATTTTGGGCCTTGATGTAAAAACATAAACTTTTGGGTAAAGTGAAATACACAAAAGTATCAAAATTTATGTAATTGCAAAAACCCCCAAAAATACCCCACTTGTTGGGGTGGCCAGATTTGAAGAGAGACATAGTGTGAAAAACTTCTGGTGAGTTTCACAATTCAAAAGGTGAGAGGAAAGTGGCCGCTTAGTACTACGGTCTAGTGGTATTCCTCTTCACTTGTAAGTGAGAGGTTTTAGGTTAGATTCTCGCCAATCTATTCCCTCACCCCCTTAGTGTAGATAATGAGTGAAAAAGTACCACCAAGTGGCCCTCTACTATAGTGGTGGAAAGGAATGATGCCTTGCACCATAGCATAGGCTCGAACCCCGTGGGCTCCTTAATCTAACATCTAATCTAACAAATCTATCATTTGGCAAAAAAATAGTGGAAAAGTACCAATCTAATCACACAAACCAAGACAAACAAACACTAAACTAAACACAAAGTAATTTTGAATCAAAACTCCCAAACCTTTTGTTCTTGTTATGAACATGAAGAACACAACAAGAATAATGAAGAAATTCATCAAAACACATAAGAGTTTCATGAACATTTTTCATCCAAAGAAACCTTAAACTCCCTCAAACAAAAGAGGATTAACATATTGACGTACTTGGGTACTTAGGGTTTCCTAATGTCACTTTAACACTCTTTGAATAGGACAAACATGAACCCAAAAATCCACCCATGAATTTGCCAAATTTCCCCCAACGAAAGGCTCTAAATTTTATCTCCAAAACTCATGCTCATTTGAACTACATCTACAACTTTTGAGATGACAAATTTTCATGCAAAATTTACATTCCAAGAGGCAAGAATAAAGCTTGTAACTATATTCAAATCATAAGCTATGAACAACAAAACCCAAAAGGGTTCACCAACTACTAGACATAGGATCTTGATACTACTTGTAGGAAATTTTTTTATAAACTAAGTTCATTGAGCAACATAATACATGCATTTAACAATGGTAGAAGCGTGCTTGTATGCACTCTAAAACAAAATTTAAAATATGAAATTTGAAGCTTAGTAGTTGTGTTAACCAAGACTCAACTAAAATCAAAAGGAGAGTTGAGGTTTGATATACCTTTGAAGCAACTCTTTGCTTAGCAAAGGTTAATCACCCATGAAAAGGCCTTCAATCCTTCGCATCCTTGCTCCTTGGCTCCATGCATATGGATGTAAGAAGTTTGCTTCTTGACTCCTTGTCTTCTTGGATTTGGATAGAAGAATAGACTCTTCAAAAACCACCAAGGTTGGAGGCCTCTAAGTTTCAACACACGGATGATGGAAGGAAAAAGATGAGTTATATGGGAGGAAGGAAATGCCAGCCTCTCTAGAGAGAAAGAGAGAGCTTGTGTTCTCTCATCTTTCCTCAAAGAAAGCCCAAAGAGGTTAAAGCTATAAAGTTGCTTTTATACCTCTTTTCAAGTGAATGGCAAACTTGTAGTAAGTCCACCATCACACTCGCTCTAGCATGGACGGTTAAAGCTATAAAGTTGTTTTTGAGTTAATTCCCATTTAATCTTAGTTGTCATACAACTTAAACTCAATGGGCCTCGTGGACCAAAATCTATTTGGGCCCCGAAATCTGAAACCAACTTAATTTCTAAACGAACCTTTCATATGATTAATTAACATATTAATTAATCTTTGCATATACAATTAAACTATTTAATTGTCCCTTACTCAACTTCGCTATGTCCTTCAATCATTACCTTACACGGTGTGTGATCCATTAGGTTCCTTTTAGTGAGGCAGTGAGTGATTAGAAATCTTACTAATCAATTGTGAATTGAAACTTACTTTTCTTTTAGTGATTATACATCTTCAGGGATTCCACAAACCATGAGTGGCACCTAGCAGTATGTCATGGCTACCCAACCTAATCAGAAGAGGTTGGAGAGCCTATTTAGTTTAGGATTACAATGCAATACAATCTTTCTGTAATTTAATACTTTTGATCACATTGTTTGGTTGATAGCTTATTCATGTCTACTATCATTGTGATTATCTTGTCCATATGATTACCTTGAATGTGATTTGAAACGACTTCCTAAATCTCATTTGTACTCTGGCAAAAGATTCTTAATCATAACATAGAGTATTATCCCTCAACGGTTTGAAGGTTAGAGATCTCTTGTTATACATTCACATGCTCACATGATTAGTAGCTTATTCCCAACTATGCGTGGATGCCCTCAAATGAAATGCCTTTAACACAGTCAAAGACTAAGACCAAACCACAAGACAACTATGATGTCTCAAGTCAAATGATTACTTTGCATTATCCCAACCACGAGTTCTCGAGTCGCATGAATATGAGAACTCCTTGTTGATCACGTTCAATATACTCACTCTCTATTGAGCACCTACATACTTGTTCTGGTGTCATTCACACCAATGATTGGAGACCAATCACTCTCCTGGTAGAGAAGACATAACATGTACTGACCAGTCACTCTCATGAATCTAACTTCTTTATATCACATTCTATTATTACATATTACTTGGATTTATCATTTAAGCATAATGTTTAATGAGACGACTTTAAACAATAATATTTCCCTTTACACTAAACTAGTTTAATTTAACATGAAATGCTTGTAAATTGTCATCTTATGATTGCCTTTTAGGCACATTTCCAACAGGATGTTAGAGAATGAGTCTTATACAAGCAAACCATTTCTCCTAAGGTTTAGGAATTAATATTTAATATAATTCTGATTGTATTCCTAATTTGTAGATATCCTTACTCGTACACTAAATCTACACATTTGTATAAATAAGCATTTATGCTATGAATATAATTATCAAGTTTATAATTTCTACATTCTGTCTGTTCAAAAGTGGCCACAGAATTTGTGAACTTATAATCTTCTGTTGAGCAGGAAATATTTCTGGCCGGCTCGGAAACAATGGTCACTAACCGAGCTGCCATGCCACCCTGAGAAATACCTAAAAACACAGGCTTTTGAGTTCTTTCTATTTGGAGCAGGAAGAAGAGTTTGTGCAGGCTTCCCACTAGCTCATAGAATGTTGCACCTGACTTTGGGCACCAATTTGACTGGGAACTTGGTGGAAACGTCACTAGAGGCAACATTGATTGGAAGGACAAGTTGGGGACAGCAGTTGCAGTGCCTAAAAAGTGCTCAACACTTGGTCAAATTATGTGGCCGGCAATGGCTTATAATCGTATTTCTTGGAAATAATTATGTGGTGGCCGAAAAGTTACCATCTTATTTGCCAAAAATCAACAAGGTTCGGTTTACCAAAAAAAAAGAAAAAAGAAAAATCAATAAGGTTCAAAGTGATCTCACATTTATCGCATTTTTGTTGGATAATGTTGTCGAATTATGCATACCATCTTGAAGAAATAATTTCCTAAACCCTAATCATGCATTCAAATCACTTTTTTCCTCACCAATGAATTGAGTAAAACAATGAGAATTAAGGATAAAAAAAATAAAAAAAAACAGTGCAAAATTAGAAATCGTAAGTCTGGAATCTCTTTTTTTTTTACATATACAACGATATATTTACAATAAAGAGATGAGAAAGTAATGGTATCGAATTTATCACAAACGGAATTCTTACTTAAAACATCTCACTTAAAAATTCAAATAATATTACTAAACTGTAATATTAAAAAGCGATATCATTTTTCATACCTTATTGTCAAACTCGTTTATTGTTATATGAAGAGTAGTATTAATATAAAAATGATTAAGGTGGGTTGTCTTGTCCTCCGAAAAGTCCAAGGGATTAATCCAATCAAACGTTGCCATTTCAAGGTCTTCTGTGGGTAGATGCGTCACACAAATATACCAATTAATTTCTTTCAATTTACTATGGTTATATGAGACAAAATGATTCCTTCAAATCTTGTGTTGATTCTTTCAAAATGATTCTCTAGTTTCAAAAATAAACTAATTAAAAACAAAATAAACACTAAAAATTGATTAAAATATTCACATCACTGCCTAAGAACAGGTCGTAACTTTTTTTTCTTTTTTTTTTGGCGTAGGTCGTAATTAATTCAATACTGTTCTTTATTACCTTTTCTAAACAATAATCTAAAGGCTAAGATTTTGAGACTTTCCCATGAAATCTAGTTATAAATTAACAAAAACTTTGCTCAGTCTGCTCACAACATCCTACTGATTTTAGAGAGCAAAAACGTTACAATGCTTCATTTCTTCAACTTCATTGAGTGGAATTTTCTTGTCTGTTTGATAATCTTCTTTTTACCAGTTCTGCTCTTCTTGATCCGCCGGAGTTCATCAAACTCGGGTCACCGTCGGCTTCCTCCCGGACCAAAAGGATGGCCTGTAATCGGCAACATTTTCGACCTCGGCACAATGCCACACAGGACTCTCACTGACCTAGGACACAAGTTTGGCCCTGTAATTTGGCTTACACTTGGTGTGAGAAACACTATGTCAGTTCAATCTGCCAAGGCAGCTGCAGAGTTTTTCAAGAACCATGACCTCTCATTTGTAGAGCGCACAGTCAACGAAAACGCTAGAGTTCATGACTACCACAAAGGTTCCCTGGCAATGGCCCCGTACGGCACACACTGGCGCGTGATGAGGCGGTTAGTGACGGTGGAGATGGTGGTGAACAAACGCATCAACGAGACTGCTTTCATAAGAAGAAAGTGCATAGACAACATGCAGTTGTGGATTGAAGAGGAAGCGTCCAAAGTCAAAGAAGGGCGTGGGGTTCATGTGGCGCGTTTAGTGTTCCTTATGACTTTCAACCTTCTTGGCAACCTCATGTTGTCTAGGGACTTGGTGGATCCGAATTCGGAAGAAGGGATGGAGTTTTTTAAAGCAATGAATGGACTGATGGAGTGGAATGGTAGTGGCAACGTGGTAGATTTTTTTCCATGGCTGAGGTGGCTTGATCCGCAAGGCTTGAAGAGGAAGATGAAAAGGGATCTTGGAAAAGCTATACAAATTGCCTCTAAGTTTGTCAAAGAACGCATCCAAGAGAGGGAGGTGGGTGGAGAGAAAACTAAGGACTTCTTGGATGTGTTGCTTGAATTTGAAGGCAACGGAATTGACGAGCCAGCTAAAATCTCTGATCATGATCTCAATATTTTCATACTGGTAAGTTTTTTTATTAGCTCTAAATTAACCTTCAAATTTGTTGAAATGTTGTATTGTCATACTGACTGAGAAATTGTGAATTTGGATTATAATTAGCTTGATTATTGCCTTAACGTTACGTTTCACATAAGGAATGAATAGTGAGAAACTGAAAATGTATGGTGTGGTGCAGGAAATATTTATGGCTGGCTCAGAAACAACAAGCAGCACCACAGAATGGGCATTGACCGAGCTGTTATGCAACCCGGCAACGCTAGTCGAGGTGAAAGCCGAGCTCAATCGAGTAATAGGTCCAAGCAGAAAGATTGAAGAGAATGATATCGACAATCTTCCATACTTGCAGGGCATAATCAAAGAAACACTCAGATTGCATCCACCAATTCCTTTCCTAGTACCAAGAAAGGCAATGCATGACACCAGTTTCATGGGGTACTTTGTACCCAAAGACACACAGGTGTTTGTGAATGCTTATGCAATTGGAAGAGATCCAGATGTGTGGCTTGATGAGCCGACGTTGTTTAAGCCCGAGAGATTCATAGGCTCAAAGACTGATTACAAGGGGCAGAATTATGAGTTGATTCCGTTTGGAGCTGGGAGAAGAATGTGTGCCGGTGTGCCTCTGGCTCATAGAATGCTGCATCTTACATTGGGGTCGTTGCTTCACCAATTTGATTGGTCACTGGATGCAAATGTTACTAGAGAAACCATGGATTGGAAGGACAAGTTGGGGATAACAATGAGAAAATCTGAGCCATTGCTAGCAGTGCCCACGAAGTGCTTCTTATAGGGTTTGATCAGGACTTTTGATATGTCTCATCTGATTGTTTCTGGACAACAATCTTGCATGTTTTTTTTTTTTTAACAAAGGATATTATCTGCACTAGGGGGTGGGGAGTGGGTTAAGCCTCGGAATGGGCTATCAATAATGTTATTTAAATCCATCTTTGGCGAGAATCAAATATAAGACCTCTCACTTACAAGTAAAGAGAAATAGCACTAAACTATAGTACTAAGTAGCACGCATGTTATTCTTTTTGAATAGTTGACTTTCACCATTGATGTTCATGTGTCTTGAATGCTTGGTTCTAATCGACTTGTTTAATATTGGAATATTGTGGCCAACACTAAATTTATTCACCGAACGACATGATAAGAGTCCACTTTGACGCTCATTGATCAAACACATCATTTTGGTCCCTGACATTGAAAATCAATAGAAATGGTCTCTGAGATTGATCAAACATCACAAATGGTCCTTCCGTTAAAAACTCTTTGGGCAATTTTCAAAGCTTCGTAACTCAATCGTTTCTTAACCAAATTACACCCATAATATATCAAAATAAAGATAGTAAAGTGTAGAAAAAGATTGTACCATTTGGAAGCCCAATGGTTTCCAAAGATGGCCGGAAAATAGCTCAAATGTGACTGGTCCGCGGAAAAACTGGAAAACTCGCCGGAAACTGGGTAAACTTTAAACGTTCATAACTTCTTCAATACTCAACGAAATTGAGTGATTCAAAAATGAAAATCATATTTCTCGACGAGACAAAGAGAATGGTACCTTTATTGACTGCTAATTCACTGTGGTTTGGCCGGAAAAAGGCTCGAAATTGGATAACCATTTTCGAGTTAGCCATTTTCCGGCCAAACTACGGTGAGTTAGCCATAAAAAAAAGATACCATTCTCTTTGTCTCATCGAGAAGTATGATTTTCGTTTTTGAATCACTTGATTTCGTTGATTATTGAAGAAGTTATGAACGTTTAAAGTTTACCCTGTTTCAGGCGAGTTTTTCAGTTTTTCCGCGGACCAGTCACATTTGAGGCTATTTTCCGGCCATCTCCGACAAACAATTGGGCTTCAAAATAGGCATAATCTTGTTCTACACTTTCCTATCTTCATTTTGATATATTATGAGTCGAATTTGATTAAGAAACGATTGAGTTACGGAGCTTTGAAAATTGCCCAAAGAGTTTTTAACGGAAGGACCATTTGTGATGTGTTTGATCAATCTCAATGACCATTTCTATTGATTTTCAATGTCAGGGACCAAAATGATGTGTTTGATCAATGTCAGGGACCATTTGTGATAAAAACCCTTTTGAAAAACAATGCTTGGCTCCTCAAGATTAAGGAGGAATTCTTGCTCAATTCATTTAGTGACCGATTCAGATAAATTCGTGTTTATAGTCAAAACTGTTCATATTATAATTTACCGTCTCTATAAAAAATTAATTTTATAAGTTGTCTAATCAATCAATTATAACAAAAAATAGACAATTTTTACCGAACCCTTCTATTTATTTTTATACAATTCAATGATAGAAACATTATTGCTAATAAATAATAATATTACGTCAAACTGTTACTCAACTTATGTGCTACAACAACGTTGTATTATAAGATGTGTGAAAGCCACAAGTTGGGTGAAAAAGATCTTAAAATGTAGGTTGTATGGCATTATTGAAGAATCATTGCGTAGAAAAGGAGATCATTTGATTGATTACGCATGGTCTTTTATTAGTAAAAATTACAAACAAAAAGTTACTCATCTGGATTTTTCCTTTTTCCTTGTAGTTGGTATGATAAGGGCCCAACCGGCTACCTAATGTCCTTAAGTGATTGGTCTTAGTCGAATCAGAATCACAATACGGACAATGCAGTCAGCACATGAATGATTTCTGACCGTTGATACATATGAAGAACATAATTAACCAACAGTCAAAACTTGCCCACAAAGACTGACCATAGCAAAATATGATCTTTCCAGGTTAAAGACTGGTTAGTGGTGTTACAAGATACAGCCTATGCTTGGTTCGGTTCGGCTCGGTTTAGTTTGGGTTCGATTTTGGTCAACTCAGTTGTCTTCGAATTTTTTCCCTTGGTCTGCTTCGGTTTCCCGGTTCGTTGGTTTTTTTTGCCCAATCCGAGTCTGTACTACTTCCGAAAGAGGAGTGAATTTTGCCTTTTCAAATCTTGCAGTCCTCTTTAGACATCTCTTGTAGTCATCGGATTGAATAGATCAAATAAGAATCAAGGAACAAAATGAGGCGTAGGAGTCGAGAAGGGCAAAAGGGAGTGCGGCAATCATTTCCGAAAAACAGATATGGATATGTCTAAAGAGCAGTGCAAACATACCATTCCGTGATGCCGCAGAGTTTCGAATTACAAGATATGCTTTACAAGAAAGTGACCGTTGGCCCCCAATTCATCCATCATATGAACAAATGAAAGATCCTTTGAGTTCCAAGAGGAAAAACAAAATACAAAAAGAGAAGCGAAACGTGTTAATTTGATGCTTTAAACATCTCAAGAGTGGAGTTATTAGATATCTAATCGCTTAGAAATACCTCTTCGAAGTGTTGTCATGTAACTCATGCCTCTAAATCACTTCATTGATTGCACATCTTCATCTTATAATGCAAGTTCAAAATCCGCTATTGCCGTCTCCAGAATTTGTTGAGAAATTTCATCCCGTTTGAGCATATAATCATCGTATGGTCGGCTGCCACCAGCATCTCGCAAAGCCTTCCTATTAAGTTCGTCAACCATGCACATGTAGTTCAGACCTATGAGAAGCTCTGTAATTGCAGCTTCAGTTTGAGCCTGACTTGCAAAGTAGAGGGTCTGGACCAGAAGCACATTCGTCTTGGAAACTTCCTGCTGCTTCATAATTTTGCGGTCAGAATGCCACCGTATCATGTTATGGGCGAGTGGAGCAAGCCATTCCAAGATCTGCTCCATCGCCAGATTCCACTCTCCTGCAAGGTCAGGATTATAGACAGATGAGCCCATAGTTTTGGCATATGACTTCAGTCTAGCTCTCAGAGCAGTCCTTATAGTTGTGGTCAACATATTGTAAAGATTAGATCTTTCGTCAAGGCTGATCAAGTGAGGTGATGAAGCTATCTTTTCAATCAAAACAATCACATGTGCGTAATGGAGCGCTAGAGCAGCATCGCCAAGGGTAGACGGCGGAGCATTCAGTAGTGTACATTTTGAACTGAACAGGGATAGTTTAGAATAGATGCTGTGACTGAAAGATTGGGATCCCATATGTGTGTACTTTAAGCTATCAAAATGTTTGATACCAGTACTTCTCAACCTCATAGAACCACCCATTTCAGGCTTGCAGCTCTCAAAAACAGGTGAATTACTTCCACCCGTCATGCATCCTTTAAACGGACCAACATGAGCAAACCGTTTGGGTTTTAGTTGGGAGTAACTTCCATGTTGGATGGATGACTGGCGATGAGCTTGCCGCTGGTTGTTGGTTCTATTCTTGCGAGCATTAAGCCTCGTCTTTGCAAGTGACCTCCCAAGAGGTCCAGACCCACATAGATTACCATCAGACGGATGAACAGAAGAGTGCATAAGAGCAGAAAATGAATGACTGCGAGAAAGACAAACAGAATTGATAACTTCAGAGCTATCCATTCCCTCTCCCAAAGCCATTTGATGAAATCCAAAGACAAGCTTTATCCTATCTAACATTGTAAAAAGGGATCTTGCCAAAAGTCGGACAGTGTAATCATATGTTCTACTCCATGGAGACATCTCTTGTAAACCTTTTACTTCTTGACGTCGCCACATTACCTTCTGTTGAAACTCGAGCAATTTTACCTGATTTACATCAGGATTAGCGCACATTCTCCTCAGAGTTTGCTCAAGCTCCGCCAGCACTTCCAGCTCCTGGGATAGTTGCATTGTTGCTTCAACAAATCTCTTCATTTTCTTCACTTTCCTCTCCATTTTCTTCCACTTGTATGCCCACCCAAGCCACTGAAAACCATTCTCCACAGGGTCATCAAAAAATTCTTCAAAACGGTGATACACAGGGTCGGTGCACTTCTTCCCAAGCCTGACAACAGACACTGCCAAATATCCCAAATTCTCAATTATCTCATTCAGTGCAATTTCCATCAAGTAATAGTCGTCATCAGACACAAGCCTTCTGACCCCAATCGAGTTAACAACCTCTTCCCTCAACCTAAGCATCTCATTCTCACTCACACTATTCCATAAATCAACCACCTTTAACATCAACCCAGCAACTTCAAACGCCAGAATGCCAATCACCGGCTTGTTAGCCTCCGCCACATGACTCCATGAGAACCTCAAACTACCGAACCAGGACTCAGACACGATCTCACTCCCCATTTAAGCACATACACTGCAAAGTGCAAACTAACCCAAAACAGAAATCTCAGTAGATCTCTTTCCTGTCCCAAAACAAGAAGTTGAACTTTATTATATTGTTAAACACAAAACAAAATCACAATTTCTTGACCCAAAAAACCAGACTTCCATAGAATTAACCCTAAATCCCAAAATCCACCTTAGCTCAATACTGAACCCAAACACTAATATACAACAATTCTGGTTCTAACCCTTCATTTGATTGCTCGGTAAGAAATTGAAATAGGGAAAAAACAGTAACTGAAAAATCAATTCCCCCCCTCATATCAGCAAAATTGATACCCAAAAATCAAATAACGAAATTAATATTTTCCCGGGTCCCAAACACAAGAATTCCATCATTTTCTCACCAACCAAACAGCCCTCACAGATTCAAACGACGATACACCAACACAAGCATATACATTGGTACCAACTCTGTGCATACATACAGTAGGAGGAAAACTCACCGTTTAGCTCAAACAAGGTGGAAGCTTGACATCAATCTGAAGCGCAGAACCAAACAGAAATGATTGAGCTACAGAAACAGAGGAAGGAGGAGGAGGGTTTGAGCGATTGGGGGTTCGAGTTGGAGGGAGAGGGTAGGTTTTTACCGTACGCACCACCTGCGTACATATAGCCGCGCCCGCAAGGCGGAGGATAACAAGGGAGACAAAGCTCAAGGCGAAGAGACTCCAAAACAAGTCGTAATCGGTCCAATCCAGGTGAAAAAACTGGATACTACATGGCTTGGGGATACTCCAAATTCTTTCCATTTTTGATACTTTATTATATAAGCCTAAACGGACGGTTAGTTTCCGTGGGAACATGATAGTCGAACGATAGCTCTTGTTGTAAAAATAATTAGGATTTAAGAACTTGTGGTGAAATATGTTAGGATTTATATTTAAAATTGAAAATTCCGTCTACTCTTCATCAATTATTAGCAAGTGAGCCACACATATGAGGTTAAAATATAACTCAGCCTCATGTGCTAACAATTAACAAAGAGTTGACGAATTTTTCAATTTTGAGTCTAAATCCTAACAAACTTTCACCACAGAAGCTTAAATCCTAAGGTTTGTATGACATAAGCTATCTTCCGAGTACCCTATCACCACATGAACTAGTAATCTAATTAGGCCTTTTTATATTAGGCTCACCTAATATGTTTATTTAATTTATTTTTTCTACGCATAATTACTCGATGTACTAACTAGGCATTGATCTAGTTGTATTTTTGTTCCATACACAAGGTTTTTAGTTTGAACTCTTTAGTTTAATTGATGTGAGAAAAATTACGTGATATATATATAAACTTAAGTGATTATGAGTATTATTAATTACGAGATGTCATGTATCCTAAATGAAGAACCAAAGTGCATGCATTAGCACTCCTAAACAAGTCTTATATTAAAGTTCAAAGGCTTAATCTTAAACCATTGAATGTGGCCACAAATATGAACAAGCGAAGCATATAGGTTGAACAACTTAAAGACACTAAAATACGTATACTTGGTGTAGTATTTGATTCTATGATCCAAAAATGATTCTTATTTTTTATGAGGAAAAAAAAAAACCATGAACGTTATTTATATTGTTGTAAACTGAAATAGAAATGAACGAAGTTACCCGAAAAATGTAGAAGCCTTGAGTGGTGAATGATTCTTGGGATGAGTCGCGGACTAAGTCACTCTCTTTAAGACGTTTCGCGGCTCTGCCCAAAGTGTGCAAGCAGTTCACAAACACCACGTCGTCCCCAGGATAAAACAGCCCAGAACCTTCTTCTTCTGATGAGGTTCTTCCTTGCACAACAGAAGAACCTTCAAACTTACACCCTTTCGATACGTTGCTATTAAATCAATATGTAAAACTTTTTTTTTTCTCTCTTAGCCTCTTTCCATCCGCATAACTTGTATTTTTATATATGTTGGTGTGTGTATATATCCTGGGCTGTTTTATCCTGGGGATGACGTGGTGTTTGTGAACTGCTTGCACACTTTGGGTGTGTATATATATATTATAATAAAAATACGTTGAGATTGCAATCTGTAAGGAATCAAAGCAATTGAAATCCAAACCGCAAGGAATCATGGCAATTGAAATCAAAACGGATAAAAACCACAACGGGGCAAAACGTAAGTCAATTCAAACTGAAAAAGAAAACAAAACAGTTTGATTGCATGTTTCTTAAGCCAAAATTAATTGACTTTTAATATTGGTAATAAAACAAAACATAAATATATTTAAATATTTAAATAAAAACATAACTGCTCTAACAATTCCCCACTTGTTTTTATTTAAAATATATATCAAGCAACATATCATAAAGTTATGCATAAGTAAAGGTGTTTCTCAACTTGAACCTGTACATAGTGTTAGTGATCCAGATTATACTAGAGTAACTTATAGTTTTGAACTCTATCTCTGACAACACCACACACATAACTTTATTAAGGTGAAGTTCAAAAAGCTAGCACATTAAGGCCATGTGCTTGTATCCCAGTATAGTGAACGCTCTAGAAACTTGCCCAAGATTTCATAGGAAGCGGCCTCACTTCCACATTCACATAGGTAAGACTATCAAGGATATTCTTGCAGCTAGATATCCCACTCAACATAGAGTATAGACCTTACTAAGAGAAAAAAAAATCTCAACCTAAAACCGCTTCAGGATGTCATGCTTCTTAGGGATGGACATGGAATAATTTTCCAAATTAAAATTAGCAAGTCTTCACTCATATCACTTGTGACTTGTTATTACCCTTTGAACCTATTTCTTGGGATCTCCAGTCTAGAGGTTGGGTTGCTATCACAAATGACTCAGTTTTCTACGAGCTTTAGTCCCATCCCTTTCGAGGTTTTCCAAACCTTTTCTCGTGCTATTCCTTTTGTCAAAGGATCAGCCAAGTTTTTTTCAGACCGTATATGATCCACTCTTACAGCTCCATTAGAAAGGTAATCTCTTACAGTGATGTGCTTACGACGTATTTGTCGCCTTTTCCCGTTATAATAACGGTTTTGCACTTTAGCTATTGTCGATGTGCTATCACAATAGATCAAAACTGCTGGAATCGGTTTCTCCCAAAAAGGGGTATCTAACAGTAGGTTCATAAATTTTAGAAGAATTAGAACCCCCACTATTTCAAAGATTAAAGGAAATTTATTCTCATAAAAATCAGCATCAAGTGACTCAATTATGACATTTTATTAGCGTCAACATTCAATTTAAACATTCCATCAGTAGCATATCCATATCCCACAAAAACCCAATTTTCAGTAAAAGTATACATATCTGCTCCAATGGTTTTAGTAAATCCAGCCTTGTTGAGAAGAAAGCCCGAGACCAAATTCTTCCTTATCGTTGGAGCGTGCATCACATCTTTCAGTATCATGGTTTTTTCCAGAGGTGAACCTCATCTCCACCTCTCAAGTACTAGCAGCATCAGTTGAGTGCTAATCACCCAACAACACCTTCATTCCCTCAGCCACATAATAGGTCTTGAAAAGGGAACGATCATAGCAAACATGGCGAGAAACGCCAGTGACCACCCACCACCCCTCGGATCCATCAACAAAGTTGATTTCTGATATCATTGCAATCAGTTGCTCTTCAACAAGATTTGCATGTGGAGCATGGCTTCTCTTATTTCAGCAATCCCGGGCAAGATGGCCCAACTTGTGACACTTATAGCATTCAAACTATCTCGAATCAGAAGCAGCACATGAGGAGGGGTTGGTACCTATTCTGAGGATGAGAGGGATTTCGATTCTAAACCTTGTTTGTGTTGTTGTTGAGGCGCTTGTTGTGATTCTTGTTCTGAATCTTCATGTTCTTCCCATTTGGCTTCAGCACAGCTAGAGTATGGTTCCTGTTGAAGTTGGTAGCCTTCTGGTCGCTTGACACGACCATAATTTCCTCCTTCAATTCTTGTTTCCTGGCCTCTTCCTCAATGCGAAGTCGAGTGATCAAGCTTTCCAGGGAGAACTCTTTTGTCTTGTGGTGGAGTGAGTTCTTGAAATTTTTCCAGGTTGGTGGCAATTTATCAATGATGACAGCAACCTGAAATTGATCATCTAAAACCATGCCTTCAGAAATAATTTATGAGCAATTTTCTGTAATTCATGAGATTGTGCTTTAACATATTTATCATCAACCATCTAATATTTCAAATAAAGACTAAGAGCAAATTTTTTAGCCCCAGCTTCCTCAGTGTCATATTTTTTCTGAAGTGCCTCCCATAAATCTTTAGCAATGCCATAATCAGAGTAGTAATCATAAAGGTTATCAGACAATCCATTAAGAATATAATTCTTAGCAAGAAAATCATTTTCAATCCAAGTTTGTGAAGCTTTGGTCTGTGCAATAGTGGGCTCTTCAGGGAGAGTTGGTTTGATAGTGGTGCAAAATGAAGCCAATTTTTTTTGTGGTGAGAAAAAATAACATCTTCTGCCTCCAACGCTTAAAGTGGAGACCCTCAAACTTGGAAGACTTGTTAAGGTCGGGTGTGGTGTTGTTTTCAGATTCCATGGCAGATTGATATCTTCTTAAAATTGTTGTAAAGTGAAATAGAAAGGAATGAAGTTACCCAAAAAATGTAGAAGCCTTGAGTGGTGAATGATTTTTAGGATGAGTCGCGGACTAAGTCACTCTCTTTAAGACGTTTCGCGGCTCTGCCCAAAGTGTGCAAGCAGTTCACAAACACCACGTCGTCCCCAGGATAAAACAGCCTAGAACCTTCTTCTTTTGATGAGGTTCCTCCTTGCACAACGGAAGAACCTTCAAACTTACACCCTTTCTGTGAAATCCCGTTTCTGGATTTCACTGTTATCATCTACATGTTTGTAGTAAAGAAAAAGAAAAAGAAAGAAAGAAATAGAGAAAAAAAAAAAAAAAAAAAAAAAAAAAAAAAAAAAACCAGAAAAGAAGAGAAGCTGCGGTGGAGCAGCGGGGAAAAAAGAGAAAATGGAGGAAGGAGTTTCAGGAGGGAGATGGGCGAATCAGGGAGAGAGAGAGAGAAAGATGAGACCAATGGGGGTGGGATCCAGGAGAGAAAGGAGAGAAATGAGAGGGCATGGGATCCTCGGACCCTTCTCTCTTACCCGACGGCCCGACCCGTTTTGCCGTGCTTCCATGGGTGTTCCGACGGTTTTCCGTCCGTTTTTTCGATGAATTTCTTCGTGCTACCACCTGTAAAACCTTCCCCGGTCCTCCCTCTTCCTTTTCTTAACCAAAATCGAAGGATTTTGCTCTAGTTTCGCGAAGAAACAACCGCCGGTGTTCTTGGGTGTACGACGGCGATTCGCCGTCTCTGGGAGTCACCACTGTCAATTTCCACCATCATTCAAACCCTCTTGAGATCAGGAACAAATCCCAATCAACAATTGGGGCGGTGGAGAGATGAAATGGACGAATCGGAGTTCACCCTTTTAGGGTTTTCCGACGGTTTTTGACGATTTCAGGCCACTTCCAGGCCGAACTAGGCTTTGGCCCAGGTATAAAAATTTCTTCCCTCAATGAGATCTACTTGCCTGTAAAATTTGGTAATTTTTAAAAATAGTTGAATTTTCCGGCAAGTCGGGGCGACCGACCGCCACCCGCGGCGGCGCGTGCGGTGGCGGCCTGGCCAGTGGTCAGATGATGTCTTTTATGTACTATTAATTGCTTTGAGTTCATGTTTGCTATCCGTATGACTTAATTTGATGTTTGGACTTAGTTTCATTACGATACCTTACTTGGTCAAAATATATGAACCGACGATCTGACCGTTGGATCGTCACCAAACTTTAATGCGTGATAGAGTATAATATTTGAAGATCATAGAAACTTACGGATTGGGAATCCGACGTACGGATCTTCCCTAATTGGATTTCTAAGCTGTAAAATTAAATGTCGACCGCCACTTGAATTTTGAAATTGGCGGAGATCCGACCGTCGGATCGTGATGAGATTTTAGTATGTTGTTATTTGAGCATAATGTGGACTGTGGGAAGTTACGGATCCGAAATTCAATGTGCGAATCTTCCGGATTGAATTACGAAGAGTTGTGGACCTTACCGTTGATCGAGAGTTGACTTTTGGTCAACATGTCTCGAAACGTTCTAAACACTAAAATGAGTACCACGGGAGACTAATTGAAGTCTAGTGGGCCTATTTTGGTTAGAGAGTGATTTGAATGTATGTGATATGATTATTACCTTAATTCTTATATTAATATCATTTATGAATATGAATTGAGTTTATAAATATGATTTTTATTGAAATGTGATTATTCTATATATTAGCCATAGACTTATGTTTATTAAACATGTTTTGGCATACGTACTGTTGTTGATTGTGATATATATATATATATATATATATATATATATATATATATATATATATGTTTAGTTATCTTTTTAGTAATGTGATTAATAAGTAAGATAAATGTTATGAGTGTGCGACCCTAGAATCATATTAGAAGTATGTTACGGAACTTATACACTAGTGTGGCATATTAGTGAGGGTCATGAGAAGATGAGGGTGTAGGTGACTACGTTGTAACTCATAGGGGTTGAGATGTGGATAAGTTGAGGTGTTGAATTTACTAAACCATGTAGTAGTTGTACATTGATGGTCCTGCTTGGTATATCCGCATTGGGGGACCATACGCATTCTAAAAGTGATCATGCTTGGTATATCCGCATAGGGTGATCACTACCTACCTAATTATCTTGACCCTGCTTGGTTAATCCGCATTAGGGGACCATACTATATATGGATCGCGCTTGGTTAATCCGCGTTGGGCGATCCTTATGACCATGTATGCTTAGGAGTGACTCTGCTTGGTTAATCCGTATTGGGGGGTCACTGCCTACTTGATTAATCTATCAGGGGTGGCTCTGCTTGGTTAATCCGCTTTGGGGGCCCACTTCCTGTTTGGTTACTTAAACAGACTTGGCTTAACTGCGTCACTCTAGCCTTAGTCTTTATATATTTATGACAATGGTTTCGAGAACCTTGTGAAATGAGCTAGAAAAGCTGTTGGACGTCTGGGTGACTCTTTCAGGATTTTCTACGATTCGATTATGATTTCATATGGTATGAAATTAGAAGATATGGGAATGATTGTTATTATTTTGATCAGACTAATTAATTAATGTGGCTAGAGAATGGTTTTGTGTTTCATCTTCTCTTAAACATGATGTATGTTGTGAATTGTGATGTCATGGTGAGACATACTGATTTATACGTTGGATGGAAGAAAAATCATGATTTAATGGGGATTGTTATGTAACTTGAATCCATGAACTACATGTTGTTGGGTGATAATAAATGATTGAGGAACGCCATGTTTTTCTGCTTGAACTTAATGGGGTATACATATGATATTAAAACATGCATATGGTTCTGCTTGGTATATCTGCGTTGGGGGACCTTATGCATTCTATAAGTGAGGAGGATTAGTTGTACTTGATACATTTGATGGGCGATTATATTTTACTTAGTTCCGTTGAGAGGTTCGGAACCCGATGTTGATGGATTTCGTTGAGTGGTCCGAAATTGCATCATTTGATTCATTTTTTTGATAGCTTCAGAAATGTAGGCTTCGATCGAACTGTGTCGCTCTAATTTGGCATTCCGATGAAGTGTATGTGTTATTGATGATATGGTGATTGGCATTATTGATTGATGTGATAATTGGATAGTGTTGGAATGCATATGTGTGGATGAATGACGATATGACTAGAGATTATTATTGTGCTTTGTTAAATGTTCCTTGAAGTGCTACATATGTGAATTGTGGTATTATGTTGAGACCTAGTGATCTATGTGATGAATGTTCGAGAGTAGTGAAATGTTGAACTACGAATGGCTTGATCCCTTTTGAGGGTACGTAGGCAGTCTAACGCGGAGGTTAGATGCAGCCATAAAGTTTACGAAAATTTCTATTTGATTTGATTCTCAAGTTGTGAATTACCATATCCCGGAGACGGGGTATGTTGGGATACAGAAATTTGGTGATGTCACGTGTCGATCTTGGACGTATGTCGGGATTGGGGCGTGACACTTTCGATACGTTGCTATTAAATCAATATGTAAAAGCCTCTTTCCATCCGCATAACTTGTATTTTTATATATGTTGGTGTGTGTATATTATATATTATAATAAAAAAATACGTTGAGATTGCAATTTGTAAGGAATCAAAGCAATTGAAATCCAAACCACAATGAATCATGGCAATTGAAATCAAAACAGATAAAACCACAACGGGACAAAACGTAAGTCAATTCAAACTGAAAAAGAAAACAAAACGGTTTGATTGCATGTTTCATATTTGGGGGGAGATAACTCCTTAAGCCAAAATTAATTGACTTTTAATATTGGTAATAAAACAAAACATAAATATATTTAAATATTTAAATAAAAACATAATTGCTCTAACATATATAATAAATGTGACATTGTCAAGGCAAAAGTGAGTATACTTTTGGAGGATTTTGGTGGGTTAAGGCATCTAATGTTATTTTATATTAATAGGGACGTGTATTTGTGAGTGGGTATTGTTGGACATGGAGTGGTTGGGAATTTCATTGTGGGGTTGGGTTGGGCCGCCAGTGATTCAGGCCGACAACAACAAAGAAGAAAGAAAGAAACAGAGAAATGGTGGCATCAATGATAAGCTTGTAATCTCTTTCAACAGACATTTTCTTACAATTTTTGACCTTTGCATATCTCAAAGCATCACGAAGAGCAAGATTTTCAGCAACAGAAATTGTCCTTTCTCCAAGATTGCAGGCGCCAGCCACAGTAGGTGAACCATTTAGCATCTCTTATGATGAAACTAATAGCAGCCTTAGAACCCAGAATAGAGCCATCAAAATTAATTGAGATGAATCATGAACGTGAGTTGCATTCTAGGTACAAATTGATCTTAAATTTTTATTGGTAAGGTAATATTGCCTGTCAACTATAGCAACAACCATAGGGACCTTAGCAGCATGGGCCTTGCAATCATGGAAAGTAAGATTATAGCTATCCTTACACACTTGCCAACAAATTAGAAGAGCCTTAGATCAGAAAGTTCAAATTCATATTCACATTTAGCTGGGATAGCCAATAAATCAAAAATGAACTTGCATCCACGGGCATTGGGCCATTGGAGATCCTCCAAACATCTTGAGAAAAGCTGCAATTACAAATAGGGTTAGTATTCGGAAAGAATCTAAGCAATTTCTTTCCTGTTTGTAACCTGCCTCGAATGAGGAGCAACTAAGCATTTTTGTCTTGTGAGGGATATAAAGTTTCCACATTCTATTTAAAAGCACTTTAGAAGGATGCATTCTTTGTTCCTCAATTTAGTTTCTTTGCCCCAAAGAAAAGTTTTACATTCCTTGTTCAACGCATCAGTTATTTTTTTAGGACATTTAAAACACATCATGCTTGATTAGGCGTACCAGATAAGTTGGACTTAATTAGGGTCAGACTACCAGCTCTTGAGAGGTATTTGTAGACCTGGCATTCGTGTCGTGTTTCCCGGTGTTCGTGTCGTTTTCGTGTCATACCCGATATCTTAACAGGTCGTGTCGTGTAACACCCGTTACAATAAACGGGTAAAATGACCCGACCCGAAATTGACCCGATAATATTAACGGGTAATTTGACCCGACCCGTTACCCGTTAAGGAAAATATATTTTAAACCAATAAATAATTAAATAAAAAACATAATACTTTTTTTGAGAGAATACATATCATATTGTCACATAGTAAAAACTATATTAAATATATATATATATATATTAAATTAACTATAATAATTATAATAATTATATATACTATAATAAATTAATAATTATACCCCCAAAATATTAACTATAATAATTATATATATATATATATATATATATTAAATTTTATAAAAACTATAATAATTATTAATTAATATGCATCCATTGATTCCATAATTCCATTTCATTCCTGCCACGCCCTTTGAAGAAAAAGGGAGGGAAAATGAAAATTATAAGAAAAGCTGAAAATGAAACAAAAAAGAGAGGGAAAGATGGGTAGGATGCCGCCCTTTGAAGAAAAAGAAGGGAGGGAAAAATGAAAATTATAAGAAAAGCTAAAAAGCAAACAAAAAAGAGAGGGAAAATGAAAATTAATAGAAGTGGTGAGAAATTTTATTTTTTTTAAGTTATTAATTTTTTATCACACATATCCCACTATTTTTATAATGACACGTGATAATGTGATATACTACTCAGTGTACCGGTCAATTATACGTACAAAATAAATAGATTTAAATCTACTTAATATATATATATATATATATATATATATATATATATATATATATATATACCATTGAACTTGATGGGATACAAATTATACGAAACTAATTTTAATGATCCAACCGTCAAACTTGTTTTTATATGCTTCGAGATCGTATCAGCAAAAAATCGTAAAAAATAACATTCAGATATCAGGTAACAGAACAAAACTTTTCGATGGTTATAAAACAAAAAATCACGATTTAACGGTTATTTTAACTACGATTTTGATTATTTTTTATAGCCACACTCCTTAATCTTATATGAATACAATGAATGAATTCGATCTTCAATTTAAAATATTTACAATAGTGGATACCACAAAATCTTATGTTATACTTAATGAAAGTATAAATAAACTCCTAAGTGTTAGTGAATCTACCGTTTTGATGGGATACACATCATACGAAACTAATTTCAACGATCCAACCGTCAAACTTGTTTGTATATGCTTCGAGATCACATACACCAAAAATTGAAGAAAAAAAAACATTCAGATATCAAGTAACGGGACAAAACCTTTCGACGGTTATAAACGAAAAATCACGATTTAACGGTTATTTTAACTCCGATTTTGATATTTTTTACAGCTACACTCCTTGACCCTATATGAATACAATGAATGAATTCGATCTTCAATTTAAAATATTTACACTAGTGGAATGAAAGTATGAATAAACTTTTAAGTGTTAGTGAATCTATTGTTTTGATGAGATACGCATTCTACGAAACTAGTTTCAATGATCCAACCGTCAAACATGTTTGTATATACTTCGAGATCGCATACGCCAAAAATTGCAAAAACCAAACATTCAAAGACCAAGTAACGGGACAAAACTTTTCGACGGTTATAAAAAGAAAATCATGATTTAACGGTTATTTTAACTCCGATTTTGATGATTTTTTACAGCTACACTCCTTGACCCTGTATGAATACAATGATTGAATTCGATCTTCAATTTAAAATATTTACACTATTGGATACCACAAAATCTTATGTTATACTTAATGAAAGTATGAATAAACTCTTAAGTGTTAGTGAATCTATTGTTTTGATGAGATACTCGCATTCTACAAAACTAGTTTCAACGATCCAACCGTCAAACATGTTTGTATATACTTCGAGATCGCATACGCCAAAAATTGCAAAAAGCAAACATTCAGAGATCAAGTAATGGGACAAAACTTTTCGACGGTTATAAAAAGAAAAATCACGATTTAACGGTTATTTTAACTCCGATTTTGATGATTTTTTACAGCTACACTCCTTGACCCTATATGAATACAAAGAATGAATTCGATCTTCAATTTAAAATATTTACACTAGTGGATATCACAAAATCTTATGTTATACTTAATAAAAATATGAATAAACTTTTAAGTGTTAGTGAATCTATTGTTTTGATGGGATACGCATTCTACGAAACTAATTTCAACGATCCAACCATCAAACTTGTTTGTATATGCTTCAAGATCGCATACGCCAAAAATCGCAAAAAACAAACAGTCAGAGATCAAGTAATGGGACAAAACTTTTTGATGGTTATAAACGAAAAATCACGATTTAACGGTTATTTTAACTCCGATTTTGATGAGTTTTTACATCTACACTCATTGACCCTATATGAATACAATGAATGAATTCGATCTTCAATTTAAAATATTTACACTAGTGGATACCACAAAATCTTATGTTATACTTAATGAAAGTATAAATAAACTCTAAGTGTTAGTGAATCTATCTTTTTGATGGGATACGCATTCTACGAAACTAATTTCAACGATCCAACTGTCAAACTTGTTTGTATATGCTTTAAGATCGCATACGCCAAAAATTGCAAGTGTTTATATGAATAATGATGAATCACAAGTGTTTATATATTCTTTCACATTTTTCATACTTGTATGTATAATGTATGTCTTATTAGTTATTGTCTATACAAATACTATATTAGTTTATTTTAATTTTGGACAAGAACATGTTAAGTAAAATTTATTATCTTAGTAATGATAATAAAGAACTCTCATAATAAAAATAAATAATGACTAAAACTTTTTTTTTTTAACTTATATAGAATAATAATACAAAACTATATATTTAATATAGAATATATTGTATATATTAATATTTTATAATAACTTTTTTAGTAATTAAACTTTAAAATTATAAAAATAATTTTTTTCTTAACGTGTCGAAACGGGTCACCCACGTGTTACCCACGTGTATACCTGTTAAGAACCCGTTATTAACGGGTTCTTAACGGGTCACCCGATAATGACCCGATAAGTTATCGTGTTGACCCGAAACCCGTTATTTTCGTGTCGTTTTCGTGTCGTGTCATCGTGTCGTGTCAGAAACTGCCAGGTCTAGGTATTTGCCTTCCAACCTACAATCTTCTTTTTAACTTTTAGAATAAGCTCTTTAGCATTAGTAGGGTCCTTCCAATAAATTATACTATGGATTCCTAAATGCTTTCCAATAGTTGTTTTATGCTGAATTTGCATGATATTAACAATATCAGTTCTCAAATTGTAAATAGTATTATTAGAAAAATAGAGAGATGATTTATGCAAGTTAATCCTTTTTGAGAGGCCGAGGATAAATTACTGAGGGTATTCATGATGCTCCTAGCTGCCTTACATGACGCTTTGCTAAAAATTAAACAATCACCTGCAAAAACAAGATTAGAAATTCTAAACTCAAAGGGGGAAGAGAGAATGCCAACCTTATTTTTAGCATTACTAGCTAACATATTGAGTTGTCTAATTAACGGCTCCAAGCGTAAAATGAAAATGTACGGAGATAAAGGATCACCATGTCTAATTCCTTGTGACGGATAAAAATAACCATGAGTTTCACCGTTAACAAGGACTGAAAAAGAGGAAGAAGTGATGCACTCCATGATCAGGTTTATCCGGCTAAGGTAAAAACCAAACTTATCAAGCACCATCCTAATATAGTCCCAGCTTAACATATCATATGCTTTTTCAAGGTCTAATTTAATTGTCATGGAACCTAGCCGACTTTTTTTTACTCTTAAAGCTAGAGAAAAGTTCATGAACAATAAGGATATTATTCATGAATTAAATTCATGGGGCAAAAGCCCCTTGGTTTTTAGAAATGCATTGCTCAAGAAGAGGTTCGAGCCTCGTAGACAGAATTTTAATGATATTTTATAACTGACATTGCATAAACTAATAGGTCTATAAGGGTTAACAGTCTCAGAGTTATCTATTTTAGGGATTAAAACAATATTGGTATGATCAATTAGTTTAAGACTAGAACAATTTTCAAAAAAAAATATATATATATCTTTAACTAGTTTAAAATTAAAATGTTTCAGTGTTCCAACAATTTTGGTAAAAAAGTGACATGCAAACCATTTGGACCAGGAGCCTTTAGGCTATCAATGCTATTCACAGCCGTCCAAACCTCATGTTCAGACACTTCCTTTAACAAATCATTATTTTGTGAATAAGTGATAGAAGAATTAATAGTATCAAGAAAAATATTTACCTCAATAAGATTGAGAGCATGGGAGGAGTAAAATCTCAAATTAAAACCTTGGACAAAAACCTCCTCCATACCCTCACCCGTATTCCACCAAATATCATTTGCATCTCATACTCTTTGTATTTCATTTCTCTTCCTTCTAATAGTAGTATGAGTTTGAAAAAAAAAATTGTACTTTTATCCCTCAACTATAACCAATTGGCTCTAGCCTTTTTGGGCCCACATAATTTCTTCATCCCTTGAATAAGTTGTTCTAATATATTCTTTTCCGCCTCATGAAGTCGAGGGTTAGGGTTATCAACCATTGTTTTAGATTGAATATCAAGAAGACAATCTTGTAAGTCTCTTATTTTCAAAGTAATGTTACCAAACACTTGTTTGTCCAAGCACTAACAATGTGCTTAAAAGTGCCAACACAAGCTCTAAATTGGTCATTAGGGTTGCCATCAAACTGACAGACCCAAGCCTTTTTAACCATCTCTTGAAAATCAGGGTGTTGGAGCCACATAGTCTCAAGCTTAAAAGACCATTTTCTTTTCATGAGGGGTTTATACAATGTTAAGCAAATAGGACTATGATCAGATCCAAAAATGGAAAAATTATGCAAATTCAATTCAGAAAATAAATTCAACCAAATAGGATTAGCCACGGCTCTATCCAGCCTTTTAGAGATAATTGTTTGATAACTTTTGTTCAATAGAGATTGGGCTTCGAGAGAATTTGAAGAGCCTTACCAGTAATGTAGCTTATTTACGGAGAATCTATTTTATTTTTTACTAAAAAAATTTTTGGAGATTATTTAATGCCTACTCTCAAACAATATGTTTACATGGTAATGATATTCTTTGTTTCTCTCTTTATTTTCGGATTCCCGTCTAATGATCCACGACGTAATCTTGGACATGACTGGCGCGACCTCCGTGTCGAACAAAGTTCCATCAATATGTTGATTTCCGCTGAAATCTCCTTCCACAACGGTGAGTCAGATTAGTTAGAAGCCCCTCCCCCCCCCCCCCCCCCCCCCCCAACAAAAAAAATAAACACAAAATCCAAAAACCTAAAGTGAAATCCCGAGACAATTAGACCAGGTATAATTCAAGTGTAACTAGGCATCTATTTACAAGATATGTAATAAATTTACATAAATCCACCTAGGCACTAGGCCCTTGCCGCCACCCGACTAGTGCTAGCGTTTTTTAGAATTTTGCTTCGCATACCTTTGACCCACCAAATTTGCCACGTGGGGTTGAAAAGTTAAATTAAAAAAAATTAACTAATAAAAAGAACTCTTTCCCTCTTCAACCTCACCCTCTCTAGCTCTTCTTTGAAAACCCCAACTACCACATCACCTCCTCCTCGTCTCTCTTCAATAGTCTAACTCTAGCCCCATCTCATTTCTCCTTTCTTTCTTCCCCGTCTCTCTCCGACTTCGGCCTCAATTCAAAACCCATGCCCGATTTGACTCGCAACAGAAAGTCAAAACGGCGTTGTAACAACACTCTCCATCTTTGTGCCGCAACTATTTTGCTCTTGTGTTTCTTCAAGCTTCAAATCCACATGCTTGTAGTCCAAATCCAAATATGTATCCATTTCTGAAAACAAGTATTGCCATGAGGTCAGATTCTGATTCTACACCAAACCTATTAGCCAGCTTCTGGAAGAATCAAATTTGGGGTTATCTAATTTATCGTTATGAGTCTAAACTTCTTCCACTGAAATAGTCTCGGCTACATTGGCATACAACTCGGGCGGCGGAGCAGTCGCAATTAGAGTCAGCGTTTGAGAGAAGACTTATTGAAATAACCAGACGAACGAAGCTTGCATCTCTTTCTGCACCTAGCTCAAAATCCCCTGCAAGTCTTCGTAGAAGGGAATCTCTCTCATCTGCACAGTGTAGCTATGGAGCTCTTAAATTATGACCATCATGGAAGAGAATGCATGTTTTACAAAGTAGCATGCGGGTTTCCTTGCTTCTCAGAAACCCTCATGCCACTGCATCTTCCGCTTTATAATTTTTTTCTGAAGAGGAAGGCAGAAGCGGAAAAAAATATAAAAGGAGAGAAGAGAGGGTCGATGTCACACTATGATCCCGACCTACGTCTAAGATCGACGCTTGACAGTCGGGTGTAGGGGGTGCAGGGAATACAAACAAGATACAATGAACTACTAAAACTGAAATTCACAATATTTTCAAGGTAGTGGGGTTTATGTTTACAACAACTGTACAACAAAATGGAACTAACTCTCACTAGAGTAATATGCCATAGGGTCCCAAAAGAAATACAAGTATTTACGGAATACCCTAATCACTCAAAGCTCTCTGAACTCTGTCTGTTGCCCCTAAGCTCCTCGTATCAATTAACACCTGCACAATCGCCTCTACATGATGAGAATGGTCCACTAGGCAAATCAACAACCCAAATAAGTTACGAAGCTCGTGTGAGTGACAGTAATCCGACGTATGTGATAATTATAAAATAAATTCATCAATCAAAGTTTAAAAACAGAATTAATGAAATTATGCTTTATAAAATTATAATCAAACTCTCTAAAAACCTCAAAGGAGTCGCACAGACATTCATCAGCTTTTCTAAATCAACCACAAAGGTTCTCAAATTTCAAGTTCATAAATGCCATGAAAACTAGTGCTAAAGTGACACAGTTCGGCCGAAGCCTACATCGCTAAGCTTTAACATTCTAGGTCAAATCCAAGGAAATCAACGAACCAACGAAGACAAGGGATGCGATTTCATACCACTCAACAAAATTCAACAAAAAAAGGGTTCTGGACCACTCATCGGAATCACAGAGTAGGTGGGATTTCATACCACTCAACATGATCCGAATGAAGACAGACGGATAGATTTTGGACCACTCAACATAACCCATCATAAATGGGTTATCGGTTCTCTAGTTGTCCTCACTTTTTTGAACATTTCGAATATACAAGTCAAATCACATTCATAAGAGTAGATCGATGGCTAAATATAAAAAGCAACATTTAGTAGAAAACACATTTATAAAATCATGCCATGTCCACTAAGGGTACTAACATGGGTATTTCGGGGGTAAACAACGATATCATGTATACTAAAGTCACTCACTTGGAGTCTGCGCTACGACTCCTTAGCACAAATAACGAGGCATCCACTTATGTTCGTCGTCTAAAACAAATAACAAGTCGTGTCTTAGAAATACAATGATAAAACACGTAATTCTAACTTTTATCCGTCCTTTAGGACATTCTAGTTGAATTTGGGATGCGTTGACCAAAAGTCAACCATTTGTCAACCGTCAACGGTAGGATCAACAACTCTACGTAACTCGATCTGGAAGATCTGCACATCAGATTTCTGATCTGTAACTTCCTATAGATTTCATTATGTTTCTAAAACAACATACTAAAATTTTAGTATGATCTAACGATCAGATCTCTATTAACACAATTTTAGGTGGCAGACCACTATTATACTACATTAAAACGGTCGTCTTTTGCTAAATGGATGCCCAAAAACATATTCGGAGCATCAAAATTAGATGAGGATGACATTTTGGATTTTCAACACCGGGTCGCTGCCACGCCCACCCCACTCGCGGCTGGGAAAGGGTGGGAATATTCTCTCCTAGGACATAATATTATGTTAAAACTAACGGAATATTTCAGAATATACCTTGACACCGTTTAAGAATATTCCAGGGTTAACAGAATATTTCTTGTCTTCTCCCTCTATCTTTTGGTCGCTGGTGGCGCCGTCGTCAAACCTCGTTGGAAATTATTTGGAGTAAGAAATATGGCTGAAGATGGCCTGAATCTCGTCAGGAAAACTTGGCTTCGTCGGATCTCTTTGTTTCTACGTTTTGGGTTATTTTTCTAAGAAACAAAATTCACAGATGGGTTCATAGGGACAAGGTGACGATGGTGATGATTGATAGTTGAGATTCGCTGGAAAAATTTGTTGGTTAATGATGGTGTTGGTTCGGTGAGGTGTGAGAGAGAGTTTTCGAGAGAGAGAGAGAGAGTAACACGTGGCACACACACCTAGGTCAGAAAAAATCACATGTCCATTTGATTGCTAAGTTACTAAAATACCCTCGACGTTCCAAGGCTCATAGAATATACATTAGCTACAAATTTCATTCTGCTTGCGTCAATGCGTTTGTATCGTCATGTACTATCTAAATATGCCAAGAAATATGGTAAAACACATAAGGATCAAATACGTCCACTTAAAGCTCCAACATGGGTATTTTCGTCTTTTTTGCAAATTTATAAAAATTATACACCGTAAATATAAACGCCTCGTAAATCCACGAAATACAAATGTAAATAGTGAAATTCAGTACAAGATTTCACAGTCGGTGCTTTATCGAGAGGAGGATGGCAAGAGAGGTTGGTGAGGGTGGGTTGTTTTTTATTTCTTCTTTTTTTTAAGATTTTTATTTTTTTGCCAAAAATAAAAGAAAAAGAAATTTGTCACATGGGGCCGGTCATATGTCAACGTGGGACCCACGGTGCCATGTTTATGTGCACTCATCATTCATTGGCGTGCCACGTCATCAGTTAACTAAGCCTCTGACGGAAAGGCTAATGAAAATATGAAAGTGTCACAAAATCTAAACTTTAAGTATGAAAGTAGAAATTTAATGAAACTTTAGAGTAGTAAAGTGAGAATTATCCTGAATTAAATTTGTAAAAGACTAATCAATGAATGGTGAGAAAACGAAACACACAACGAAATGGAGTGATTGACCATAACAAAATAAATTATTTCTTAAAAATAAAAAAATAAAAATATTTGTCATTCTAATTCAAGAAAACTAGAGAAGATAGATTTTTGACATTGGATGATAATCAAATGGCTACATCCGTACGGACATAAAAGTCTAACGAGCAAAGGGAGCAGCAGTGATGGCACACAGAATTAGCGTTGCAACATATTTAATACTGCATTGACCGTCGACGGTCTTACTTACAGATTACTTTCCTCTGTTTTTTACATTTTTTATTAAACCTTTTCTTTTCTTTTCTTTATTAGGGCGCCCTGATTATTAAATTAGTAAAATAAAATGTTTTTATCACAAGTTACAACTCTAACATAAGAAATTTATAATTTTTTATACAACTATTATAGTTACACTATTAAACTGTAGTATTAAATGATAATATAAGAAATTCATGTAAGTGGAAATTTGATAGAAATCCACCACACTGCTATCAACGTTACACAAAATATAGAAGGTATTCAAACTTGGGTGATGAAAGAAAATGTTTTGCTCTAACCAACTTTGATATGTCTAGATATGCAAGTTACCTAATTTATTTGTTTATGTTTTTTTAATTTCCTTGATGTTTTTCTTTTGTTGACCCAAATTGTTTCTTTTTTGTCAACGTACATGATACGCGATTACTGCTACATAAACGTTATGATTTAATGGCGATGCACTTTGCACATGAAAGTGCGTTATTAAACCGAAATGCCACGTCACATTAAACTCGTTTCATGCAAATCATTTTACAGGAGAATGGGGCTATGTAGGGATAGCAACAGTTTGGTTGGGGACGAAAACGCTATAATTAGCCCTATAACCACGAAAATTAACCGTATCCATAACCGCAAATTAACCATCCAAGATTATCCATAACCATACCCATCGGGTGACGGATTCTCAATTGGTTAATGGTTATATCTATTTTCGTCAATTAAAAAATATATTTGTTCAATTAATTTATTATAATATAATAGATACTAATTTCATCATTAAATATTCACATTCACTAAGGGAAAAAAACAAAACAAATTGCCAAATATCTCTTTTATAAACACCATTGAGTTATCATTATCATTGGTTTTCATTCAAAACTTTTGAGTTTTCCCACAAAATGCAACTTTTGTAATTCAAGACAATATGTTTGGTGAATATACAATACTATATTATAGAAGGGTAAATTACATAATACCCCATCAAGTTTGAGGTGTATTACAACCTCATACAACATCTTTAAAACATTTCACTTTCATACATCACCTACTATTTTATTTCAATATAGTACCTCCGTTACATTTTTCATTCATTGATCCGTTAAGAGCTGACGTGGCTGCCACATGGCTGCCAAATTTATGCCACGTGGCAAAAAAATAATTTTTTTTTATACATTTAAAAATAATTAATTAAAGAAAAATTATTATAAAAATTAAAAAAAAAATCCCCAGAACCCCCCCCCCCCGACTCACCTCCCTCTCCTGCACCCCACCCACCCTTTCTCCATTCTCTCTCCACAGCCAACGCCCAGAAGAACTCACACCCATAAAAATGGCGCCCTCCTCCTCAGATCCCATAGAGCCGCCGGCTACCTCACCTCCATTGGCTCCCACCCCTCCATGTCTTCCCTCCATCCGTCCCCCTTGCCTTCACCACCAAAACCACATCCACACCCTCGAAACCCTCGAACTCACACCCCGATTCTCTGCAATTCAATATTCTCTCTGCGATTCAAGCTCGTAAAAACCCTAATTTCAACATCCCTAACTCGAAGCTTTGCTCTCTTTGCGATTCAAGCTCGTAAAAACCCTAATATTCTCCCTCTGCAATTCAAGCTTGTAAAAACCCAAATTGCAGTAAACCCTCCTCCGTTCTCGTACAAAGACGGGACGTGGACGGCGTCGGAGTTGGCGTTGGAGGTGGGACGTGACAGAAGTTGGCGTGAGTTATGCGTTTATGAAGATCTCGGATCGGGTGACCGAGTACGCGGCGGGAGAGCTGTTGTCGTTGTTCTTGACGTCGGAGAAGAACCAAAACGAGGTCGTGCCGGCGGGGGTTCTGAATCAGGTGAGGGAGACGAGGGTGAGGAGAAAAGGGGTTGGAGATGAGGGAGGTGGTTTGGAGGCTCGGGGAAGGTGGGGTGGGTTTTGCGTTTTTCAGTTTTTTTTTTTTTTTAAAAAAAAAAAAATTTGCCACGTGGCACATGGGTGGCAGCCACGTCAGCTCTTAACGGATCAATTGATGGAAAATGTAACGGAGACACTATATTGAAATAAAATAGTAGGTGAGGTATGAAAGTGAAATGTTTTAAAGATGTTGTATGAGGTTGTAATAAACCTCAAACCTGAAGGAGTATTATGTAATTTACCCTATATTATATATACAATATGTATTACTCTGGTTAGATTTAAAAACAGATAAGAATCAGAAACCTCTATAACCATACTCGAAATCATAATCGAATAATATTCTCGGTATTTCTCCATATTCAAAACATACATGAATTTTTATCCTATATCCGTTCTAATAGAACGGATATCCACAGTTTATCAAGTTTAACAGTTTGAATTTCCATGGCAGGGCTATGTTTATCAAAACTTTAGGCGCCCATTGGCATGAGATTTTGGAAATAATGAAATCCGAGGAGAAACGATTTAGAGTTAGAAAACGTAAGCTTGGGATTTGAACTTTTCTTGCAGCTTAATAAATTAAAATATATTTTTATATTACTATTTTATGGCAGGTTATAGCTTTTACAGCACAGCGCTTGTTTGACTGCATTTTTAATCCGAGCGACTTCTTTTTCAGAATTCCAAAACAAGTTTTAATTTTCCCGGTCTTTCACACCAAACTTAAAAAACAGCAGAAATCGTTTGCAATTACAAAATTACCCTTCAAATTTAACTTTTATCCCATCAAAGACCTCATTGCCATCTAATGTGCTACCGATATTGCCCTTCCTTTTTCTTTCGTTTTTATTTAAATCGTCAAAGTTCTCTTTCCTCAATAAAAATAAAAATAAAAAGTTAAAAGTGTGTAGTGGCAATATTTGAATCAATCGGAAAAATAGCTTGTAGTGAAAGCAAGGCTTTTATCGTTTTTTCAGGATCTTGCACTAAACCAAATGATTTGCTTCCTCATAAAAAAATAAAAAATGATTTGCAATATGTTTCTTTCACTTACTTTTGGTATTTATATTTCCTTTGGTTTTATTATTTATTGACATTGCATTTATTTTAAAAAAAAATATTATTCTTACCATTTATTTGTACTATCTCTTTAATAGAGTTGAAACCCACAGGTATTGCTGGACCTTACCTCTATTAGAAAGACGGTATAGATAGATGGTAAATGTAACACTATTCTTATTTTTTTGAGTTTGTTTTTCAAAAAATGTTATTCTTACTATCTATTGTACAATCTCTCTAATAGAAATGCACATGCAAACCCTACCTCTATTAGAAAGATGATACAATTAGAAGGTAAGTGTAACATTACTCTTTATTTTTTGAACAAAGTTTGAGAGATTACATTTTTGTATCGTATTGATGTACCATATGATGTGACAAATTAATTAATAAATTTATGTTGATTATATGCATCACTTGCCGCATCAGATGTAAACCAATGTGATACAAATTTATAATTTCTTTAGCATTACTTTTATTGTTAATACAACACTTTAAAATTGAAATGACATTAATTAAGATATTTCCTTATCAAATTTGTCAAACCAAGAAAATATTTGTTCAAATATGTTTTGATGTTGACCAAGAATAATATGAATATGAAAATAAAAAGGAAAAATCGAAAAGGAAGAAAGAAATTAATACAATGTCCTAAAATAAGAGGGGTAAAAGCGTAACTCAACTCTCAAATTGATAAACAGAGCCTGATGGTAATTTTGTTTGAGGAGAGAGACAGTGCAAGTCCAGAGTCCAGACAAGAAAATCTGAGAATAGCAGTTTTCACAGACCTTTTCTCTTCCATTAATGGAGGGAAGGAAGTTTGTATAAACTCTTCTCTCTCATATCACCACCTTCTACTACACTTGTGCCGCCATTTCCAGATCAACCCTTTTCTTCCAATTAAGTTTCGACTCAAACCCCCAAAAGTTTCTTCAATTCCTGCTCAATCCTCACTCTCTGTGTTCCTCCTCTGTTTCTGGTTATGGAGGAAAAGGAGAGCACCTTTTCTCGGTCACCCGGCAACTCGGAGACCGAGTCACCCCCAGTGACTCAGAAGGTGAGTATGCCCATGGCAGCCATGGCGGCCGTGGACGCCACCGTGAGCTCGGAGAAGAATTACAACAACACCCCTGTTTCGGAAACAACCCAAGTCACAGAAGTTGCAGCAGCAGCAGCAAGTGTTGGGAGTGGTGATTTGTCTGGGAAGAAGAAGAGAGGGAGGCCGAGAAAGTATGACGCAGATGGGAATTTGAGGCCGGGGTATAATAGTAATAATAAAAGCAATAAGGGTGGCGCTGTCCCACCGCCACCGCCGGGGTTTTATCTTTCATCCCCTCTGTCGTCTGAGTTTTCATCTTCTTCCAAAAGAGGAAGGGGAAAGCCTTCTGGATCCGGCAACTGGCAGATTCTTGCTTCTTTGGGTAAGTTTATCAACGGGAAGGACTACCAGTACAAAAGTTTGAATATTTTGTTTTTTGGGTTTTCTCTGTGTTTGTTTGTTTGGTTGCCGAGAAAATGCTGCAACAGGAAAGAGATTTTGACAGAAATACAGGATAATGTGGTTGGTACTTGGTTTGGTTGTTTGTCAGTTGTGTTTATGTTTTTTTTCCACAGTTTCTGATGTATAAATCTCAACTTACCTACCTAATAGAAGAAAAAGAAACCTTTGTTTTTCTTGTTAAAATATGTAATTTGTAAAAATAACCAGAGTTAATGACCACAGCTTTTGTTTTCTTGCATTTTCTCACCAACCAAACAGTCCTTTTCTGGCTAAATAGTTCATTTGAGTACTAGGAAAATCAGTCCCACACTTATGGATGGTCAAAGATGTGAATTTTCTATTGGGATTTTTGTTTATTGGAGTTTAGATTTTGGTGTGTAATATTTGCAACTTGATTTTGGCAGGGGAGTTGTTTGCAAACACGGCTGGTGGGGACTTCACACCACATGTGGTTAATGTTAGCACTGGGGAGGTAAAATTTCCTCTATTCACCGATCGTCAACTGCGAAAATTCTTTGGTATTTCGGAGTATCCATACTATGGGATTTTTAACAAAAGGGTACACAAAAATTGTGGAAATGCAGGATGTTGCAAGCAAAATATTTTCAATTTCTCACAAGGGTCGAGGCGTTTGCGTTCTCTCAGCAAATGGAGCTGTTTCTAACGTTACCATTCGCCAACCGGGTTCTTCTGGCGGCATTCTCACATATGAGGTATCATCATCTAGCTCGGTTTAGTCTACAATGTTGGGAGTTATGGTTTATGGATTATATTCATGCCGAGTCTGTAACTGGTTTGTCATCTACTGACATGTGAGACGTCTTTTTCCTTAGTCGAGCTTTTTCCAACTGGGTTTTACTCGGTTAAGGTTTTTTCAGAGGCCCTACTTATGTTCACATGTGCGTCTATGCTTGTCGTGGTTATATGAATGAAATTATCTTTTGCCCTCAAAAGAAAAATATGTCTTAGAAATTTGTATCTTTTGGATTTGGTTTTTAGCCTCATGGTGCTTGAGAAAGTCAAATTAAAATTGTGCAATGAATCTTTCAAACCTTTTCGGGATTGATAACGAACTAAGAACAGTTTTGCTGCTTCCTGCTACTATTGTGCTCAGTTTGTATGTCATTAGGGGATTCGATTTGTTTAGCATCCTCTAAAACATAAATTTTTTGCAGGGACGCTTTGAGTTACTGTCTTTATCTGGGTCATTTACCGTCACTGAGATTGGTGGTGTAAGAAGTAGAACTGGTGGCTTGAGCATCTCGTTGGCAGGCCCAGACGGTCGCGTAATAGGTGGTGGCATTGCCGGTGTGCTAACTGCTGCGAGCCCTATCCAAGTAAAGTCCTTCCCTTCACACATTTTCATTGGAATTGCTTGGTATCGGTAAAACCCGTGACCTTTTATCCCCTCATTTGCTATACCATTATACTTGAGCACCCTCAGAGTCTAATGATGTAAAATGAATGGAGGGCCGAGAGAAAGTTACCTGCACTTGGGATACCGAGGTGGCATTATTCCAAGTCAATCACGCGCGGTCATGTGTTTTAACTTTCCCACAAGCCAATAAATGATTTGTCTAGGGATAGGCACAGTTGCCAATTTCTTTTGACTTACTGTTATAGTTTATCACTACCCAGTTTAACGAAACTAATTTGTCTGCTTAAACTGTTGTTAGAAAGGTTGTGTTATTTCTAGTTATTTTCTTAGATTGAGTTCTTTCTGGTGAAAAAAAATTTAAAGCGAAAATCGAATCCATTTTTGACAGAGGTGTGTGTTGTTTATGGTTAGATTGTGGTTGGAAGCTTCATGCCAAATGGATACAAGGCACATAAGGTCAGGAAGCATTATCGTGAGAATAAAGTAGGTTCCCCAATCTCAAGTGCTCCAGATACAGTCACTGCAGCAACTCCCATCTCTCAAGCACAACCTGAAACTGAATCCAGACTGAATGCAATATCCCCTTTACCGGCACATAGCCACGGAGGAGAAGCAAATAAAAGCATGATCCAAATGCACGGCAACAGTGTTATATCCACTAATGCCGGTTGGAATGGTGCAGATCTCAAGTCAGAACACAGGCCGTCCCCAGACATTAATGTACCCGCTCCTGGTGTATCTGTAACCAGTGCTTAGAATAAGGTACGTATCATATGTATGCTGCAGTGTGACGAAGCTTCACCACAGACGTACTTAGAGGAAGACGCAGCAGGGCATACATCAAACTAATCAATTTTTATTATTATTATTGCTGTTGTAACATGGAGATTTTAGTGAGAGATTGTAGGAAAATTAATAGACAATTGCTACATTTGTTTTAGCTTGACATGCTTGCTTTATAAGCAACTATTGATGAAATACTCTCTGATGATGGTTATCACTTGCTACTGATCATATATACCTAGATGGTTTCCATAACGGCTATCGGGATCACGGTTACCTTGGTTTTCGTCCTTCTTGGCTAGAGACTGAAAACAAGAAGCATCTTTCTTGGTCCTCAGTTGAGCTTCTCAGGCGAAAGGCCACAGTCGCATCCCACGTCTTCGTTGTCATCATCGCCATCACTGCCATACGGAGCGCTACGATAATCATCGTCGCCATGTCATGATAAAGAAGCTTTTTCTGACGAACCGTTTCAGCCATATTACATATTACATATGCTGTTGGTGTTGTCAATTTATCTATAGGAGGAGAGGATAATGCAACTGATGCAATAACACGACTGCAGGCTTTTCAACTTGTGAAAATTTAATTAAACCGAATAGGTATTGCTCCAACTATCCAAGGTTCAATTCATATTTGGAAACTGAAAAGAAGAACCCCTTCAAATTCGTCAATTGCTCAGCTGCTTGGAGGTAGGGGTGTGTTTGGTTTTAATTGGTTCAGTTTTTTACCAAAATCGAAATTGAACCGAAATTTTGGTTCGGTTTAATTTTTTTTCGATTTATTTTGATTCGGTTTAATTACCGTTTGGTTTTATTTTTCATAAAAATTTAAAATAAATTTTCTTAATCTAAAAATTCACATGAAGGAAGATGCGGGTGTTCATTGAGATGGCGAGTGTGATGATGATGATTCACCAAGGAAACATGCATATATGATATTTCAACAAAATGAGGTATTTGGTTTCTCAGCTCTCAAACCCTCTTCCTCTCTGTCTCTGCCGTTGGATTGGATTCGATTTGTGCTAACTCCACAACAACCAAGCTGGTCTTGGGATTTCTATTTGGCTTGAAGTTTTCAACGTGTTTGAGACTAAAACTATATTAATAATTGATTTGAAATTGGGTTTAAAAAATAAAATCCAACATAAATAAAAGTAACTATATTTATTTCGGTTCAGTTCGGTTTTGTTCGGTTTTTAAACCACTAAAACGAAAACCAAACCAAAACATTTCCGTTCAATTTTTTATTTCAGCTCGGTTTTTTTTCAGTTTCGGTTCGGTGTTCGGTTTGATTTTTTGAACCAACCCCTAGATACTAGACTAGCTTTGATCACATGCACATTTTTTTTCACGAGTGATCGATTAAGATTTAACTAGGTCATTTCTAGTCAAGGAGGGTTAACGTAGCGTTTGTCCGTGTTTTAGCCCTCTAAAATTAATATTTTAAAGACCACTTTAGGGCTAAATTTTTTCATTTCCAATCATGTAGGACTATATTCTATTTTATTGCATTTGGGGGCCAAACTTAGTCTGCCCTGGGGTTACATGTTGCCTTCTTTGGGGATAAACTTAACTTGATTCTTTTAGCCCAGTTCTCTTTAGCCTTTTCACTGGTGACTAATTTTGTCAATTTTAGGGCTAAATGTGACCTATAGCTAGGGATGTAAATCAGCTCAAAACAGTTGAGCTCACACTCAGTTTGGCTCATGTTTGGCTCGTCGAAGCTGGGCTAGTCAATAAACCAAGCCAAGCCTAGTTTGACTCGATTAATAAACAAGTTAAGCTTTAGCATTTGTATGTTCGACTCGTAAAACTTGTGAGCAACTTAAAAATTTTTACAAGACAACTCGAGGTAGACTTGAGCTCAGTTCAATCGTTCAAGCTCAAAAAATGATAATATTATAAAAAATTCATGTCCTCATCTCTTGACAAAAAATTCACTCCCTTGGTGCAGATGATATCCTTTATTTTAGTTGGGTGTCTTTATTGGTACCCAACTTTAAATTAAGTTCACCTAACTAAAAAAGTTCCCCACTAAATTTCTCAATTTGTCACTCAATTTTAAGTTCACCCAACCAATTAATATCAGCGTAGGAAACAAACACACAATTCCTCTATTAATATCAGCGTAGGAAACAAACACACAATTCCAATCCAACTACTAGTGCTAAGTATCAAGATTTAATTAAAGTTTCGATCCTGAACTGATTAAGAAAACTTTAAACTATACAACTAGACCTTTCCATACCAATTGAAACACTATAGTCGGCTTTTAGCACCCACAATTATACTCATACTCTAACATTCTCCTTTTTGAGTATGATATGTGCTTGAAACACAACTAATCAAATAATTACATAAGTGATCACATAAGTCTTGTATATAAAGTTCCCTATCACATATAATATATCCATAAATTTCAAAATATAGAACCAAAAACCTCCGTTGCTACATGATATGTCCATTATTTCTTATTATTACATGTTAATTATCTCTACGTTTTGTTACGGAATTGGTCTTAAAATAACCTTATTACTTTCTTTTTCTTAGTTTCAACCAATCTACGCACTCATGACGTTTTTGGTCATAATTCTATTATTTGGAGGAGTTTTAACGCAAGGCCAATTGGAGAAGGAAGCTAAGAGGCTGAAGATCATTGTGTTCTAATTTCATAATTTCCATGGAGCCATTCATTCTATTTTTACAAATCAATCCCGAGAGAGTTGCAATCCAGTTAGTACTGCACAACTTTGGGAGAATGATGATTTGGACCCTTTCCTGATTTTCCTAGTGGCGTGCGATATATGCTTAGAAAGATAAGACAAGCTATGTTTCTCAAAATTTTACATAATTTTCCATAAGCTAAATCGACCATAAAACTGGCGTCCAAGTCAGATGATGTGTTTCTCAAGACAAGAAGGATTCTTTCCTAGTTTGTTTCATTAATTGTTTAAGAGTTTGTTTTATTTTAGGAGAGTTTCTACCATAATTTTTAGGGTTTTCCAGCATAAATATAAGGCCCTAATATCTCTCAAGAGACGACCATCATACTACACCATCCCCCCACATCACCACCACGCCATACTACACCATCTCCACAATTCGCGAAGAAGAGCTTAGGGACGTGCTTTGCCATGGACTCCGGGTTCTATCTTTCTTTTATTTTTATTTCTATGTGTAAGTTATTTTCTAAGGTTTATGATGAAGCCATGACATGAATATTTGCGAAGTACTTTGTTAATTGTTATCCAATTATATGCCATGTTATGTTCTTAATCTTTGTGTGTATTTTATTCTAGATTCGGATTTCTAATTACTGATCACCTTTAGGAATTTTACATCTAGATATTTATATAAATCTATGAGGATGACCAATTAATTAGTTTTACTAGAATTAAGATTAAGAAGAGTAGACAAACTAGTGAGGATGACCAATATCAAGCGAGTCCTACTTGGTTAACATGATTCTTCTACGCTTAATGGGTTTTTATGTGTTTAATTGTATGCCTAACCAATAGGATATAATTATCATATAGAGATACAAGAGTTGATGTCTGACCACAGATTAATTCATACCTTAGAAAGAACAATTTTTAACATTGGCATGGTAATTGGATAGTAGTTCGCTCTAGGAAAAGTGAATAGGATTGTTGTTGGTGGATTCATAACCTTAGGCTTTCTTGTGTCGTGTGTTTATTTTAATTAATTATCTTTTCCTTTTCTTGTTAATTTTACTCTTAACCAATTATTTTATTCAATTTTCCTTTGTTTGTATAATTAAGTCTAGCGTAACTAATCGGTTAAATTGGTGTTAAAGCAATCCATGTGGGATCGACCTTGTATTTGCATATCTTACTACAATTGATTCGTGCCCTTGCGAGTTTAATTTGGTTTAAATTAATCTATTATTTAGGTTAGTTTAAATGCACATCACTACGTAATGCAAAATTGGTTCAAGATTACTGATGTCCAATCTGTATATAAAAATGTGACTCACTTATAGGGAAAACCAAAATTATTTGCTCCCACTCATCTGACCAAACTTAACAACAATAATTTTAAGATCAGTTAACAACAAACTCTGCTAACTTCCACGGTACTCGAACACAGTGAGTAATAAAGTAATAATTCAACCAATTGCTTAATCAAACCACAATTCGATTTATAAGCATCAAAATAAATTATAACTTCACAAGAGGCCAAAATTGTATGCTCATGTTTTCCATGCCAAACTCAGTATTAACACATAATACTTAGTTTCAATCAGCTCATTACTCAAACATAATCAATAACATGAGCATCATTCAACAACTTGCTTAATCAAAAATTTTAAAACATCCATAAGCAACAACATGACTGATTAATATTACAATTCCACCAATTGTCTTATCAAATTAGAAACGATTTTATAGCGTCATAAGAATTATAATTTAAAACTAATAGTTGTCCTAAATACCGTTAGATCTATACTCACATTCGAACATATCATTCTCCCCCTTCAGCATAAGGTGAAGGTATTACACAACTCATAAAGAAATAAGGGATATGAACCAAGTTCTTGTTTTCTCAATTGATAATGCATAATCTTAGTTTGATCAATAGGCTTAAACCCTTATGCACCAATGTATGTATCAAAAGACAATCTCATTCATCTGGGAAAACTTATCTCGCGTAAACCTAAAATTACCAGTTTCTACTATGATCAAGAACAGAAAAGCAAACATAATATTTGCATTCAATTTGAACCTAACTAGTTCATTATCCATCAAACAAGAATAATGTATGGATGTATATCACAACAATATGTCTTGATTAAAGCGAGATAATCAAGACCATCATTTCTTCTGTAGGACTCAAAGTTTATCTTCCTTCCTATTTGTTAATTTAATTAAAACATCGTAACGGAAGCATGCATCATAATTGAAATCTCAAATACACAAAAGAGGAACAAAAAACACAATTAGATAAAAACGTAAATTCAATTCAAGAACCAAGATCTTAACTCCATGATATTCACAATACAATAAACCTATCATAGACAATAATAAGTCAATTACATAACGAGTACATTCTTGCGAATAAACAAAAAACCACATGGCAAAAATGATTAAGACCATTACGAATAGTCAATACAATAGTAGACATTAACTTTAGATGTCTAAAACATGCGTGACAATATACAAGTTTGTAACGCTCACACACACACACACACAAATCCCAAATGGTCAAATAATGAAGTTGCGATTATATCTATCACAGAATCAAAGGTGATAGATATACTTATCATCGTGAAAATATTAAACAAGATATATGCTAATAAAAGCATCAGGATTCCATTTTATTTATTTTATTTTTTATTTTTAATCTCTCTAAAAAGTCAAGCATCCTACGTAAATATATGCGGACACAAGAATCCAAACCCCTTCACATGCAAAATACCATGTGGTAAATTCATTCAAATAGCATTATGTACATATTCGTAAGTTTGAATAGAACCGACAAGTACCAAATAGAAATTATCCATATATGCATTAAGTAACCATCCCCATAATCAGTAAATATGTATATTAGCAATTCAAATCATTAACATAACTAGCATTTGAATATTTTATACTTGCGATCTATACAACTTTGATTGAATTAACAACCTACAGAAAAATTACGCACTTATGCACCAACACACAACAATGCATCCATATATATGCATATAGACTTAAACACATAAATTAGAACCATCAAGCATATTCGGGATAGCAAAAGGGCCCTAATTCATCATGCTCTAACTCATCACACTATCATACATATAACATAACAATTAATCATGCATGAAACAGTGAACTGAGTTTATCCATATGCATTATTGGAGCCGTATTCATCGACAGGACCCAGATTCATCGACCTGAAATCATTGATGCAGGTCGCCATCATTACATACCCATGGAACCAGAATCATTGATAGAGTCCTCAACCAGTATCTTGTCGATGCAAAATCCCCAAAAAAACAAATTCTGAACGTTAGTATATCTTAGACGAAAAAGACAACGTATTAATGTCTTCAAACCAAGAAACCTCAAAATCAATATTTCACCTTAAGGAACACTAGGATATTGAGCCCTTAATTAAACAATCAATTCAAAAGTTGTATATGGTAACAAATACCAAAATATGATTTTATAGCTTATTCATGCTTGGCACATATATGAATTAATTTTTGCCGACAAGGTTCACCAAACAATCTATATCATTCCATACTAGCTATAGATACAAAAGTCTATTTGTCAGATGTTTTACAACGATATAATTTCACATGGGATAAAAATTCACAAGAATCTATATGGTTTTTCTATATACAATTCATATCTTTTCAAGTTGTGCCAATAGTATATGCACGATGATAGTATGATAAAGAAACCCATAATCTCATTCAGGAAATTTGCATATCAGCACAGTCCAAATAACAATATACTTTATATTTTATGCATGGAATCAAAACATTGCCAGCCTAATAAAAAAAAAAAGCAAAACGCAAGAAACATATATCGCCACAATATCTAATTTGAGTTGACTGATGAAAATAAGATCATTACAAAATAAAATCCAAATTACACAAATGTATACGTATTCGCCATATATGCACAATATAGATTCTAGCCAAAACATATTTCACATATATATGTTTATTCATATGTTCATATATTTTCTTGTATACATTAGTGTGTTTTATTCAAACAAAACCTAAAACTCATAATGGAAAATCATGAGAATTCAAAAATAGTTAATCCAAAAATGCTATCTCTGTATGCATACAGATTTGATTCATATATGCCATTATATATAAATCACAAAGCAATATATATTGTAATAGATTTGTTTTTGTGTTTCCTTATATAATATAACGTATATATATTATCTAGCAAAATATAATCAATGCACAACACTCAAATGCACAGAAAATAACATGGTATAACAAATGATCGAAATTAAGAATAAAGGTTTTTGTAGAAAAAAATTCGAGATAAAACCTTATAAAAACCCTACAGATTTCCTCACAAACGAAATTCGATGCCTGGTAATTAATCATAGTCTTTTATTTTTTTTTAATTTCAATACTTTCAATTTGAATTAAAGAGAAAAAATCTAAGACTCTGATACCACATGTAAGACTAAACTTATCAAAACATAACTTAAGAGATTAAAGTCATGAACCACAAATTTATACAATGTTAAATCACAATTCAATAAACACAATAACTAACTAACCAGTAGAAGCAGTAGAAGAAGAAGCCAAAGCATACTTCTAAACAATGCACCATATCCACTTTTGCAAAACCAAAAGTTCTCAAACTAAAAATAGGTGTTAGTTAAATTTTAAGCATATGTTTTGTGAGAGCAGAGATCACTATTTATATTGAAACAATCCTCATGATTTCCCTATTAAAATCAGCATAGGAAACAAACACACAATTCCAATCCAATTATGAGTGCTAAGTATCAAGATTTAATTAATGTTTCAATCCTGAACTGGTTAGGACAACTTTAAACTCTACAACAAGACCTTTCCATACCAATTGAAACACTATAGCCGGCTTCTAGCACTCACAATCATACTCATATTCTAGTAATCATTTTTGTAAATTTCAAGAACGACCTCAATCATCCAAAAGCCTATTTTCTTGCATCCCTAACATAGCCACATTTACACATCATACACATATAAAAGGTTTGGCTGTGGTTCGTCTGAATTTTCAATTGAAATTTGGGCAATAGTCATCCGAATCTAATTGACAGTTTCAGTTGGGATAACACTGAACAAGCCAAATCTTTATGATTAGGTGTTTTCGGATGTTGTACGCCGAAAGTTTTCAGATGAGTTATGTAGTAAATTGCCGAACATTGTTCGTGAAATTGGCGTGCACCATTGAGTATTATTTGCGTTGGCCTCTTCTATCCAAGTTTGATTTTAAAGACCTCGTCTTCAAAGCAAATCCATTTAGGGTTGGTGCCACTTTCAACAACAATCGATTTGACCAAGAAAAAGAAAAGCAATGGAAGGTGAAGCCAGAGAGGTTCACCAAAATGTCAGTAAATGATTCTTAATTTTAAGGGTAATACTAGAGAGACTAAACTTGTAGACAAAATAAATCCTCTTTTTTTTTTTTGGAAAACAAGGAGAGAGAAAAATAATTTTCTAACTTGTGTCCAAAATCTAGTGATGTGGATCCTTTCCCCATATATGTGTATAGCAATATATACATAACACTACATCATAATATTATTATTTACTTCTTTTATAGAACACTATAACCCTTTTAGGATATGATTATTATTTTTTATATAACTGAACCAACTTAATATTAGAAATAGCTTGAAACACCTTGAGCTCGGTATCGGGCTAAAAAATTTTAAGCTCATTTGAGCTTGGCTCGTATAAGAACCAAGCCAAGTCTAGTTTCGAGTTCAAAAAATAAAAAACAAAATAAAATAAAACAAGCCAAACTTGAACACAGTAATACTCCTTTCGACTCAACTCGTGTACAGCTCTACCAATAGCCACTTTTGAATTGAGTCAAGAATTATAAGGCCCAAGATTTAATTGTTTGGGTAAATTACATAAAACTATCTCAACTATTGGGTCATTAACAATTTCATACCTCGTCTTTAAAAAGTTTCAACGTCATACCTTATATTCGAATTTGTTGCAATGTCATACCTTCCGCCAGTCGTTTGTCAATTTTTCTGTTAAATGCTGATGTGGCATGAGACGAGACCCACTTTCTATTAAAAAATTAATAAAATATTAACTAAATATTAAAAAATTATTATAAAAAAAAACCAAGCAGATCCCACCCCCTCCCTTGAAACTAGGGATGGGCAATGGTTATGGCGGGAGGGTAACCGCGGTTATTTATCCATAACCGTTTATTCTCATACCAGCATAACCGTTTACCCGTTGGGTAATTGCCTAAACATTTATACCCATACCCATAACCGTTTATAAACGGTTAACCATACCCATAACCGCGTACCCATTTAACCGTAACCGTTTAATACCCGTTTACCCATTTATCCTTTTTTAACCCGTTTATCCTTTCTTTTTTTACCATTTACTCCTTTTTCACCCGTCTACGTGTTTTTTTAACAACTTGAAAATTAAAAAAGAAAAATTTGTCATAATTTTCTTTTTCTAACAATTAAACACCGTTATAGGTACATTCATCATACATTTCCGCATTTTAATTTTTTAAGTCCTTATATCATTCCAATAATTGAAATAATAGTTTACGGACGACATTTTTAACTGTTAACAATGAAGGTAATATAAAATTGGCTAGGTATTCTTGGGTTACGAAAACTGTTAAAAGACAGTATTCTTTGGTTATTTAACTCGGAATGTAAAATATTAACATAATATATATATATATATATATATATATAATGGACCATGAAATCATGCACTATAGTCAATAGCATTGATCTAAGTTTTGTCCGATAGGGAATATAGTTTGTGTTAATTTTACATATATAAAATAAATGGGTAAACGGTTACCCGTTTATAACCGCGGTTAATACCCATAACCGCCCATTTAAATTTCGCGGGTAAACGGTTATACCCATAACTTTTTATTTATCTAAACGGTTACCCATAACCGTAACCGTTTAATTTAAACGGGCGGGTAACCGCGGTTACCCATAATCAATGGGTATTTGCCCATCCCTACTTGAAACCCCATCCTCTTCCCATCTTCCCCATCCGTCGTCCCCCCACCCCCCCCCACCAAAAAAAAAAAAAAAAAAAAAAAACTTCCTTCCAAACCCAGAACCCCACCCCTTCCTCCCTCGCAACCCCCTCCCTCCCTAGCCTCCCAACCACCTCCTTCTCCTCCACTCTCTTCACCTTCCCTCCCATTCAAAACTTTAAAAAAAAAAAAATCAGAAACAAATATGAACCCAGATTGTGCAGATCGTCGCACCCATCCAACCTTTCCTTCCCCGGACCACCTCATCCTTCCCGTCGAAGTCCGAACACCTCAAATAGTTGTTTTTTTTTCTTTTTAAAGTTTTGAATGGGAGGGGAGGTGAAGAGAGTGGAGGAGAGGGAGGTGGTTGGGATGCTCGGGAGGGAGAAAATGGGGGTTACAGGGAGGTAGGGGTCTAAGTTTGGAAGGAAGGTTTTGGGGGGCCCCAAGAGGGGGAGGAGGGGGTAGGGGGACGATGGATGGGTAACATGATGAAGGGGATGGGGTTTCCCAGGGGGATATGGGTTTTTTTTTTAATTTATAATTTTTTAATATTTAGTTAATTTTTTATTATTTTTTTTAATAAAAAGTGAGTCCCGTCTCATGCCACGTTAGCATTTAACAAAGAAATTAACAGACAACTGACGGAAGGTATGACATTGCAACAAATTAGAAGATAAGGTATGACATTGAAACTTTTTAAAGACGAGGTATGAAACTGTTAATGACCCAATAGTTGAGGTAGTTTTATGTAATTTACCCTAATTATTTTTAGTAGCCCATTATGAAATCAATATTTTCACATAATTAGGACTCGTTTGTTAACGATTTACAAAACAGTTTTTGATTTTACACATATAAAAATGCGTTTAGCATACTATTTTGTGAAAATAAACTTAAAAAACGAAAAACGGAGAAAATAATATTTAGCTTAAGTTTTGTAGAGCATCAACTTGATGTTTCATTTGTGTTTCAAGAACAAATTTTAAAATAATAGAAATTTTAATTTTAATTACATTAGATCAATACATCACATGGACGTCGATTTCTAATAATATCGTAATGTAAATAAGAAACAAAGATTTAATCCTAAATCCCATATACAAAATCTTTGATCTAGAACTTATGTGCATGTATGATTTAAACATTTGGTGTCGCCACTTAGTACTACGGTCTAGTGGTATTTCTCTTCACTGGTAAGTGAGATGTCTTAGACGCATTATGCATTATGCATTATACATCACAGGATTTACTCCTACAAGAATCACACCGGTAGGATTCAAGAAATCGCTCTTAGACGCATTATGCATCACAGGATTTACTCCTAGAGGCCTTTATGAACAAAAGAATTGCCCTTTTTATTAAACTTAATCAATACTTTACATGGAATGATTTAAAAGATTACAACATTTCTAACAATTTGGAGATTATTTTCAGTCTACTCTTCTCCAATACACGTAGTACATGTTACATATAGACTTTGAGGTCAACTATGCAATAACATTAATCGTGCCATCAAAGATATTTCACAACGTCTGCAGCAAAGATTAGATAATGTTTCACCGCCTGAAGCCCTTAGTTATGATATCTGTCAATTCATCCTGGGTTGTTATGAACATAGTGAAGTGCAAATAATCCCTTACATTAGGTTTTCCTTCAACTCTGAGGTACTCATAGTTAGAAATAATAATGGGAATATACTACAAATACCTTAGGATCCTTTACGCCACTCCTATATATTACATGAATTGAGTCAGCTTCTCAACAAGCAGAGCAACTTCGTTTGAATCAATATATTATACACACCCTAACCCCAAATACAACGAGTTTCAATTGAGGGATCCCTCAAACAACACTGTGGGGCACCTTGTAGGATCCACATTTCTTCGAAAGATCAAGTGCATTCGAAGATTTTTCGTGCAAAATACCTTAAATTTAAATATAGTTGTACAATTATAAATATAAATGTTTTCATATCACAATGAATAGTTGTGTAACCAAAATTGCTGATGTAGAACAAGTAACCAAAGTTTAGAAATCAGAAAGAGATTTAGAAGACAAGAGGAACTAGGTCTGAATATAAGAGAAATAGAAGAACTGAGAACAAGAATACAGAACGAACAGATAGACCGAAGGGAAATCTAGAACAGAAGGGGAGAAGACAGAAAGGCAAGAGATAATTCAAGGGGAGGTAATCCTAACACTACTAGAAACAGGAATATACAAATAAACTATACGAAAATATCTCTAAGATTTTGTTCTGCATCATTTACTTTTCAGTAGTAGTATCATTATTAATGTTTACTATCATATAGACAAGTATGCAGTTTAAATTTTGGTCCTCTTTTTCCCATGAATATGAAGTTTCAGTATGATCCTCTTGCAGTGAGCTTCTTACCGATGTTGTTTCATACACTGAACTTTGTGCAAAAGCCCAAGTGGCCTTTCTTAATTGTGTTTTGCTTAACTTACTATATATTAAGAGATGTTGATTTACAGTTGGATTGATGTGTCATATGATTCTTGTTGCTAATAACATGGCTGCACTTATACATAAGAATCATTGGAATCCAAACCGTCCCTGTTTTAGATCACCATCTAGGAATCATCCCTGCGAAAAATCATTGAAATCCAAAATTGTTTGACCATTTGATTATCACCGTGAACATTTTTGTTCTTTAAGAAAAAACGTTGTGTTCGTCCTTTTCTTATGTTATTGTTAGATGACTAAATCATTTTGGATCTCACAGATTTTTTGCAGGGATGATCCTTGAATGAGGTCCAACTGTTCAGATCTTCGGATTGCATTGATTGTTGAGGTCACATGCGACCCCTTTTTGTGAATAGTATATATATCCCAAGGGATTAGTTTTTAAAAGTTTCAGTTCATTTTTGGTTTATGCAGCAAAATTTCCACCATATTCCGTTGGATTTTTATTTTTAATTTTACATCTCCGGTAACTTGATTTTGTGGCAGCGTATTGTTTAACATTGATTCATTACTTGGAAACAACATATTTAATGGATGAAAGAGTGTTTAGAATTCCGAAACTGCTAACTTTTCATTTAATGTGGTTTATATTTTTTAGTATCAACTTACAGAGGTTTTATGTTGAATAGAGCATCCAAGTACAAAAATATATCGGTAGGGGGAACCATCCCATCCTCCGAAAAATTTAGGCAAAGCGTCACAGTTTCATCATATCAGTTTACTGCTCATTTCAATGAAAAGATCTCTTCTGTTTGTCTTAGACTCTCAGTGTTTAGTTTGTGGTTCTTATGCTAGGACCAGGATCTTGAGACAAACAAGTTCATAAATATTCTTACAGCTTTCCTTAGCCTTTGGATTATCAAATCCAAGCGTCTTAAACGAAGGTGGATGTCTTATAATCATAAAATGGCATAGAGGCTGACATGGAATTATAGCTAACTAGGGTAGAAGTCTAAGGAAGAGGAACTAGAAAATAAGATAAGATTCCCGTCCTCCATTGCCACTGCAAACGCTCCTACATTGGTGCTGCTTCGTCGCCTGAGTCTTTGCTTCTATCCTGTAATATTTAGTAAGAATTCTTGCCATCTATAGATGCGTTTATGTTTGTATTTCATGTTCTGAGTATCAGTATTATGATCTTGAGTTTCAAAGCGGCATCTTCCGATGGAATTATGCTTTTATCCAACATAAATTTCTCATAGCTTTAATGCTTTAACTATGAATGTGGCTACTCAAATATGTCACTGAATAGCTCATGGTAGCTACTAGCTACTAGCTGATTGGTGTATAATGCTGGCAGGCGCACACTGTACTGGAGATGAACTACAAAGAGCAGCAACTTACAGCAGCAGTGGTATCAGATGGATTGTTGCCAGTTCTTGCTGATCCTGAGTCTGGAGTGCCATCAACTTTATTCGCATTGATATTGAGATGTTGGGATGCAAATTCTCAAAACAGGCCTTCTTTCGATGTCATAGTTACTGAACTTGCTATAATTTTGGAACAGGGAAGGAAAAGAAAGGAGCCAGATATTTCCTTTCACGACTCTCTTAATTCTCTTGGTAATCAGCCTAGAGATGTTGCTAACAATCTTGAAGCTTATCAAGAGGGGATTAACTGGTTTACTGAGGGAGAAATTCCATCAAGAGAGCTTGTGAACCTAAGCATGGTTTGGAAATGTGGCTTCGGGCTTCAAATGATCCTTTGGCATATCATCCTGTACTTTCTTGGGGATCCTTTGCTACATGTGGCAGAAGGGAGACCGTGGAGGACACACATTTCCTTTAGCCACACATGTGTAATGAAAGGGATATCCATGCTTTTGGTACTTTTGATGGTCATAGAGGTGAGTTTTGGTGATTTATCTAATTATAATTGTGTATTTGGTTCTTCTACTGGCAACCTGATTCCAATGCTGTGCTACAAGGATATAACTGTAACAAAATGCAGGTGCAGCAGCTGCTGAATTAAGTTCGATTAGCAGGTTTGTTACTTTCATTTTTTTCTCTTATTGACAGTGTATATTTTATTTGAGTAATTGACTTTATCTCTAAATGCAGTCCCAGAAGTGCATTGTTCGAGGCATTCGTTAAGACCGATATAGTATTTAGAGCTGAGGTGGGTTTATATCGGAAATCCAAGAGAGTTATCCAGAAGGATTGGCACCCTGGTTGGACTGCAGCTGCTGCTCTTATTGCTCGAAACAAACTTTTTTTTGTGGCTAATGCAGGAGATTGCAGGACAATAGTGTGTGGTGCTGGGCTGGCCACCCCTTTGTTCTAAGCAAGGTGACTAGGACTTGATACATTCCTGTTTGGTCGTTCTGGTTTAATGGCAAGTAAGACAGCTTTGGTAATCCAGTATTGGTAAAACTGTTCACTGGAGTGCTCATGTTGTTTTCGTAAGGTCAACTTGAACGAAATGCTACTTGTATGTTAATAGTACGTTGTACATGTTTAGTTTCAAGTAAAACAGCTCTTGGCGTTTGAGATCTTCATGCTTGGGTTGCCTCCACAACCTCGACTTTTCTTTCATTTGTTTTTATGTCAACTGCAGTGCTTGTTTCCTGGTGTTGGATCTTAATTTCTGCAACTACTGGATCTGTTCCAAACATCTTTTCTTTGGTGTCTCCATTCTCCAAATCATGCTTACTGTCTAACGTAGCGTTATTGCATTGAATGAGATCTGTGCCGTTATGTTTTTCTCTGGCTTCACCGTTCTCAAGTTGATTGCTGTAGTTGAACCGCGTGGTTGCTCAAATGCTGCTTCATCTGTTTACAAACACCGAAACCCAGTTCAGGTTGGGGCCATTTTCGCAACGATAGACGTGTGTGAAAGTGTGTTGTGAATGTATATGCACCAAAAACCAGTTTAAACCAACCTAGCCTTGGCGCAGTATGGCCTTGTGGATGCCTTATGATGAGAGGGTTGTCAAATACGGAGGCAAAGTCCTCGGAAGGTAGATTTAACCAGTATTTAGCTCCCATGAAGTGCTTTTAACATTGCATTCCCAAAACTTGCACTTTAACTAACATCCATCCTAAAGCTAGGTATCCCATAGCGCGTTTCAAAACCAAAACTGTCTATACGTAAGCCCTCGTTGTTTGTTAGATAAAGTTGAAATGAAAATGCAGAGATATACCTCCCAAGAAAGTAAAAGAATCATAGAATATATAAGGTTCTAAAAGGCGTTAGGCACTAGTCAGGCGATGGGCTCAAGTATAAAGCCTAGGCAGCTAGGCGGGGGGCTTAGGCAGACAAGGCAGATATAAGTAAATTTAATATATAATGTACAAATAAGTGTTTGTTTATACTTCAAAAACACATAATTATATTAGGATACATAAATTACAAAATAAAATGACATAAATTATAAAGTATTACAACATATTGAAAACATGAGGAACGAGCATATGATGAGTTTTCATTCAAGTATTCAACAAGTCTCTTATATTTTATTGAAAAATAAAAATGCAAAATGAAAGTTATCGGTTTTCTGTCTAAGTCAGAGTTATGACTTAGGCGGTGCCTAGGTGGGTTTAGGCGGGCACCTAGGCTGGCTAGGCAAACGCCTAAGTGGGTTTAGACGCACTTTCTTAATTTTCAAATGCCTAAGGACTAATTGGGGCGGTGTCCATCCACCTAGCGCCTGAGTGAGGTCTAGACGACGGTAGACGAAAATTTTTAGAAGAGTGAAAATATATATACCTTGGAAAAAACCAAGCAAAGCATGAAAAGGAAAAGCGCATCCTCTAATCACATAAATAAGTACTTGTTGAAGTGAACACAATGTCATCCTGTAATCCATTATCCACCACAAGAGACAACTACAAACTACAATATCGAGGGCATCCTTTGGAAGCAGTAATGTGCCCTATCACTAAATTAGTTATCAGCAAGAGTGTGATTTAATGTAGGGTAAATTACATAGTAGCCCTTCAGGTTTAAGGTTTATTACAATCCCATACAACATCTTTAAAACATTTCACTTTCATACCTCACGTACTATTTTATTTCAAAATTATACATCTGTTACATTTTCTACCCATTGATCTGTTAAGCGCTGACATGGCTGCCACATATGTGTCACGTGGCAGCCAAATGTATGCCACGTGGCAAAAATAATAATTTTTTTTTTTTTTAAATAAAATAAAAAAAAGCCTGAATCAAAACCCACCCCCACCCCCACCCCCATGAATTTGAAACCCAGAAAAAGCCACACCCCGTGAAACCAGAGAGCCCCACCGCCGCACCCACATCCTTCCCTCCGCAAACCCCTCCCCCCGGCGACCCACCTCACCCACATCTCTCCGTCCGCAAACCCCGACGACCTCCCTCCCGGACGACCGACCTACCTCACCCAGAAACATCTCTCCTTCCCTCCGCAAACCCCTCCCTCCGGCGACCCACATCTCTCCGTCCGCAAACCACCCCCCCCCCCCCCCCCCCCCCCCCCGGCGAACCTCACCCAGAAACATCTCTCATTGTTGCAGGGGGAAGAAGATGAAGATGGGGGAGAAGACAGGAGGAAGGGTGGGGGAAGACGACTGAAGGGCGTTTTTCTTTTCTTCTTTTTTTTTCCTGGGTTGCAGGGGGATGAAAATGAAGATGGGGGAGAAGAGAGGAGGAGGAGGGGGATAAGGTTTCTGCGGGGAGAAGACGCGGGGGGGGGGGGGGGGGGGGTTACGGGTAATTTTTTTTTTTTAATGAGAAAATTCAGATTTCAAAAATAAAAATAAAAAAATTATTAACGGATCAATGGATGGAAAATGTAACAGATGTATTATATTGAAATAAAATGGTACGTGAGGTATTAAAATGAAATGTTTTAAAGATGTTGTATGGGTTTGTAATAGACCTTAAACCTGAGGGGCTACTATGTAATTTACCCTTTAATGTATCTACTGCACATAACTTTAAGTTTTAATTGATTCTACGTTAGTTAATAGAGAAGTGATTAGATTTTGTGGTGGTTAACAAGAATGCACTCGACCGATAAGTATTTATGTGGAGTGCTAAACCAAAAGAATCTGAAAATAATTGACCAAAATGATATTTTTACCTTGTCAAATTGAAACCGCTCATAAAGAAAGGGAGTCGGAAGATGGCATCTATGGAAAAAGTTGCCTGGGTTCTTGCGTCTTGACTTACTTTGTTTAACTTCAACTTCATTTCAGGTGGGTGTTGTGAATTTGTTTTTGTTAGGTTGATTCGTGTGTCCTAATAAAGCTGCAAATGTGCTTTTTTCTTTCTTTTCTTTTTTTGGAATTTGAGATTTGAATACAAAGTTAAAACACAAGCACCATAGAAGTCGAATTACAATTAATAACTGATATGATAATTCGAAGTCTTATATCAAATTATACGTTTCTTTAACTGAGTTATCAAATATTATTCTTTCATTAAAGTAAAACTTTAGATGGTTGTATTCGTTAAAAAATTGTTGAAACAAAATTTGTCTGTTGAAATGTTAGTAGAATAAGAGACCCACATTAAACTAATAAAACAACAAATTTGACATTGACCGGTCAAATTTGATTTCTAAACACAAGGGCTTCAAATACGTCAGCAAGTAACTTGGGTTGAAAGGATTTTTAATGTCAAATATACAGTCATATCTCCACTTGGGATTTGACATGATGTTTTAATGAAATTGCATTGTATTTTTGAAACGGAAATTTAAGTTTAGCCAAATTAACTAAAACAACGTGCTCCACTCTTTACACTCAGGGTTCGATTCCCGCTCAGTGCAGTTCATATGAATTTAGCATACTTTTTCATTGTAAAATAATTAAATAATAAACTTTTAAACCAACAGGTCCATCCATCCAGGTTTTCAAGAGCGAGTTACGGTAAGACGAAAGGTTCAACTGCAATTTAAACCAAAACATATTTGCCAGCAAAGGATCCCACAACCTTTAATCCATCACTTTTCCCAAATTCATGTATTTCTTACACACGTTTCGGCTCTTTGGAGCTACAACAAGGACACATAAGTCACAAACTGCATAACACAAGTTTCAATCAATCATTTATCCCTCTTAACTTCATAATCTCTTCAAACTCTTCTTTCTCGCATCTATTTTCTTCTTGTCCGCCTGTGCTTTTGTCAATCCGCCATCTTTCCTCACTGTAGTAGTTGCTGCTGCTGATGCAGCGGCAGCAGACCCACTTACTCCAGTCTCCATTGGAGCTACGACAGCTGGCTGATCCTGCCCGTTTCCTCTAGTGGTGACTGTAATAGGCGCCAGTGGGGATGCGGATGCAGAAATCACTGGCAAGGCAGCACCAGGTGCTGTGTTCTTTTGATCAGCATTCAGTGTCGAAGTGTTAGTTTGTTCAACATTCAGTGCAGTTGTCGACTCTGAAATAGCTCCCGTTTTAAACTTGGGTTTCGGCTTTGCATGGATTCCAGTATAAAGCCTACATGCAGGAGATGAAGTCTACTTAAGTTTCATAGTCATGCAACAATATTATCTATAGTCGGCATATGTATCTTTCATTTTCTATTCATAAGCAACTGAAAAAAAAACAGGCATGCAAAAGTTTACATATAAACTTCCCCTGCTCCAGTCACCTGAACACGAAGCAGATAACACCACGACTATAACTCACCTTGCATGTCTTGCATACTCCTCATAATTTTCAAGCAGCATCTTGCCTGCCTGTTCATTCAACGCTGATTCTGGAAATGGTTCAATCAATAGACATCTGACTACCTGTTATCACAAAGCACAAAGCCAAAAGACCAACTAGAGTTTGTAAGGGAACACAAAAATCTCTGATGAATAAGCATAAATGAAAGAAAGTCAATAACCATCAAGGGAACTTACAATCAGAACATGTCGTAATCCAAGACTTGGATTCCAATCCTTTTTCAAGGTGTTGACACAAATCTCACCGTTAGTCGCAATGTTTGGATGGAAAATCTTAGTCAGGAAGTAGCCTACAACAATTATATTCCAGAAATTATAATCCAAATAGGGACTAAAGAGTTAAATGATATCAAGCCTTCCATCAACACAAATCCTTTCTTCAGTTGTATGGTCACGCTTCCAAACAGAATGAGGCAACAGAAATATGACATGTCCATTTAAATGATAGTGTTATCGATTATGTCATTTATGATAAAACATAGTCAAACCAACCTTTAGGAGGTGAGTGTGGAAAGTCCCGAGACAATAACAACTTCATGCGGAAAACACCATTCTCGTAAGGAGTACCAGCTGCAAAGGCCAAGATCGTAGCTCAGTAATCATCTCAAAATTATTCAAAAGATGCAGGAGCGAAAGACTAAATTACAGTTTACGCCAAGAAATAATTGTACATGCCTGGCCCTTCAATATCAGCATATATGATTGAAAAATCATCATCGTTAACACCAACTTTTATGCCTTCAGGAGGGGATTCATCAAGACTCTTCAATTCCTTCGCAAGTTGCTTAATTACATTTGGTGGGAGATTTTCATTCGTAGCCTGAAATGTTAACATGACCAAAAGAATTGTAAGAAGAGTTCGAAAGGAAAAAGAAGAAGAATTCATCAGGTGCAAACTTGTAGCTAAGAACAATCGTGACAATCCATTTGTTTCGAAGGAGAAAGATAGACTCCATATAAACAAAACAAACAATTTGTGCATATAAACTCTGAACTGCTATATTCCCATGGCGATGTTTCAATATTACAAGGATTAGTTATTTACTCCAGGAATGAAGTTCCATGCATACATATTGCTGTTGATTGTTAAACCATCATCTACTCTTAAAAGTAGAATGAAAAAATCTCAAATTAGTCTTGGGTGAGAATAGGAATGCCATTAAAAGATCTATCCATACTAGTCCATATAACTATCATATTATATTTTATTATAGTTAAGCAATGATGAAAAACAAAAGAATGAATTTTTTATGTACACAGACAGAACATTACCATAAGAAAAAAAGGAATGAAGTCCTCAAGAAACTTTGGCTACCAAAAGAGAACCAGCAACTCAGCTTATTTATGTGCCACAAAATTCCCAACTACACTGATTAGAGTGCTAGAATATGGCAAGTTGTAAGCGGATATACCTGCAATAACAAACTAACATTTAATATGAAAAATTAGGAAAGTAGAAGTAAGATCAGTCATGTCTCATAATGAAAAATAGAAGACTAATAAACAACCACGAGGCACAAACCCTTACCGCTCAAAAGTTAAACAGAGTATTATTAGCAATTGATTGCCAACAATAACATAGAAACTGTAATGCAGACAGCGGGCAAGTAGGTTGGTAGAGATTAAGAATAACTGAGACCACATACGTGACTAACATATGAACATATTTTGCAAAAACTGTTTGGCCCGTGCAAGAGTCTGGATACGAACGATATAGTTTGATTGATTATGAAGGTTCCAAAGTAATATGATTATATTGGACATGACATTACCTCCATAAAGCATTGTGAAGCATAAATTCCTCATAACTATCAATCCAATCCTGTATATGTCCCTTACAATTACAACTGAAGCAACCTAAATGGTTATGGTACATCACCTAACTTCACAGATCAAGTTTGACTTGATTTCAAACATGCAACAATTAAGTCCTCTCCTCTCACTTTTTCGTCTTGTACCCTATTTTTTCTACATTTTCATTTCCTAACTTTCTTTTGCAAAACTAAAGCAGACCACTTAGTTTCCAGATAATTTGAGCATGACAGCACGAAACTGTTTTGGCTTTCTAAGGGTTGTCTGAGTGTCAGTTAGGGGATCAATGGTTTGGAAAGCTGCAAACGAGATTGGGCCTGTTTTTCTCCAATTGCTATATTTACAAAAATATAAATCAACAAAGTTCTGAAAACAAGATATGTTTGAAAGAAATGTTCACAAAAACAAAAATCATTAGTCATTACAATCCAATTACAGGCATAATTACTTCAAGCTAAAACTTAAGACAAACACAAAAGCGCGTTCGACGAAGACGACAAAAAGTCAAGAGAAGTGCAAAAGCTAGCCTATTATAAATTTTGAAACCTCTAAAACACGAGCGATGAACAGCTAAATCCTGAAATCCGCTCAGACCTAAAGGCATTAACAAAACCAGCTCACTCACTTCAAATCAATATCCATACAAATATGATAAAGTCAACAAAACCCAAATGGCTTATCTTTCCTACGAGATAGAAAGGAGAAAGCTTTATCTTTCAAGCAAACACCCACAGAAACAACAACCCTGTTGCCCAGAAAGCAAGAAAAGCACCTCAAAGGAGAAAACCTAAATCAGATCAAAGTAACAAAACCCTGATGCCCAAAAATCCCCCCTTTTTTTTTCCCATTTCACAAAATACAAATTACAGATTGATATGTATTTACTCAAGAAACAAAATCAGAACCATACAACTCAATAATCAAGAACACAAAGGCATCCAAGAAACACCAAATTGACCAAACTGACCGTCCAGAAAGACAGATTGAAAGCGGAAACCGAAACCAAAGAAAAAAATGTACCAGACCCAGATGAGAAATCGCCAAACAAACTCAGTCAATTGCTGTCCTTCAAGGCGATGGTTGAGGGCTTTAAGGGCCGCGATGCAAAGAGCAGAGAGAGAGAGAGACTGCGTGCTCGATCGAGAGAGAGAGAGAGAGAGAGAGAGAGCGATGATTGAAGGGGTTGAATTTGAGGAAGGAAAAAAAAATATATTGAATTATTATTTAGACAAATAATTCAAATTTTACTGACTTACTTTTAAATTAATTATAAAATACTATAAAATTTAAAATAAAACCACGCAACGTTTGAAAGGAAGGGAATAATTAATGAAAAAGACGTTGGATTGTCTGTTGGTAGTGGCAAACACGCGCCCTTGTTGCGGTGCGCCGCCCATTTTTTTATTTTTTATTTTTAATTAGGGTTCGATAACTCAGGTCGACTTAATCCCAAATTCCAATTCGACTTTTATTAGTTTAACTATTCGGTTAGAATGAAGTAAAAATCAGTTTGATTTTAACTCCATCTCCACTTAACGATCCAAATTCTCTAATTTTTTAGGCGTTATTCATAGCTAGTTTATAAAAAGATTTGCCCGAATCACAAGTCATATGACTATTAATAATGGTCATTAATTTTTGAGAAGCACCGTGTTTGTCACATCCGGCCCGGGGTCCACCACATCCCGGGCCCGCTCCACCACCGTAGCACGATATTGTCCGCTTTGGGCCCTGACTACGCCCTCACGATTTTGTTTCTGGGAACTCACACGAGAACTTCCCAGTGGGTCACCCATCATGGGAGTGCTCTCGCGCGCTACTCGCTTAACTTCGGAGTTCCCACGGAACCCGAAGCCAGTGAGCTCCCAAAAGGCCTCGCGCTAGGTAGGGATGGGAATATACATATAAGGATCACTCCCCTGGGCGATGTGGGATCTCACAGTGTTTATCTATTTTCTCGGTCACAATTAAATGCATTAATTGTTTCAAATTTCACTATAAATATAGACTTGAAAGATATGCAATTACAATTTTTAAAATTAATGCAATAGAAATGCTAAGAAAAAATGTGCACATAATCAAATTCTCACATAAAATCATAAAAACCTCAAATTTGGGATTCTACTGTAAGGACTCTTTAATTAGAGGCGATTCATTTAGGGACACAAAGATTCCCTTTAAATCCTTAAATGAGTACTCCAAGATGATGGTTTTTGAGATGCTCTATACAGTCCCTATATATGGTTATATACACTAAGTATCTAGTGAGTTCCTATACTTTAGGGACTCACTTTCTGATCCATTTGAATTTATTTAGTCCCAATGTTTGTTTTATATTTAATTTATATGGTAGTTATTCCTATTTAATGACTCAATTAGAGATGCTCTAAATCTTTTTTTTTTCACTTTTAGTCCCCACTTAGAAAAAAAAACCAAAAGAAAAGTAAAAAGTGAATTGGCGCGGCTACGCCCCGCAACCTTTTTAACGAATTATGTATTTATAAACATCGGTGACTTCTCTATTTAGTATTTACTTGTGTCCAAGTAAAAAGAGAAAAATAATATCCAATAAAACAAATTAGGAACCCCACAAATGAAAAAAAAAAAAAAAAAGAAAGAAAGAAAAGGAAGGTGTTTAAATATTTGTAGTGTAGTCATTTAGTACTACAGTCTAGTGATAATCATCTTCACTTGTAAGTAAGAGGTCTTAGATTCGATTATCTCCAAAGGCGATTTTGAAACACATTATTGTGTAACCCATTGTGAGGCTAAACCTATCTCTTCCCCCTTAATGTAGCTTATATCGTTTGTTAAAAAAAAAATATTGAACTACCAAATATAGTGCAAAAATTTATATATTGAATGGATTTTGAGGTGCCGAGCCACCAACCACAATTGAAGGGACCAAACCCGTTTGAAAATGAAACGGGACGAGATGGAGGCCGGTTCTTACGGATGCATAGGTGTACGAGTCTTGCAAAGGGGTGAAGACTTGTGACGACGAAGTTGCACTGCGAATTTGATTAAGAGTTGACGGACTAAGAGAGAGACTAACTGACAACATACACTAAGAGACAAAGGGTTAGCGTCGAGGACCCATTTTCCCACATATTTGGACTCATCCCAACCCTCGGGTCCATAGCCCGTTTGCCTACCCCTAACTTATATGGATTGATACACATGATGAAAAAGATAAAACAATAAAAAGGGAAAATGTTGCCACCACAGCGCCAAGTACACAAGGTAATAAACCAAGCCCATGCAGGCGTATTCCTTCAAACTTTTGGTGGGGGGGGGGGGGGGGGGGGGGACTATCTCGGACTAGACTAGTTTTAGGGACTAAGCTGGATTGGCTTAGAATAGACTAAGTTAGATTAACTTAGTGAAGTGTTTGGTGTAGTCTCGAACTAAAAAGCAAGATAATAAAAATCAATTTTTTCTCTTCTTTTTTGTTTTTGTTTTTTTCATTTTCTAGAACTCACTCTATCTCTCCCTTTTTTTTTGGTCAAACTATCTCTCTTCCTTTTTTCCCATCTCTTTCCTTTTCCTTTCCCGTCCAACTCATTCTCCCCCACCCTCTCACCCATTCACTTCCTCTCACAACTTCATAATCGACTGCATGTCTTCAAAAACAAAACACAGAGCAAAATAGAGTGAAAATTAAGGTGTTGGGGTGGGGTGCATGTGTAATTGGCTTAAAGGTGAAAGATAGGAAAGATCTGTGATCAGGGATTTTTATGTTTTCTGGGTTTGGTTTGCTTTCCACATCAATCCCATCGTTGATTCAAGCTCATCCCACATAATTTTTTGGGTTTTATGGGTTGGATTTTCTGGATTTTCTGGTTGTCGGATGCAAGGAAAAAGGAGATAGGAGGGGCAAAGCGGAGTAGAGGTAGCAAAAGACCCGTCTTTGTCGTCATTTGGGTCGACCCAGATGGCGAAATACCCCAAATCACCGACTTAGATGCCAAAAAAACATTGGGTTTGTGGCAATGGAGATCGGCGATAGCCGTTTCTGGTTTGGCCATTGGATAAGGGGTGCTGATGCTACTCATGTTGGTTCGTGGGACGCTTGGAGATGAAGGAGACGAGACTAGCAATCCCGTTGTTTTTTGGGGGTCTTGCTAAGACCTTCTAGTGAAGGATTTAGTCGAGGCGAGTCCTCCTTTATCCCATTAAATTTAGTCATGTCTATAACAAACACATGCCTATACTAATATATAATCTTGTCCAATCCAGGGAAACTTAATGAAGCCAAACACGCACACCCATAAAGGATTAGTTGATCCCCTCCTCCTTTGTGTGTGTGCCCCTCAACATAAGTTTGACCTGCAAGTGGCCCTCTACCACATTAGTAAAGAGGAGTGTTGCTCTTGCACCACTAGATGAGTTTGAACCCCGTCGGCTCTTTAATTTAACATCTAATATAACAATCATTTGACGACAACAACAACAACAACAACAACAACAACAACAACAACAAAACTTTAAGTCCGACCTACCTCCCTCTCCAACTCCCAGAAAAAGGATGTAACAATAGATCAAATGGTACGATCCATGTGTCTCTTAGAATGAATTGTGAAGGTATTTAATTAACACAATTCCTAAAAGATTAAAAAAAAATTATTAGTATTTAATAGTCTATTGAGTATTATAAATATTATTTTAACTGAAGATAAACAAAACCCAACATTAATAACACAATTTCCTAAAAAATAAGATCTTGGCCCCAAAACATACATATATGATTCTTTTGGTCTATTTGGCGGATAGGGGTTAGTGACCGTTGAGTGGTCATCTTTCAAACTAGCCGTTGGAGCCTTGGAGGTGCCAGCAGCGGCAGCAACCTGCAGAATCTTTTTTATTTTTAATTTCCGTTTTGCAAACAGCAACAAACCTACAAAGCTATGGCTTGCTGTTCTGTCAAGGTATTACCGTATACCATATTCCAAATTTTTTTTTTTATATAATCTATGTTTGTATTATTCGGGTTTTTTTTTTCTTTTACAAAACCTTGTTGTCTCTAGGCTTATGTTTTGCAATGTCTTTGTCTTGAAATTTAAATTGCGTTATTTAACACTTGAAATGTAAACTCCGTTAGATCCAGGCCCGAAGGGGGGTAGAGGAAGACTTAGAAAGCTTTGGAAGAAATTCTTAGAAAAGACTTAGAGTACTTGGATTTAACGGAGGACATGACACAGAATCGATCACAATGACGTTCTATGATTCATATAACCGACCCCACTTAGTGAGAAGGATAATACTTGGGTACTCACGAGTACCCAATATGCTGACTTGCTTATGTGGCCCACTAAACTGAGGACACCTGTATTATAAGAACTCTCTTAAACACACAACCAAACACCTTTAAACACACAACCAAACACCTCCTCTCTTCTTCCCTGCAACTTTTTCACCCTTTTCCCTTCATCTTCCTTCGCCTATTCCAATCACCACCATAGCTGCCATTTATCATAATTGCAAATGAAAAAAATGATTTATTTCCAATATGAACAAAATAAGACCCATATGGAGATGGGAGTCGCCATCTTCGTTGTCCTTTGCACCTTCGACAACCGTCCTCACCCACCACCACCAGCCACCGTCGTTCATCAGCTTTAGAACCGATGATTAATTGTATCTTATGAAACCGTTGAGTAATCGAATTCATGGCACCTATAAAAATTGGTTTTGGTCGGTGCACTGGTTTGGTCGAATTTGCAGAGGAAGGGCGATAGTTTGGTTGGGTGTTGATGTGATTAAAGTTAAACACTCAAATTAAACCCTCTTGTTGTCAATTGTAGTAAGTAGGCAAGTAGGGATCGTTCTGGACCGGGGATTAGGAGGGATTGCTAATCGACTCTAAAATTGATTCAAAAACACAAAAACAAAGTTAAAAACGTTTGGAAAGGTTTACAAGACTAAAAACAAGTTAAAAACACTTAAAACGGCTTAAAAACACTTTGTGGACAGATTTAAAACACTAGGGAAGGTTTTGGACGAAAATTGGTTTTAGGTTGACTCAAAACACTTGAAAACACAAAGAAAACAGATTTTGGACACTTTAAAACAAGAAAGTAAAAGGGGGGTTTTAGTTTGAACGAATTTGAAAGTAAAACAAAGACTTTGTAAAGTAAAACAGATTTGAAAACGAATTTGAAAACTTTGATGGTTGATGGGCTAGCTAGAGGGTCCTTCTCCACACATGACACACTTGTACATAAATCGATCTCCAATTGCTTTTCAATGAACCATGAACCTCAACACCCTAGATTAACCGTACGTGCACAAATTAACCCTCAGATTTTCCTTATGTCATTGAATCGGAAGAAGAGCATACAACAACCCAAATTATTCTCCAACGGTCCCCTACATGAGTGCATAGAAGAGATACAGTTAGAGATCATTAAGTTCCATGAAAATCATAAGTGTTGACGAGGCATTCGTAACTATGAGAGCATGATACGTTTGCCAAGAATCCAATTAACACGATTGTGACCAGCAACCTTCACTACTTGTGAATATAAGTTCGTAACGATTAGGTGAAACTCCCTTATATTCTAGCATCAAATTCCTGCATGAAAACTAAGTATGCATCCTCAATCAACATACAAGAACAAGTTATGAATAAAACAGTTAATTGAATTGCATTCACGATTCATCAAGTCGCAATTGGAAGTAATCAATTCATATCTCAAGCATGTTCATGGCTTCGAATTCCCCCTAGCTAAGTAGGGGTTTAGCCACTCATAGTCACAACAAAATCAGAGAATAATAAAGTAAACATTGAAATTAAGAACGAAGTACACCTAGAATGCTCCAATCTTCAAGCTTGAAACGTCCAAGGCTCCTTCCTCTCCACCTTGCTGCGGCACAAAGGGCTAAGGTTGAATATGGATGTGTTTGAATGAGGGATGGAAGTTTAGAGAGAGTGAGGGCTGTGGCAAAGGGAGGTTTTGGGCTGAAAGTGTGTGAATGAGTGAATGGTTGTGTGAATGGATGTAAGTAAGTTATGGTGAAGGATGGGTGGTGGAATGGTGTGTTTAGGGTGCTGCAAGGGCCTTATATTTATAGAGAAGTATAGGGCACGGTTTGGGATTTATTTAGGAAACATATTTACTCCAAAACCTCAAGGGAAAAGAAGAATTAAAATCAGAAATCCCAAAGAAAGGGTAAGGTCTTTTGCAGCAAAGAGGAATGAACAAGGAAAATAAGTTATCTTGCAGATTTTGGAACAAATAGGTAAGTAGAGAAACAGCTTTGACTTAGAAGAAAGGGTAAGGAAGTTTGGTTGCTGATTTGGAAGAGAAAAGGAAGGTAACTTGCGGCAAGGATTAGGAAAAAGGGTAAGTAGATTACTTCCTTGCTGATTTTGTGTGCAATTGTGTCTTAAATTAAATTGGGAAAGTACTCTTGTGCGGCAAGGGTGTATGAGGGAAGGAGAGTGTGCAGCACCCATCTTGGAGTGGGAATTAGGTGTCCCAAAATACTTAGGACTCCCTTTTGTGGCTGATTTCCTTGCACATTAGGATTAGGAAACTTTGATTTGGTCAATCCTTCTTCTTCTTGGATTCCTTTTCCTTCCTTGACTTGAATTTATTTTTCCTCTTCTCTTTGGCTGATTCCTAGCATGCTTTGGTCTTCAATTTCGTCCATCTACATTGCTCCAAGCATAAGCTATCCAAAACATGCCCAAAAATGCTCCAAAAGGCTCCAAAACGTACTTTCTTGACATTTTACCCCTTGGGACCTACAAACACACGAAAATAGCTTAAAATACTAAATTAAATACAAATAACTAACATAAATGCATGAGAACAAGCCAACTAATTTGCATAAATATGCTCATATCAGGTGTGCAGAGGAATGACGATGACGGAGGAGATAGGTTGGAGGGATGAGGTTGGGATTGACGGAGCGGCTGGCACAGGGAAGGGAGGAAGAAGATAAGTGTTTGGTTATCAGGATAGCAAGAATTTGGGTGTGAGTTATAAAAAGTTAGGTGTTTGATAATTATTGGGCTATATAATAAGTCAGTAAAAATTTGGTACCAACACGGTCGTACCCAAGTATTATCCTAGTTAGAAAAAATGTTGTTGTTGTTGTATTTAACACTTTGAAATGTAAACTATATTATTCAACATTTTGAAACTCGAGTTTCGTATTACTTTTATCACATTTCGTCAAATATGTTGGTCCCTGTGGCATATCAGCTTAAAATATATTTAATGTTTCCAACCGAGGGCCAAAGGGCCATAGGGCCAAACATAATTTATTATTTAAATTTAAAAACTACAACAACTTAAATTTAAAAACAACATTAATTTAAATTTAAAAACTACAAATTAAATTTAAAAACGACAAATTAAATTTAAAAACTACAAATTAAATTTAAAAACAACATTAACTTAAATTTAAAAACTACAACAACTTAAATTTAATATTCATAATCAACATCATCTTCATCATTCACCATTGTAGGAGTATAGTCAGAGTTAAACAACTGCCGCCGAGCCATAATTTCCTTTTTTTTCCTATCAAAATAGGCCTTACTCATTGGAGTGTAATTCGTAGTGTTCCTTTCCATATTCTTATCATCCATCTCTTCTTGTATTTGTTTGGCCCGTTCTTCATGCCTATGCTTCCTTTCTTCCGCCTCAAGGGCATTTTGCTCCGCCATTAATCGCAATGAGGCCGCCACTTCATGTTGAGTGACGTAATCATCACTTGCCTTGCCCTTTTCCCTCAACCTTCGGGCCTTGTTTCGTCCCATAGCCCTAGGTAAAGAAGCTTCGGACGGAATCGGATTTTCTTGAATGGTAGGAGATCCATCTTCATTCATATCTATAGATGGGGATGCAACTCCCAAAGGATCTACTCTATGTTGAGGTGGATCTTCAAATAACACCCACCCTTTTCAAATTTCCCAACAACCGTGAAACTGAAAGGGTTTTGTGCTGCCCTCCATATACAATTCCTCCGCTTGACGTACATAGAAAATATAATTACAAAAAATTTAGGAAATTAATTCATGAAATTAAATGTAATATAATGACATATAATTACAAAAATTAAATGTAATATAATTAAACATTTAAAATAAACTGTGAAAACACTAACTTCGTCATAGTAATTGGCGCCGCTTTCATGTCTACTTGCGGCTGCTAATAGTGCTTGATGCCATTTATTCAAACTTGGATGAAGATGTTTCTTCCATCTTGAAGAACAACTTTCGTGGTTTCGGGTATTAGGTGGTATGGTGCCTTCGTAGAACTCTAAGTATTTTTTGGACACACGAGTCCAAACACCTTCACTTGTTTGAGAAATCCCCCTCACACTATCTTCTGAGACCCATCTATAAGCCTTGCAGCTTCACCTTCTTTTCGGGTCCAAGCCCTACCTTTCATTGCAGATGAGGCCATTTTTTTTGAAAAAAATTAAGGAAATATTGAAGGAAATTATTGAAAATATATTGAAGGAAATTATTGAAAAATTGAAACAAATATTATAGATGAAGGAAATATTGGAAAATATATTGAAGGAAATATTGAGAAATTGAAACAAATATTATAGATGAAGGAAATATTGGAAAATATATTGAAGGAAATATTGAGAAATATATTTAAGGAAATATTGAACAAGGAAATATTGCAAATGAAGTGAAGAATTGAAAGAACTTCACCATATTTATAGAAGAAAAGAAATGTTTAAAAAAAAAAAAAAAACTTTACAACGGCTACCTGCAATTTAAAAAAAAATAAAAAATAAAAATAAAACACAACGGCTACCTGCAATTTACAGAAAAAAATAAAAAAATAAATAAAAATAAAACTCAACGGCTAGCTGACTCAACTAGCCGTTACATTAAAAAAAATTCAAACTAGTAATGTCGGTTGTAACCGACAGCAATAGTAAATAAAAAATAAAAAATTGCGCAGGAATACCTATTACTGTCGATTATAACCAACAGTATTAAAAAATCCTTCTTTAATGCTGTCGGTTATAACCGACAGCAATAGGAAAACATTAAAAAAAAAAATAGCCAGCCCGAGGCTAGCTGGCTGGCCGAAAGCAGCCAGCCCTTTGGCCCTTTGAAATTCTGTGGGGCCCTCCCAGATTCTCGAGCCCTCTGGCCTAGTCCTCGGTTGGAGACGGTTTTAGGGCTATTTTCGGCCCTCTGGCCCTCTGGACCCTTCGGTTGGAGATGGCCTAAGGAGCCTTCTAAGTTATGCTTTTCTGGGGGCTAAAGAAGAAGAAGAAGAAGTTGAAGAGTCGGAGGTATTTGTAAATTGTAATTCCATTTTTCACCCTAACTTTTAATTGGTTACTCTTAGCTTATTTACTTGATTCAGTTTATGTTAAATGCGAATCTTCAATGCTTTTCCAAACTAAATTCTTTACCAGTACACCGTTCACAATTTTTCTTTTAGAACAACCTAAATTCTGCTCTATTGGTTCTTTTTTGTGGTCGAAAACAAAACAAGCAGTTCCATTGAAAGATGGGGATAGCTAAAGCTCAATCAGCAAAAATGCAGAAGATAACCTGCACAACACAACCTCGACTGCCGCCATCACCTTTCCAGCGACCGTATAGGTGCATAGGCAAGCACCTGCAAGTAGAACCAAAAAACGAAAACAAAATCTGGTGTGTTGCTCGTGGCTTTGAGTTGACGTCTAGGGAGGGACGGCAGGTGGAGAGGGGAGGCAAATGAACAAATGGAAGAGGGTGGATGTTTGAGGTTGAAGGAGGGTGGTTGTAGCCTGTAGGATATGGATTGGGTTTACCAACACACAAAATATAGAGAAGAATGCTAGGTGAACTACAAAGAAAACATATAAAAACATGGGTGATTTCTCAAATCGATACCCATGGGCATCGAATGAGCAATACACCAGATTTCTCATTCGACACCATTGGGTTTAGAGAACGAGTTTAAAATTAAACGCCACTCTTCTCTATTGGTTCTGTTAGGCTTCTTTCGTGCTCAAATCCTTTACATAAAAAGTATGATCCATCAAATCTACTTGCAATAAATGCCTTGGTTTTCATGATTTATATCTTAATAGTTGTTCTTGTTCTGCACCTTTTGAAGATAACATGGTTTAGTGAGCTCGTGAATTGTTTTTTTTTTTATTCAATTAGTTGTCAAATGATTGTTTTTTTTTTTTAACAAACAATATTATCTACACTAAGGTTGAGAGGGTTTTGGGCTTAGCCTCACAATGTGCCAACGATAATATGATTCAAACAGTTGTTTTAAATATTATTTTCTCTATTTTCAAACACATTCAAAACATCTTAAAAGACGCGTAATGTTGGTGATAAAATAGGCATTTCGCACGCTCACAATAATGTGATTCAATCAGTTGTTCATTCAATATTATTTTCTCTATTTTTAAACACTTAGAGGCACTTAATGCCCATTATAAAAAAGGCTTTTGCACGTCCATAATAATGTGATTCAATTAATTATCAAATGATCGTCCTTTTTATTTTTGAAGAAAATATGTTATCTACACTAAGGGGAGAAGGTGAACTTAGCCTCACGATGGGCTATCAATAATATGATTTGATCAGTTGTTTATTAAATATTATTTTCTCTATTAAATTCAATAACATGTAACTGAAAATCGAAAGACCGATTTTATTATGTGGATTTAGCTGCTTTAATTGGTTTATGAGGGTTTCTTCTAGCATGAACTAATATTATTCATTTAGTCCATATATTTGACTTTTTTGTCATAAAAAAAACATTGAAGCAATTCACGTATATAAATACATTTAAAATGTGTCAGTAGCGCGTAGCACATCGAGATTCAAAAAATGCATTTAGTACATGCGTGACCCATTTGGGGTCATGGGCTTCGCCAAAAAAATTTGGATAAAAATGCCCCCCAAACAAAAAAGTTCAAAAGCAGCCCAAAATTGTAAGATCCCACATCGCCCAGGGGTGTGGATCTTGTTAGTCTTATATATATATTCTCATCTCTACCTAGCACGAGGCCTTTTGGGAGCTCATTGGCTTCGGATTCCATCGGAACTCCGAAGTTAAACGAATTCGCGCGAGATCAATCCCATGATGGGTGACCCACTATAAAGTTTTGCTCGCGTGAGTTCCCAGAAACAAAACCGTGAGGGCGTGGTCGGGGCCCAAAGCGGACAATATCGTGCTACGGTGGAGTCGAGCCATGGATATGGTGGGGGCCCAGGCCGGGATGTGACAATTTGGTATTAGAGCCAATCCCTAGCCGAAAGTGTGCCGACGAGGACGTCGGGCCCCTAAGGGGGGTGGATTGTAAGATCCCACATCGCCCAGGGGTGTGGATCCTGTAAGCCGTATATGTATATTCCCATCTCTACCTAGCACGAGGCCTTTTGGGAGTTCACTGGCTTCGGATTCCATCGGAACTCCGAAGTCAAGTGAATTCGCATGAGAGCAATCCCATGATGGGTGACCCACTGGGAAGTTCTGCTCGCGTGAGTTCCCAGAAACAAAACCGTGAGGGCGTGGTCGGGGCCCAAAGCGGACAATATCGTGCTACGGTGGAGTCGAGCTCGGGATGTGGCGGGGCCCGGGCCGGGATGTGACAAAAATAATGTACCAAATAATGCAGGGATATTTTCGTCATATAAACAGTGTTTTTTATTTTTTTGTACAGTTTTTTTGTTTGTTTTTGTTTTTATAATTATTACCTCACAATAGACTAGCAATAATGTGATTCGAATTCGTTGTTTATTAAGTATTATTTTCTCTACTTTTAAACAGTTCAAAACATCTTAAGAGGCGCGTAGTGCCGGTTATAAAAAAGGTCTTTCGTACGCGCATAATAATGTGATTCAATTAGTTGTCAAATATATATATTTTTTTAACAGAAGATATTATCTACAGTAAGGGGATGGGTGACCTTAGCCTCACAATGGGCTAGCAATAATGTGATTCAATCAGTTGTTTATTAAATATTATTTTCTCTATTTTTAAACACGTTCAAAACATCTTAACAGATGCATAGTGCTGATTATAAAAAATGTCTTTTGCACGCACATAATAATGTGATTCAAATAGTTGTCAAATAATTGTTTGTTTGTTTTTTTTTTTTTTTTGAACAAACGATATTATCAAAACTAAGGGTGACGGGGTGGGCTTAGCCTCACAATGGGCTAGCAATAATATGATTCAATCAGTTGTTATTAAATATTATTTTCTCTATTTTTAAACACTTAAGAGCACATAGTGCCGGTTAGGGGTGGGCACGGGCCGGGCCGGGCCTAATTTTGAAGGGACCGGACCGGACCCGGGCTTAAGAGAAATGGGCCGGGAACAACATTTTCTAATATAGGAACCGGACCTAACCCGGCCCGGTTGAAACGGGCCGGTTCGGGCAGGGTCCACGGTTCCTTTGTTGTTTTTTTTTTCTTTTTTTTTTTCTTCTAGGATACAATTCAATCGGTTTGAATCACAAACAAAACCAGAAAAAATTCAACATTGACAATAACAATCAAATGGGCATGTCCACCCCAGAAAAAATTAATCACAAACAAGCAATTAAGATTGCGATTTCCACCCATGCCCACACCCCCTCCCTCGTATTCTTCTGCAACTTAATAGCATCGCCCGAACCACCGCCACTCAATGCCGTCTCCGCCCATACCCACCTCACCATTAGATCCAAACCCACCAAACCCAGTTCCAAATCGCCACCCACAATGAGATTCCACGCTGCCCAACCCAGATCTGCCTCTTCCCTGCTCAAATTCAATTTAATTCAACCGAAGTTTCAAACACAGTCGATTTGGATGAGACAGAAGTTTCAAACACAATCAATTTAATTCAATTTAATTTTCAATCCTAAATCCCTAAAACATAATACCTTAAAACTGAAGATGAGACGGAGGAGACGTCATTTCGAGTTGTTCGACTTCGTCCGTCCCTTTGAGTTCGTCGGAGAGAAAGAGAGAGAGAGAGGGACTGAGACTGATTTCCAGAGAGTGAGTCAGGAGACATCGAATTCGAGGCTTGATGATGATGGCAGTGGAAGGAGCGAGGAATACAGGAGCGAATCAGGAGAGATGGAGGTCTGACGATGATGGTGGCGAGGTACGGAGCTGGGACGGCGGGAGGTTGGGAGTGAGTAAGGAAAAGGTCTCGAGGTATCAGTGAGATGAAAGGAGTCGGGGAAGAGAGTTCGAGAAAACTAGGGATGAGGAAAGAAACGGGCCGGGTATAAGTGAAATGAAGGGTGTCGGGGAAGAGAAATCGAGAAGACTAGGGATGAGGAAAAGAAACGGGCCGAGCCGGGGGCCCGTTCCCTTCTATTTTAAGACCCGCCCCGCCCCACTAATTTCATGTACCCGAACCGCCCCGCCCCGTTTTGTGTTTAGAAATATTGGACTCGCCCCGTACCCGCCCCGAACCTGAATTACCCGCCCCTACCCGCGGTTCTTGTACCCGTTTGCCCACCCCTAGTGCCGGTTATTATAAAAAATAAAAAATAAAACATTTTGCATGCGCATAATAATGTGATTCAATTAGTTGTCAAATTATCATTTTTTTTTTTTAACAAAATATGTTATCTACACTAAGTGGAGGGGGTGGGCTTAGCCTCACAATGGGCTAGCAATAATGTGATTTAATCAGTTGTTTATTAAATATTATTTTCTCTATTAATGTAAACTCAATAAAATGTAGATGGAAATTGAAAGACCTGTTTTATTATGTGGATTCAGCTGCTTTAATTGGTTTATAAGGGTTTCTTCTAGTATGGTCCAATATTATTCATTTATACCATATATTTGACTTTCTTTTTGTCATAAAAAAAATATTGAAGCAATTCATCACGCATATAAATACATTTAAAATGTTAAGTCGCGAGTAGCATGCCGTAATTCAAAAAATGCATTTTGCACGCGCTCACGCTTGTGCATGAAAGCCAATTATAAACTATGGACATTAGAATGAAAGTACAAAAATAAATCCCAATTAAAACAAAGCGCTTGCTTGACCAAGCTAATTAAACCAACACAGTTGAATTTATCTATCATTGTTGTTTGTCGCATATTGGTAACTTCATCTTCCGTCTTTTCTTTACTTTCTCAATTTCTCTTACACTACAACCTCATTCATTGTCAATGAATCCAGATTTCAAATAAAGACAGATGACACCTTATTGACTCTAATCCTCACTAACTATCTAAGCTTAAATGCTATTATTTTGTGCAAATGAGATAAATTATAATTCTATGTTCCCCATTTTTTGCCCAATTCGCCACTTAAACAATGCAATAAAAAACCGAAAGAAAGGACTTTACACATATATATAATTCCATCTCTCAAAATTTACACCAATGATGCATGTATGAACCTCAATTAATCTCGTACTTCGAGTGAAACTTCCATTTTTAGCCATTGTTGGGGCCCAAAAATGTCATACACCAATCCAACCAAGTCTCAAGGCCCAATTGTCATACAAAGCTTACATTCAAACCCAAACACATGCCAAGGCACGTGATCAACGAGGAATATATTTACAAACATGCCATGCCACGGTGATTAAGCCGGATACTCACGCCATGCTCATACCTATTTGTCACGCCATGCTTCCTTATGCTAATTGCTGCCATGCTAAGCCCAAGTCACATATTCGGGGATTGTTAAGTGGATTGTGGTGTGGATGGTTACAGAAGGTTATCGGGCCAACGTGGAATCGAGGTCATGGAAGACTTTGGGCTGCTTGGGGGCCTAAAGATCCAAGCCCATACCCTTTGTATTTCACGCAGGCATCTTTGAGAGAGAACTAGCCTAGTTTACCCCTTTCCCTAGCAAACCAACTCCCCTAGTTAGGTCTAAATTAGATTCTTGCATTAAATGCATGTTAACCCTAGCAAGTCAGGCATTTAATGCTGACTTTCCCTTCCCAGCCTGCACAAACGACCAACGCGAGAAAGCCGTAAAGCGCGTTACCAGAATTAGCTCATGCGGAAGGCTGCCCTAGGAAAGGCGAGTCTCGAGAAGAAGCAAACTGCTGGTCTCAACAATGCAGCTATCTTACACCAAAAAAGGAATAATAGGAGGCCTAGGGAGGAAGAAGGGGAAGATCAAGCCAGAAAGGGAGATTCTCTTGAAACCTAGAGAAGAGCCCTTCACTTACATAAAGAGGAGAGTTATAACACGTAGGAAGTAACAGAGGGAGATAGAAGAAACGCATGAAGAAAGAACCACCCTATAAATAAGCCAGAGAGTTATATTTAGCCCAGAAACATACTCCAAGCCTAAAGAATCATCATCCATGCAACCTTAGTATTTCCTACAACCTTCCACTAAAATCCCAGCCATCGTAAGCCTTGTTGTTACCCGGGTGCGTTTGGTACGTAGGACGGGACGGGAAGGAACGGGACGAGGCGTTCCGTCCAGCGTTTGGTACGCCAAAAAACCGTGGAACGGGTTGTCCCATGGGACGAAATTTGGTTGATTTTTCGTTCCACCTCTCCCCCCTGGAACGACCTGTTCCACATCCGTGGAACACAAATTTATAACATTTTAAGACAAAATTTCCCTTATTTTTTTCAATATTTACATCATCCGTCCCGTCTGCGTACCAAACAGTACCCTAGGAAACCCAGATTATCTACCAGAAAACAACATGCAACCGCGCCAACTCTCTCTCAACATGCTAAACTGATGAACTTCTAGCTTCCACACCACGTTTCTCTTGATCAAGTCATTATTTGCCTAAATCATGCTATCTTCGAGTTGTTGATCTAATTAGGATATTTCCTAAGACAAGCTAACTCTTTCGAGGTATTCCTGGACTTGGTACGAAACTGAACCAAAGAAGACAAGAGGACGTTTTCAAAACCCAAGTCCAGCTCGACCTAAAAGTTCCGCAACAACCACTACATCAGAATAAGCACCATCGAGTAAGCAAACATAAGTTACTTTCATAAAAAATAAAAATAAAAATCATAAACTTCAAACAGCTAGAATCTCACAACCAACATATAAAAACCAGGCTTAAACGTATGTATTTTCGCAGATGCATGTATAAAGTTGTACATACACACCTGTATAATCGTGTAAGCACAGATGAATTGAGAAAGTTTTCAACATACCTGTGTATCACGAAAATGAAAATGAAAGATGGAAAGATGGAAAGGACACTCAATTAATGTAATGACGACAATTAACATAATTAAACAGGATTAGAGCCACTTGAGGCCCTTCTCAAAAAATAAAAAATAAAAAATAAAATAAAATCCAAATAGCATACAATGCTGGAAAAACACAAACACAGAATCAATCAATAGCATAGTCTGAAGTTTTGATCGAGTTGTTTTACAGTTGCAAGATGCTGCGCGGACAGTTCTGAACTACCGAGGTCGGCAAAGAAGAGCAGTGCACTAAATGTGCTTACTTTGTGAAGAAGAAGATGCTGATGTTGTTTCAAGAAACACGGATTTCTCTCCCGAACTTTTCTTTTGCTGCTGTCAGCTTGGCCTGAATTCACCCCAACAAATCAAAAAAGGAAAAAGTAAATGTGATATAAGATTTAGCAGGAACAATCTAATCTTGAAAACAGAATGGTCTCAAATCAAAAAGCGGTATTTCATATCCTCATCCACGGACAAGAACAGCAATATTTTGCATCTACTAACATAATTACTACATGTACTTCGGATATCCTAGTTACAAACTTACAATGCTACTAAACACAGAATTCATCGAAAACACGAAGTAGAATCACGTGAAAAATTTGCATGCAAAAACTGTACGTAGAATCCAGAACTGCAAAATCTTCCATATTTTTGCTGCACCTAAACTAAAGTTATCCATTCCTCTAGAACTTTAATCTCTTGATAAGAAGTAATTATTCCCAAAATTAGATGAATTCTTAAAGAGTAGGCAGAATCCTGTAAATCTTTATCTAATTGTTGCACTAACCCGTTTAGAAACAGGCAATAATCACTAATCAACAATTTAAACCCAAGCCTTTCCAATTTATTAACTGATATAATGCCATATCCGCAGCATTGATATAATTTTGAACAACTTGATTCTTGGGAATGAGCACATATAGATGCCCTCTCTCTACTACCAATCCCCTCTCTTCTCTCCCCCAAATCACACCCACACTCCCTGCAACCAACCCCCTCTCCTCTCTCTCCCCCAAATCACGCCCCCACCCTGCGAAGGCACGGACACCAGACCCCAAGAACTGCGAGTTTAAATGACCAAACCACCCCTAATCACTAACCGTTCCATTCGAATTGAATCTGGTTAAATTGACATTTTCCCTACCCAAGGGACAGCCCACTTCGGGCCCAAAAACAACAGCCCCAGCCCGGCTGTTTTGGGTGAAGCATAGCCCCACACACACAATGGCACAATTGTTATTACCACAAAATTAAGGCCCCATTACATAGGCAACATGAATAGTGCAATTTTGATGGTAGTGGTGTAAATAAAGCAAAATCAAGGGTCAATCATGTTACTGTAGCTCAGCTACAGTTTATCCCTCCTTATCTCTAGACTCTAGTAATATTGAAATGGAGCAGCATCAGACCAAAGAAGAAAAACAACAAAAGTATGAAGGAATTCTTAGGACTGTACCATTAGATTTAATAAATGATAACATGAAGAAATCTCAAAAACAAAATTAACAACATATCAAATAGATATGCAATATGAAATCCTGAACAGAGCGTCATAATCCACTTAAGAATTACAATTACAGTATACGTTGTATCAGAACATCTTTGATCCAAAACCATGAATGAATATTCTTATAAAGACATATTCATCATGTCTTCGTGATAGTACATAGAGTTGTAATTGTAAACCAGAGATTAATATAGTTTTGGCCAGCATTAATGTGAGAAAGCATAAGAAAAAGTATAATGTAGTAGAACTTAAAGTTTGACTATCTTGACAAAATATTTATTATCCATATTCCCAATTAGAATCATTTTCTGATAAGCTTAAGAAAGTAGTAGAAAATTACTTAGAAGAGTGAGAGGAAATTTGTATAAGTTTTATCAATAGTCTTTGGTATATGCATATGCACAAGGAAGAAGGTAGGCATATTGCCATGATAAATGAAACTCTTTTAGATTGTCCTCCATATCACTTCACAGATGAACTCCTACACGACAAAACATTCTGAGATACCGAGGATCTCAAATTTAAGCTTCATATGAGTTTGAAGACTTTAAGTATGATATATTATTGGTACCAGAAGATGAACAAATATAAATTTACAGCAAAACAAAAAAAAAATACTCATCAACCATATTGGAAGCCTCAAAATTTCAAGAAGGAAATTACATTAACCAACTACAAGATCAAAGAAGACAACGAAAGAGAAGTAGAACAAGAAGACGGAGATGAACAATACTAGAATAATATGAAAGAAGAAAAACCGCACAATATTGACAACATGATAGAAATATAGAAGAGCTGACGACAAATAAATAAAAGGAGAAATTAGGTTCACATCCTTCTTTTTGCTACTCCATTGATTAAAATCCTAGTCATTTTCAATTTTTGATCAAGGTCCTTGGGTATTAATAATATCATTAATTATTTGAATAATAAAATATTTTTATTTTTAAATATATTCCTTTAGTGTTAAAAATGTTACAATTAGTATATTTATATTTATGGCTAAATTTTTTATCATATATTTTTATTTTTAGTTTGTACCTATTTTTAATTTGCAAATATTTTTTAATTTGTACCAATTTTCTTTTCAGTTTTAATTTGTACCCATATATTAGTTTCTTTTTGTGCCCATATTTTTTAAAGTTTTATTTGTGTTTGTACCCATGTGTATACCGTCACGTGACATTATATATTTAATCAGTGATAGAAAAATTACATATGGTATATTTATGTTTTATGCCTAAACTTTATATATTTATATTTTAGTTTGTACCCACTTTTAATTTGCAACATTTTTTTTTAAATTTGTAGTATTTTCTTTTTAGTTTTATTTTGTACCCATGTATTAATTTCTTTTAGCGCCTATATTTTAAAAAAAAATTCATTTGTACTTATAATTTTTTTAATCTTTTATCTATACCCTAATTTATTTATAATGTACCCATTCTTCTTTATTAATGTACGAATTTGTTATATGTGAAATGTACCAATTTTGTTTTGTGAAATGTACCAATTTTTTTTAACACTATGGGTACATTCTTTTGCCATTTATTATTTCTTATTTTTTTACATAGTTTTTATCCATTTATTCAATCAAAATGTTTGAATTTTTTTATTGTAACCGTTTCTAATAGTATTATAATTAGGGATTTTAAATTTATAGGATTATAAATCTCATAAAATATCAAACAATTAATGTCAAAACTATAAAAATATAAATATTAATAGTAATATAATGAGGTGTACAAAGTCAAAGTACTTTGATCAAACTTTGAATACTATTAAGGTTTTAATCAAAGAATGTTAAGGATTAGGGACCGCATCCAAAGTATTCCTAAATAAAATATGAAAAACACTACAAGAATACAATAACCGGAGAATATTTCACAGCAACATCATGCAAAATACATACATACAATAATTCAAACATAAAACAAAAATATAATCATCATTATGTACTTTTGATACCAAATATGTCAAAATCGAATAGAATATCACATTTACATTAAAACTCCCTAACTAAAATGGTCCTCCCATAAGGAATTGGATCCCCGCCGGATCCCTTCCATGGGGATCCTAGGGATCAACCCATCTGGATCGTTGATCGAAAATCGTGCGGCCACAGTTTTTTCTTTTTTTATATTTTTCACGCAAAACGAGGATATTTTACTTTTAAAAATATAAAAAGCATTTAATTTGGACCGCACGATTTTCGATCAACGGCTCAGATGGGTTGATCCCTAGGATCCCCATGAAGGGGATCCGGCGAGGATCCAAGTCCCTCCCATAATTTAAGATGGTACGGAGTGTGTTACGTGGCAGCCGACGTGTGAGAGGCTGAGCTCACATCCCGCGTACGCGTAGAAACCGTGTTAAAAAAAAAAAAAAAAAAAAAATAAGAAGGTTGAAAATTCTCACTGCATACGCGTAAAGTTTTTTTTTTTTTTTTTTTCAAAATACGCGTAAAGTTGAATATCACATAAGGGACCAAAGGAATTGCTTGGATACAGTCGGGACTACATGAGCTCCAGACTCTGATTTGTCTTTTAATCTGTCATGTATTCCTACGTGGCTAATTTTGAAAGCCCAACACCATAACTCTCCCTCTATTTCTTTTGGTCAATTCCAAGTCTCTAATTTCAAATTTCGAGTTATTCATATTTTTCTTACCGTTATGATTATTTTGAAAAAAAAATTCAAAAGATAATGTTAGAGTGATTAAATGTGAGACTAAATTTTATAAAGAGTTCTACTAGACTGATTATAATGTCTTATTTTTTCATCTACGTTATAATCTCACCCATTATAAAAAGTTAAAAAGTTAAAATGTTATTTTTCTACCAACTATTATTTCCAAATAACCTTTATATTGAATTTTTTTCATTTAGTAAAACGAAATCTAGAAAGAAACGATTCAATTGATGAAGATATACAACGAGGATCCATCTGTACAATTTTACTTGCATTTTGCATAATTTCCGACTTCTTCTCCATCCTCCAGCACGCCTCCCGTCCTAAGCACTCTGTGTTCCACTTCATCTGCGCCTCCCACCGCAATCGGTTTGTTGATTGTGGACAGACTGATAAACCATGTCAGCCACATCAGCATTCCAGTCAGCAAAACTTGAATTTAGCAAATGTATTTCCCAGGCTTAAAATTCGAACCTGCAAGATCAAGTCTGTTGCATAGCTTATGAATAGCTTTATTTATCCAATATGTTTATCTTGTAAATGTCTTGATATAGGAAATAAATTTTCTTGTAACTGAATACCTTGTATTCTCTATAAATGGAATACATTGGCATCACTTATTGTTAACTGAGTTGAGCCTACAAACTGCACTGTGTTCAAGTATTCTTATTTTTCAAGTTGAGTCTTCAAGGTTGTTTGTTGGTACTGACACCAAAAACAAACAAATCAAATTAAAAGGGCCAAAGGTACTGAGAGGACTTGATTTTTTGAAGATTTAGAGAGGTGGGTTGTCCTAGAAGATTCTTTGGTCTTAGATGTCATTTTACAAGAGTGTAAAATTGCTATTAAAAGGTGGGTGGGGGAATAAGACAGTAGGATAGGTTTATCAACACTCTTTTTATAAATTAAATGACATGAAAGTCGATAATTAGATTATTACTTAAGTGTTGGTTAATATACTGATTTTTTATTGTAATACATCATTTAGTCTACAAATTTAATCTACCTAACATTGTAATAATAATAAGGAAATGACTCTTTACCACAGTTGTGAAAATGTGTTGAGTCATTGCATGACAGCGTGGGTTCAAACCCCGTCAGTAGCTAATCTAACATCTAAGAGAAATTTTATTTGTACCCATGTAACATCTTCTTATACCCAACTTACTCTCTTCACCCTTATTGATTTTTTTATTAAAGAATTAATCTCTTTTTAAACCCAAATTTATTACATAAACTAACCCCTTAAACCCAATTCAAAATGTTAAGTTATCTTTACACCCATTTCCTTTATAAAATAACATCTGTAATTGATTTTTTTTTTTAAAGAGGCGTCCTTTGTGAGATCCCACATCGACCAGGGGAGTGATCCTTATATCCCTACCTAGCGCGAGGCCTTTTGGGAGCTCACTGGCTTCGGGTTCCATGGGAACTCCGAAGTTAAGCGAGTAGCGCACGAGAGCACTCCCATGATGGGTGACCCACTGGGAAGTTCTCATGTGAGTTCCCAGAAACAAAACCGTGAGGGCGTAGTCGGGGCCCAAAGCGGACAATATCGTGCTACGGTGGTGGAGTGGGCCCGGGATGTGGTGGACCCCGGGTCGGGATGTGACAATTTGGTATCGGAGCCTAACCCTGGCCATGGTGTGCCGACGAGGACGTCGGGCCCCTAAGGGGGGTGGATTGTGAGATCCCACATCGACCAGGGGAGTGATCCTTATATGTATATTCCCATCCCTACCTAGCGCGAGGCTTTTTGGGAGCTCACTGGCTTCGGGTTCCATGGGAACTCTGAAGTTAAGCGAGTAGCGCACGAGAGCACTCCCATGATGGGTGACCCACTGGGAAGTTCTTGTGTGAGTTCCCAGAAACAAAACCGTGAGGGCGTAGTCGGGGCCCAAAGCGGACAATATCGTGCTACGGTGGTGGAGTGGGCCCGGGATGTGGTGGACCCCGGGTCGGGATGTGACATCCTTTCCCCACCCCCTCTTCCCACTAACATTTTCGTGGCTACTTTTTTTTTTCTTTTTGCTATCAAACCCAGACATTTGCCTTTTTTCTTTCTACTGATGTGCATAAGCAACAAATCAAACAATTCATCCCCTTATATTTATCAACAAGCAATGAAGTTTATAATCTAAGAACATTGGTAAGAAGTTTTTCCTTAGAATTTTCTAATTGCAGAAAGTTTAACAAACCATTCGGGATTGATGAAAAAAATTGAAACCCAAATACTCATCTTCTAAACTTTAAAAAAATTGAAATCAAACGAACAAAATATTCATAAATTGAGTCATACCTTAGTTGGAGGATTCAAAACTTCAAAATCACTATCCATCAACAAAAATCTCGTTTTTCTCTACAAGACCTGTTAGGGTTTTAGTCAGAATGGACGTAGGATAAATAAGAAGTGATAGTAGGGTTTAATGGGTTTATTGATAAATTTGAGTTTTATTATTAATTTCATTTTGTACTTAATAGTAATTATGCAATAGGGTAAAATAGACAATTAACAATTTACATTTAAGTTTGGTGTATAAAGAATTATATAGGTTCAAATAAAATTTCTCGACATCTAATCTAACAAAATCTAATGTTTGACAAAAAAAAAAGCTATTGGTTGACATAAATAAAGGTTTCAGTATTTATTTCTTTTCTTTTTAGTCTAAGAAGGCCTTTTTAATTCATTTCAAATGATAAATTGATATAATTCGTAATCAAATACCAATGAAAATTTAACATCAGCAGTAAACCAACAAAAAAATCATGGGAGTTTTAACGAAAAGCCCATGGTACTGTTCACTTTAACGAAAAACCACATTTTTACACTAAAAAGTCAAACTTGGTACTATTCACTTTACCCTTTATTTTTTCCTTATCGTTAAAACTCAAAGTTTTCAAGCCCTTTTCATTAGTTTTCCTAAAAATGATCCACTTGATACAACCCATGTCCTTTAAAAACAAAAGCAACAAGCACAAGGAGGTGTGGCCACACCGTCCGTCGGAATTCGTTCCTAAGAACCTGATTTCCACCCCTTTGCTAGGCTGCTATGCTCAGTGGCGAAGCCACTTGAGGGCGAGGAGTGGCGATCGCCACTCCCCTCGCCGGAAAACAGGACTGGAACTCTTGGTCAGCCCCTCCCCTCGCCGGATTACCCACTGGTTCAGCTCCCGGCAGTCCAGTGATGTTTGGGTTCTACTACACGCAGCAGCAGACTGCGTTTTCCATTTTTATCAAAACCAGGCCAAAATGACGTCGTTTTGGTCCTGGTTTAAAAAAAAAAAATTAAAAAAGTGATTAAAATGGCGCCGTTTAGTATGTTTCGAATTAAAAATATATATATATATATATATTAGGGGTACCTCTCAACCCCTCTCAGACACAGTGCTGCCGTGTCCTTCCCTCTTTTGATTTTCAACCTTTATGCCAGGGACCGCAGCAAAGCTGCCCCCTAAAGTCCTATCAACAACAGAAGAAATATTTTTTTAATCCCAATTGAATTATTTAGTACGAATATTGTTTGATTGGTATAGAATTTTATGGAATGCATGGTTATTGGTTACTGGTTATTGATATGAAATTAAAATTATTTTTTGGGGTGAAAATTAAAATTTGAATTCTTGATTATTAATTAATTGATTGAATTATTACATAATGTATACAATTATTCATATGATTAGTTGAATTGAATATTTATTTACTGAATAATTTGTATGCTTATTGGTATTGCTTAATTGAATTGTTGGTTGGATTAATTATTATGCATATTAGTATAGTCTACTCTAGGATTAAGAGTGTAAGAATTTTTTTCCTCAAGATTTTGATCGTATGGACCTCATGAATCTTCCAATTCAACTTGACAAGTATATTCACGATATGAAGATGCATAGTGAGTTTTCATCATTGAGAGGAATTTGTGATCTTGCAAAGGAGTTGGTGAAGACTGAAAGGTGTGCAAGCTATATGTTAATGTATAAGCTTCTAAAATTGGCTTTGGTGTTACCTGTTGCAACCGCTTCGGTGGAGAGAGTTTTTTCTGCTATGAAGATTATGAAAACATCATTGCGTAACAAAATGGGAGATCAATGGTTGAGTGATAGCATGCTTGTTTACATTGAGAGAGATGTATTTTCTTTTATTGATAATAAGCCTATTATGCGACGTTTTCATAATATGAAAACTCGCCGGCAACAATTGTAATTTGTTTGTATTGGTAAATTATAGAAGACATTACTATATAAAAGGATTTCATTGTTGCTATTTTTTTGAACCTTGCAATCTTTTAACTTCGCCCCTCCACCTATCAATTCCTGGCTTCGCCACTGGCTATGCTATTTCATTTTTTAAGCAATCAGGCCAAAATGAAGTCTTTTTTTTTTCTTTTTTTTTTTCAACGGGAAAGCAAGTTCGATACAAGGTTTAATATAGAGCGTCGATCGTTCTGGGCTTGATTTTGTGGCATTGGAAAATCCAAAGTTCTTCCATCGAACTAGACCTGTAAACGGGTCAGGTTTGTCGGGTTCAATCCGACCTGTTAAGTTAACGGGTCACCCGTTTCATCCGTTTCACCCGTTAACACCCGTTAACAATTATTATTATTAATTTTTTTTGTATAGAGTTTATTTTTTGTTGTTAAAACTTTACTGAAATTACTAAAATATCCTCAACTAACGGGTGCTAACGGGTTGACCCAAAGTAACCCGTTATTTAACGAGTTGTTAACGGGTTCACCCGTTAGCGACCCGACCTGTTAAGCATCCACCCAAATACTAATATTAACGGGTCGGGTCGGGTCCAAAATGCCAGGTCTACATCGAACACATAGTGGCGTGTGTTTGCGGCTTTTGGTTAGTTTTCTACATTTTCCAATTCTAGCCTAATAGCTTTCATGACATGAAACCTTGGTTTGCTGCACATTTTGCAAGTCCCATCTTTGAAGATTGCGGCAACTGTAGGTATGGGGGCTGATTGAAGAAGATTTTGAAGGGTTAATAATAAAGGAAAACTAATGAAAAGTTCAAAAAAATTTCATTTTTAACGAAAAGTCCTTTTTAAAGGTATAGTGAATAGTGTCAGGTAAGGTAAAAAAATGGTTTTTCGTTAAAAATGAACAGTACCGGGACCTTTTCATTAAAGCTCCCTAACAAGTGATTTGTGGCTTCATTGTTTAAAAGCATTCGTCCTTGTATCCGAAATTATATGTTCGACTCCCTTTCCTAATAGATTAATGTAAATTATTATATTGTTTTTTTAGAAAGGAAAATCATATATTTAATATTCAGATTCATAAATCAGAATTGAATTTATTAACTATATACTTGAATTGACTCTCTCGTCATACTTGATGTTGAGAAGTATTTAGTCTATTTGAAGTATGATTTAGCTCTTGATGTTGAAAAGTTTTTTTTCATTATAATGAAAAAGAAACAAAATATTTTAAATTAAACTCAAATACCTTGGATGATATTTCTTGAACTGAAAAACATATTTCTTAAAAACTGTCTCAATCCCTCCACTTGAACACACAAATTCAATTCGTTTGTTCCAAAAAAAAAAAAAAAAAAACCTTACTTATTAGATGGATATATTACATATAGATATAAAAATTAGGATAAATTACATAAAAATAGCTCAACTATTGAACCAGTGACAGCTTCATACCCCATCTTTAAAAAATATCAATGTCATACCTCATCTTACGAATTTGTTACAATTTCATACATTCCGTCAATTTGTTTGTCAGCCTTCCGTTAAATAGTGATGTAGCTTAACACGTGGCCCACTTTCTGGATTTTGGGTGTCGGGAAGTCATCGAAAGAATTTGAAGTTCTGGGTTTTGATGGAAGGGTTGAGAGTTGAAGGTTGAAGGGAATGGCTGCTTTGACTTCCAAGACGCAGCAAGTTCAAACTTGCTGTGATTTTGGGTTGAAGGTTGCAGGGATTTGGGGGGAGGGGACACGGGTGGATTGGAAGAAAGGTGTGAGGGTATAAGGGGTGGGTCCCCCATGCAAAAAAACAAAGATTTTATTTTTTTAGTTTTTAATATTTTATTAATTTTTTAATAAAAAGTGGGCCATGTGTTAAGCCACGTCACTATTTAACGAAAGATTGACAGACAAAATGACGGAATGTATGAAATTGTAAAAAATTCGTAAGATGAGGTATTACATTGACATTTTTTAAAGATGGGGTATGAAACTGTCACTGGTCTAATAGTTGAGGTAGTTTTATGTAATTTACCCTAAAAATTAAGAGAAATACTAAAGGGACTTTCCCTAACTAGGACGCTCTGCTATCTTGTAGTTTAACGTTAATTTTCGTGCCAACATTATAAAATATTGTGTCAAAACATGAAGTGGCAGAGAATATCTTTAGCATTTTTTAATCCATTATTTATAAAAATTAATACTAAAGTCACTTGATTAAAAAGAGAGAAGATGATATAGATAGTTTTTTTTTTTTTTTTTGAACAAATGATATTTTCTATACAAAAAAAGAGGGGAGGGTTAGGCTTAACTTTACAATGAGCTAGTAATAATTTAGTTCAAATTTACCTTAAGCGAGAATGAAACATAAGATCTCTCACTTCACTTATAAGTAAGAAAGAATATCATTAGACTATAGTATTAAGCCACATATCAATTTTTTTGCTCAACTAATTATAGTACTAGTCGTCGTACATGAACAATACGGTAATTTGGGAGATGCACAACTTAGGAAGAGCATAAAGGCGACTAAGGGTAAAATAGTAAAAGTGCGACGGGAAGGGAGATGATTGGATGGGACATGGGAGGGGATGCATTGGATGCGCTGGAAGCCGATATAAAACTGTCAGCTTAACGCGTTAAATCCACAACTTTCCCTTGTTTGTCTGAAACTCTCCCCTCTGCTCCCTAATTTCCAAGAGAAAAGGAAAACACAAAGAAGAAATCAAGGGGGATCGATGGCGGATCAGCTGACTGACGATCAGATCTCTGAGTTCAAGGAGGCCTTCAGCCTTTTCGACAAGGATGGCGATGGTTAGACTCAGATCTCTCTCTTCCGAATTTCCACCCATTTTTTACAATTATATTATGCATGTTATTTACATGTTTTGATTCCTTTATCTATGTCAGATCTGCATCTTGTATTTCTGGTTTTGGATCTTCGATTTATAATTGGAGAATTGTAGATCCTCGATTTTGATTTTTAAATTCGGTTTCTGTTTTTTATATTTTGTTTCGTGGAATTATTACTTGCGTTTGTGAAAATCGAAAACAGATTGAAAGATTGATCGATTCAAATTTTCAAATTTCAAATTGGTTTAATCTTGTCTTTGAGTGTTATTAGGGTTTGTGATTTGTAAAAAAAGGGAAATTAATTCCGGAACTTTGTGATTGTTGACATAAATCTGAACATGTCAAGCATGTGTAAGAAATTTGAGATTTATTTCTGTAGGGGTATTAGTCTTTCTCTTGCAGAAAATATGAGATTCAAGGTTATCATTGTATGATATTTGTTGAATGCTCGATGGGTTTGTTTCTTTGAATGTCCATGATAGGCTGATATGGTTCTTGTCGTGTGCCTTCTTTATTACTCTCGATGCTAGGAAATTTAAAATTAGCTCATGTGCGCTGTTGTGGATCAGGTTTTCATAGTTGCGAATACCATGCTTTTAAATGTTTGTTTGCCCTCATGTGTGTATTGGACCAACGGTGTTATGTTTGCTTGGTGAACTAATGCAAAATGGGAAGGATATGGAATGCCAATACTTTTCTGTATGTAGTATGTAGTCCCGATATTTGCATATCTTGTTTTCCTCATAAGCAAACATAAGCACCCAGAAGAAAAAGAAGCAACTTATTGCCGTTTCTAATAATTTTGTTATGCAGGTTGTATCACCACAAAAGAGCTTGGCACTGTCATGAGATCACTGGGGCAGAACCCGACTGAGGCAGAGCTCCAGGACATGATCAATGAAGTGGACGCTGATGGTAATGGGACCATTGACTTTCCTGAGTTCTTAAACCTCATGGCCAGGAAGATGAAGGACACTGACTCTGAGGAGGAGCTGAAAGAGGCTTTCAGAGTTTTTGACAAGGATCAGAATGGCTTCATTTCCGCTGCGGAGCTCCGCCATGTGATGACCAATCTTGGGGAGAAGCTCACTGATGAGGAAGTTGATGAGATGATCCGGGAGGCTGATGTTGATGGCGATGGCCAGATAAATTACGAGGAGTTCGTCAAGGTGATGATGGCTAAGTGATACTCTTGTCAAAATCCCAACTCGCTTGAGAACCAAAGAAAAGGGAAAAAAAAAGGAAGGAGGGGGGCTTAATTTTAATTTGGGATTCCTAGCTTCCATTTTTATGTTATGGTTTTTGTAATCAAGCCTTGAAAGAAAGTAGTAGACTCATGTTGTGGTCCTTTGACAATGGTTTGGCAGTTCATTTTTTTTTATTCTCCCTTTTAATTGTTTCAGTTTCTGGTCTATCGTGAACCTTTTACTTTGTGGGAGGATCCAATGTTCTATGTTGGGTGGAAGACTCAAATTTATATGTAGGCTATCTCCTCGTTTACAATGAATCTGCAACTGCATGTCTTATCTTTTTTGGAACAACGATTCTTGTCTATGTACCATTTGTCGACTCTGTTGAAGCATAAGGCCAATCATAACTTGTCGTTAGGATTTTGAACCTGGTAATTTTCTACAATGTTTTGGAGTATTGGATGTTGCATGGGTTTTAACGGCCAAATCCTTGGTCAAAATCATACAAATCAAGATCTGAAAGTGTAATGTGCCCTAAGGTTAATCGTAAAATGATATTTTATGATTGTTTCACATGATAAATTGAACCAGTTTACTTTAAGGCAAAGGATATGTTATAAAGAAGTTATATTCATGAATCCTTTTTCTTTTATACACATATCCTAAACGTTCCTGATTATAGGATCGACAATCCAGATAGATTCGTATAGTACTATGTCTTCTCTCTTGGGAGAGTGATTGGTTTCGAGTCAATGGTATGAACGACACTAAGACAAGTACGTATGTGCTCAATAGAGATTGAGTCCAATGAATGTGATCAACAAGGAGTTCTCACATGCATGTCATATAGCGGTGGGTTGAAAAAATCGTAAACCGAAAAAAACCGGACTGAAAACCGAACCGCAACAAAAAAAAAAAAACCGAATCAAAAGTACAAAACCGAACCGAACTGAATAAATATATATATCAATTTTAATTTTTAATTATTATATATAATGAGTATTTATTTCCAAACTAATTCCAAGCCCAAACTTCAAACCCTTCAAGCCCAAACAGAATATTAGGCCCTCTATTAGAAAGTTAGAAACCTTAGCATACTAATTATTCCTTCTTTTCTTCTCCCCAGCCGTGTTCCTTCTCTCCATTTTTTCCTTCTTTTTTTCCTCTCATGCTGCCACCTTCCTCTCTGCCATTTGTCTCTTGCTTTTTTCTTCTTTTGTTCTCTCATCTCCCTCTCACCCATTTCTTTCCCTTTCTTTTGTTCTCCCCTGCTGCATCTCTCTTTATCCCACTGTCCAACTCATACCTTCGCTGAAGTCGGCCATGGCTTCTGCCATTATCGACAACAAGGTGGTTCTCACTCGCCATTGTTGACATGCACCAGATCTAGTCACCTTTCACCGCAACTGTTCTGATGGACCTGTTCTCCTCGGTCACTGAGTTTTGATCTGGAAGATTCGACTAAGTGTGGTGCAAATTGTATATAATTCTTGTTGATTTTCTTCTTTGATATGGCTTAATTTTGATAAATATGAGTGACTTGGGTCTGCAATTTTACTGATCTGGAATTTGGTCTTTTTGATTTTAAAAATTATGTTACATTTGAATGGATTTTAAGTGTTATTTTTAGCTAAAGATTAGTTTTTCTTCTAATTTCTTCAACTTTCATTGTATTTGGCATTATTTGTATTATTTAAAAAAAAAACCGAACAGAAAAAAACGACAAAAAACCTAACCGAACCGAACCAGGCTGAATAGTAACTTCGGTTCGATTTTTGGTTTTGGTAAAAAACCGAACCGAACAGTATCGAACCCAGCCCTAATGTCACATGAGAACTTATAGTTAGATAATGCAAAGTAGGTATTTGACCTGAGGACACTATAGTTGTCTTGTGATTAGGTCAATAGTCTTTGATTATGTTAAAGGACTTTCATTTGAGAGTGTCCACGACATTGTTGGGGCTAACCTACTTAATCACGTGGGCACGTGAATGTACAATAAGGGATCTCTAACCTTCCAACTGTTGAGGGAGAATACTTTATGATATGATAGAATATATCATAAAGTATTCTCCCTCAACAGGGAGAATACTTTATGATATGATTAACAATCTATGGCCCCAAGTATGAATGAGATTTAGGAAGTCGTTCAAAATCACTTTCAAGCTAATCATGTAGACAGGAGAATCACATTGGGTAGCAGACATGAACAAACTATCAAACAAACAATGTAATCAAGAGTATTATATTACAGAGGGTCAATTGCATTGTAAGCACAAACTGACTAGGTTCTCCAACCTCTTCTGATTAAGGCGTCACTCATAGTTTATGGAAGCCCTGGAGATAAATAATCACAAAATGGAGAATTGAAAGTAAGTTTCAATTCACCATCGATTATTAAGAGATGTAATTGCCTACTACCTCTTTATAAGGAAAACTAACATATAGCACACTGAGTAAGGTAATGATTGAAGGATATAACAAAGTTGAGTAAGGACAATAAAATATGTTAATTGTATATGGTCAAGATTAATTAATTGGTTAATTAATCATACGAAAAGTTCGTATTAGGGTTTAATTAGTTTTGGGTTTCAGGGCTCAAATGAGTTTGGGGTCCACAAGGCCCATTCAGTTTAAGTTGTATTACAACTAAAACAAAATAGGAATTAACCAAAACACAAACACCAAAACCAGCCATGCTAGAGGGAGAATGATGGTTGACTTATTACAAGCTTGTCACTCACTTCGAAAGAGGTATAAAGGCAGCTTTAAAGGCAACTTTATACCTTTAAACTCATTAGGGTTATCTTTGAGAAAATATGAGAGAACACAAACTCTCTCTCTCTCTCTCTAGGAGGCTGGCTACCATGGAAGATTTAGCTACCAATATTTTCTTCCATGGTTACTCACAGGCCCGGCCCAAGCCCAGTGCTGGCAGGGCGATCGTCCAGGGCCCAAAAAAATTCGGGGCACCAAAATTATTACGGTAGTATATTTATATATGTTTTCATAAGAGTATAAATTTATAAAATTTGGTTAGATTACAAAGAAATTGAGCTAGAAGTGGTGGTTTCTTCATTTGAAAATAATGAAGAGGTCTTGGGTTCAAAACACTACATGTGCTTATTTACTTTCCAATTTTTACAAATTTTTTTCATAAGAGTATAAATTAATTTTTACAATTTTTTTTCTTTCCATAAGAGTATAAATTTATAAAATTTGGTTAAATGATCAAAAAGTTTAAATAGAAGCAATGGTTTTTCTTGTTTAAAATTAACAAGATTTCCTAAGTTCGAAATGCTATATGCGTGTTTATTCTTTTCAATTTTTACGAATATTTATTTGGTTGTTAATTTATTTTTAGTTACTAGCTAGTAGTTATGTGGGTCGCTATTTTTAAATATTCGTTTGAATTCAAGTCTAATCTTCTACAAAGAGTAATATGTAGACCAAATTTTTAGAGCAAATTTGCAAATCATATGACGTGTCATCAAAATGTTTAATTTAGTACCCATTCATTACTTATACATATTAATTAAAGACTCAAACATTATTATTTTTTGAGTCTCATATTGACAAGGTTAGTAAATAAGAAAAAACACCTCACGATTTATACAAAAACACTTTAAAATTCATATGGAAAACAAAACTCATCATCTATCTACATGGAAGCTCGGAGTTTTTTGGTTTCCTTCTCTGGATACAAATAAATTAGTCTTTCTGTGTTTCTAAATTATTGAGTTTGAACTGCTTTTCTAAGTATAATTTTATCGATATCTTACGTGAGAAAATAAATAATTTTCTTATATAAAGTTAGGGCACATTTTTTGGTATCGCCCCGGGCCTCAAAAATCTCTGGACCGGCCCTGGTTACTCATCATCTTCTTCAACCATCCTTAGTGTCGGAACTTAGAGCCTCTACATTGGGGCTTTTGAAGAATCATTCAGGCAACCAAATCCTAGAATCAAGGAGGCAAAAACATGAAGATCAAGGCCACGGAGTTCAACTCAAGGAGAGGAATGAAGGCCCTCTCATGGTGATTAACCTTTGCTTATGCAAAGAGGAACTTCAAATGTATAAAGCAATCTTATCTCTCTGTCTCATGAGTTGAGTCTTCGGTTCACCAATATACTAGGTTTTGAATTTCATGGTTTAAGTTTTGTTCTAGAGTGTATACAAGCATGCTTCCGCCAATTAATAGTTAAATGCATTTAATATGTTGCTCAATAAACTTAATTTATCAAAAAAATTTCCTTCAAGTGGTATCAAGAGCCTAGGCCTAGTAGTTGGTGAACTTTTTGACTTTTGTTGTTCATAGCTTATGATTTGAATGTTATAATAGTTACACGCTTATTCTTGCTTCTTTGAAAGTAAATTTTGTTTGAAAATTTGCCATCTCAAAAGTAGTAGTTGTAGTTCATTTGAGCATAAATTTTGGAGCTAAAATTTGGAGCCATGTTTATGGGGAAATTTGGCCAAATACGTGGGGTGGAATTTGGGTTCATGTTTGTCTTGTTAAAAGAGTTTTAAGAGTTTTAAAGTGACATTAGAAACCCCTTTTGTTTGAGAGAGTTTTGGGTTTCTTTGGATGAAAAATGTCCATGAAGCTCTTTATGGGTTATTGTTATATTCTTCATTGTTATTGTTCTGTTCTTCATGTTTATAGCAATAACAAAAAGTTGGGGAGTTTTGATGCAAAATTACTGTGTTTTGTTTAGTCTTCGTTTGTCTTTGTTTGTGTGATTTGAATGGTACTTTTCTACTCATCACACTTTCCTCACTCTTTGATTTTTTATGAAATTTTCACTCACTTTCTCTCTACCAAAACTGGCCACCCTATGCAAGTGGGTGTTGGAAATGTGCCCTAAAATCAATCATATGATGATACTTTATGGACATTTCACATGTTAAACTAATCTAGTTTAATATAAAGGGCAAAGATTATTGTTTTAAGCCGTCTCATATAAATGTTATATGCTTAAACAATAAGTCCAAGAAATATGGAATTGGGAGAATGTGATCTAAAGAAGTTAGATTCATGAGACCATTCTCTTTCGTATACATATCCTAAATGTTCCTGATCATAGGATTGCCAATTGGGCATTGACAGTCCGTTAAGATCAGTACGTGCTATGTCTTCTCTTAAGGATAGTGACTGACACCAAGACAAGCATGTAGGTGGTCAATAGAGAATGAGTCCACTGAACGCGATCAACAAAAAGTTCTCATACTCATGCCATGTGAAAACTCATGGTTGGGATAATGCAAAGTAGTCATTTGACCTGAAGCATCATAGTTGTCTTGTGGTTAGGTCCTTGATCTTTGACTATGTCAAAGTCACTCCGTCAGAGGGTGTCCACGGCATAGTTGGGGTTAAGCCACTTAGCTATGGAGGCAAGTGAATGCGCAACAAGGGATCTCTAACCTTCAAACCGTTTAAGGGAGAATACTCTATGATATGATTAAGAATCTTTGGCCAGAGTATGAATGAGATTTAGGAAGTCATTCCAAATCACATTCAAGGTAATCATATAAGTAAAAGAATCACATTGGATAGTAGACATGCATAAACTATCAAACCAAACAATGTGGTCAAGAGTATTGTATTAGAGAAAGACCGTATTGCATTGTAATCCTAAATTGAATAGGTTCTCCACCTCTTCTGATTAGCTTGGGTAACCATGACATACTGCTAGGTGTCACTCATGGTTTGTGGAAGCCCTAAACGTGTATAATCACTAAAGGGAGAATTGAAAGTATGTTTCAATTCAAAATCGATTTGAAGAGTTCTAATCGCCCACTGCCTCGCTAAAAGAAACCTAATGGATCGTACACCCTGTAAGGTAGAGATTGAAGAAACAACGAAGATGAATAAGGATAATTAAATGGTTTAATTATTTATGGCAAGGATTAATTAATATGTTAATTAATCAAACGAATAAGTTCGTTTTAGACCTCGGTTAGTTTTGGGCCTCAAGGCCCAATGGGCTTCGAACGTTGATGTGATAAAAGATTAACACACAAATTAAACCCTCTTTTTATGTAGTTGTAGTATGAATAAGTAGGGATCGTTCTAGGCCGGGGACTAACTAGGGCTGCTAATCTACACAAATATAACTTAAAAAACACAAAACTAAACTTGAAACACTTAACTAGGCACTTATGACTCAAAACAGGCTAAACAGACTCAAAACAGCACAATACTATCAAATAGACATTAAACTGACTCTAAGGAAATGTTTGGATGAATTCAAGACTAACAAGACTCAAAACACTCAAAAGAACTAAATTGGGACAGATTCTAACTAAACTAATGCAATAAAATAAAGGGGGATTAATTTTGGACGAAATTAACTAAACTAGACAGATTGCAAAAACTAAACAGGTTAGACACAAATTAGGGTGAATTAAATGGGTAAATGGCTTAGCTAGAGGGTCATTCTCCACACATGACACATATGCAACACAAACCAATTTCCAGTTATTATTTCTTTAAACCATGAATGACAATGCCCCAAGTTAACCGTGAACTGCACTAATTAACCATCATATTTTCCTAAGTTCATTGAATTGGACAAACAACGCATCACAACCAAATTATTGTTCTCAAGTTCCCTCTGCATAATAGAAATACTATCAAAGATCATTAAGTTCTGTGAAAATCATAAGCATTGACAAGACATTCGTAACTATGACACCATGATACTCATGCCAGGAATTTAACTTAACGCGATCGTGACCAGCGACCTTCACTACTTGTGAATATAAGTTCGTAATGATTATGTGAAATTCCCTTATATTCTAGCGTCAAATTCATGCATGCAAACTAAGTAGGTCTCCTTAATCAACATACAAGAATAAGTTCTGAATCAAACAGTTAAGCAAATTGCATTCATGTTTTACGAAATAATAACTGAAGGTAATCAATTCATGACACATATGTTCATGGCTTTGAAATCGCCCCTAGCTAAAACGAAATTAGTTCCACATGATTGTAAAAATTAACAATGAAAGCAACATAATTGTAAAACTAAAATAAGGATAGAAGACACCCCAGAGATGCTCCAGACTCCCAAGGATGGAATGGCAGGCACGGCACTAGCTTCCCTTCTTCCTTCCCTTTGCCTTGCTGCGGCACACCTTGAAAACTCTCTCAAAATCTCTCAATTGCTCTCAGAATTCTCAAGTGTGTTGTGAATTGTGGTGGTATGAATGAATGAAGGTTGCGGCATGTATTTATAGGGAGAGTGTCAAAAGCTACGGCCAGGGCTGAAAAGGACTCCAAATTCTCCTAGAAATAGGTTAACTACAAGGCAGAAATCAGGAGGAATAAGGATGGGTCCTGCGGCAGGTTATTAGGTTTCTGGAAGGGCTTAGGTGCGGCAGGTTATTAGGGAATAGGATATGGCTTCTAGAAATAAGGTTCTAGATGTTCTAATGTAAGTGGGAATCCCTCATTGTAGTTGAAACCAAGGTAGGATAGGATTAGGATAAGGTACAGATAAGATAAGGTAGTTTGGATAAGATAAGATAAGGTTTTGGATAATGTTTGAGATAATGCTCCATGTTTCTTGCTCTTCTCTTATCTTCTTTGACTTGAACTTGTTTCTCCAGATTTGTAGCATGATCCTAGCCTCTTTTGAACTCCAAATTCGTCCATCCACCTTGCTCCATAAGTAAGCTATCCATTCTTGCCCAAAACTGCTCTAAAACACTCCAAAATACACTTTCTTGCTCCTTTTGCCATTTGAACCTACAAACACACGAAAATAGCTTAAAACACTATAATAAACATAATTTAGCTAAGTAAATGCAAGAAAACAAGCTAACTAAGTCGCATAAATATGCTCCTATCAAACGTCAAGCCCATTGACTTAAGTTTTATGACAACTTAATGACTAATGATTCACAAAGGCCCAAACAGCCCAAAACCTTTAACAAGGCCGGCCATATTGGATGAAAGGGTTTTTGGTTCTTTTTGTCACTTAATTGAAGTGACTATATAAAGGACTTTATAGCCAAAAAGTCATTAGGGTTTCTTTGAGGAAATTGGAGAGAACACAAGCTCTCATTTTCTCTCTAAGAGGCCGGCCACCCTAGGGAGAGATTACTAGCATCTAACTCTGCCTAGGTCACTCATCTCTTGATCAATGCTCTCCTTGGTGTGGAGACTTAGAGGTTCTCTATTTTGGGAACTTGGAGAATCCATTCTACCATCCTCATCCAAGAAATCCATGGAGCTAAGAAGTAAGGAATGAAGGCCCTATCTCTTGGGTGATTAGCCTTTGCTTATGCAAAGAGGAATCAACAAAGGTATAATATTTCTCAACTCACTTTGTTCTTGAGTTGAGTGTTGGTTCACCACTCACTAGGCCTTGAATTTCATAGGTAAAGTTTTGTTTTTGAGTTCATACAAGCATGATTCCGCCTTTTAATTGTTAAATGCATGCATAGATGTTGCTCAAATGAACTTGTTTTCACAAATATATCCTTCAATGGGGTCTTTTGGGTCTTTCTTGCAATTACATAAAGTTTTGATACTTTTGTGTTTTACACTTTGACCCTAAAGTTTATGTTTTTGCATAAAGACCCAAATTCACTAAATTGTTTTGTTCCTTTAATGAAGTTTTTTTTTGTAATTGTTGAAATTTTTGGGTTCTAGTTATAATACCATGAAGTTGTGAATATTTGTGTATTTAGAAAATAACCCCAAAAGTTTGTGTTTTGTATAATGGCCAAAAAGTTGATGTTATTGCATTTTGGCTCAAATTAGCTAGTAGACAAAATAGCTTTCCCTCTTTAAATGAGAATTAGACTTTCATTTTATTTAGCTTCATTTAAATCAGTTCTATGAATACAAAAACTAAATGATATTGTTGCATTCTAGTTTAATTAGATAATGTGATTGATTAACTAAAGAAAGAGTGATTATGAACCTAAGTCTACGCTGATTGAGCTTTGACTTTCTATCAAATTTGTTTAAACCATGAGAATTTGTAGATTTGATTAGATCAAATGTATTGTAAAAGAGCATAAGATCCTCTTGCTTTGAAGTACTTCTTTTATGTTTTATTATGCAAATTGGAGTAGTTGTGTCCAATGCCCAATACAGAAACACGCTTTAATTTGATTAAACGCGTAAATAAAATCAATCACCCTTCCTAGACCGAGATCCAACACTAGACTTGTGTTGGATCAAATCGAAGGTTCATAAATAAGGGCCTAAGACAACTATGACGTCCATCAAAGAATGCAAAGCTTTTGTTAGTAGTACCATATACTCTTACTTCAAAAATCGTTTTATATAAATATAGTGGGACATATGCTACTAAATAAATCACATGGATAATAGTTGTTATAGGACCAAATAATTTTAATTAGATTAAAATGATTGTTAATATGTGATAAGACCAAAAACCCTCGATCAAACCAATATTAAGTTGTCAAGCATTAGGGTTTTTTGAACACTCTTTCGTGGCTTTCCATCGTGGTAGGCTCTAATCGTTTGTAACTCGTACACCGACGTCATCCTATCAGGGGGAGTACAAAGCATGTGCTTACACTCAGGAGGAGTTCTATATGCATACATGATGTTGTGAAGGTAGGCAACGAGAGTGGCAACATCATATCATTTTGAGGTTATTCTTGAACCCCACACGAACTTCCATGGTGAAAGACTTAACTAATGTCGTGGTGCCAATATCATATCATTGTGAGGGTGACATTCTTTGGAGGCCAAATAAGATGGGCACTTACAAGAGATGTAAATGAGCAAGAGGTACTCTCTCATTATTATTAATGCTACCCAACATCATGTCATTGCGAGGTTGGCTTAGTAAAGGTGGCCTCCCATACCCTCATAAGAGTTTTGTCCAAAATTCTCGAATCCAACTGAGGGATATAGAATTTGCCAAAAATAGTGGATGATGCTATTTGATTTAAAGATCCAAACCAAATGGTTTAAAATCAATCAATTAAATATCGTTATGTAAATGTTTACATATTTGTGGGATTGATTTTCTGATTTGATTTAATTGAAAGTAATTGATTTAATATAGTCATTAATTAAATCTGAATCAGTAGTTTAAGGAATTAAACCATAATTGAGGGATTTGATCAATTAGGGTTAATTTCTTCTTTTTTACCTGATTTGATTTGTTTGACGGAAGACTCAGATATCGACATGTGTCACTCTTGATGACTCGCTTGGCTTTGATGAGTCACATGCAATGTGTGCAATTTAACCTATAACATGTGCTACAAAAGCCCTAGCGAATCAAAATTTAATTTATTAGTAAAAATTTATTCACCAAAATTTCAATGTCTACATATATATATATATATATATTTTATTTTTTTATTTTTTTTTTGAACGAACGATATTATCTACATTAAGAGGGAGGATGGTGGGCTAAGCCTCACAATAGGCTTGTAATAAAGTGGTTCAAATTTGCCTTTGATAAGAATCGAACCTAAGACCTCTCACTTATAAGTTAAAAAAAAAAAAAAAAAAAAAAAAAAACCTTTATACCGTAATACAAAATGGCTCAATGTCTACCTATATTAGAAAAGGTTAGTCTGTTATCCTGATCGATAGAGGATAAAGAACGAATAATTTGCTAGCTTTCCAATTATTGTTGTCATCGAAGAACATGTTGTGATGTTAGTCGTGACAAACTTTCCATTAGAAAACAATTATGTTTTTATTTATTTTAAGAAAAGTCGATGGATTAATTGCCATAAAAAGATGAAGTTGCAAAACCCAGTTACATCAACAATTATATTTAATTAACTTGCGTGGCATACAAGTTAATTAACCCAATTGTCGTAGCCGGCACATATATCTAATCGTATCGAAGTTTCAATCCGGACCATTAATTAATTTTTCAAACAAGAATTCAAATCCCCTATAAATAGTTGGTTGCTTTTACTCTTGTTATTTAGAGCACACAACACTTAATTAGTTTGAGCTTAAACAATGAGAACATTTTTAATATTGATTGCGATTTTGTTAAGTTTGAGTTGTGAAAGCGTCGCAAATGGATTCAAGTTGATGCCATCAGAATTTCCTGAGGATTTGATCATTCATGTTAATACTGCCTCATCATCTTCTTATACTGTGGCTGATCAGCAAAATGGAACCAGATGGGCAGTCTTAGTTGCTGGGTCGTTTGGTTATGGGAACTATAGGCATCAGGTGTATAAATAATCACTTTCACTAAATATATGTTAATTATTTATGAGTATATATATGAGTAGAATCCCTTTAATTACTTTGAGGATCCTTCAAATAAGTTTATTTGAGGGGCAACTTATGGTGCCGATTGCGTAACTTTTTCTTAACAATTCAAATGTTTATATTTTAATTCATCATTCATAGATTATTTTTGCAATAAGTTACACAAGTTCAAAATCACTAAGATCCAATTGTAGTAAAGAAAATAGACGAATACAGTTATTCAAAGACACACTAAAATGATTACCATTTAATTAAACGATCATATGGTTGCATATTTTGGCAATTTTTGATAATAATTGTGTTTAAGGGAAGACCCTAAGATAGACGGTTGGATCCTTGAAATAAATTAATTAGGGATTAGGTCCTACAATAGATCCCTCAATGGAAGAGGACTATTAAATATATGAGAAATGTTCTCTTGTATGCTACTGTGCATCTTAAACCATTAATCGATCGGTTAAAAAAAAGAAAAAAACCATCAATCGATCATGTATATGTCCTTACTACTCTGTGTACATGCTATATATCAGATCATTGATTTTTGTTAGCACATGTCTCAATTCAGAATCAGACTACATATGTATTTTTTTTTGTCGAAAGCAACATATATATAAGCATTTGTATGATATATAAGTTTGTCAAGAAAATATATGGAAATATGTAATGGAAAATGCAATATTTTTTCTTCTTGTTTTTATTTCTTTTCATCTCTTAAATTATGTATTATTTTTCTAACATGATTTCTCACAATATGACAGGCCGATGTGTGTCATGCATATCAAATATTGAAGAAAGGAGGACTAAAAGATGAAAACATCATTGTTTTTATGTACGATGACATCGCAAACAACGTTGAGAACCCCAGACCTGGTGTCATCATCAATAAGCCAGATGGCCCTGATGTTTACAAAGGGGTTCCCAAGGTTCTTTACTATCTTATTATGGAGAAGGACCATCGTAACACATGTGACATACTGATTTGGTGTTACGAAATTATTGCTTAATATGATATTTCAAGTATGCGCCACATATTATGTTTCATATGTTTATTCTTATTTTTGGTAGGATTACACCGGAGAAAATGTTACTGCTGCCAATCTTTATGCTGTTATTCTTGGAAATAAAACAGCTCTCAGCGGGGGCAGTGGCAAGATTCTGGACAGCGGTCCAAATGACAATGTTTTTATATATTATACCGACCATGGCGCCTCTGGGATAATTGGTTTGTAACTTTAATTACTTGATAAAATGTATTTTCTATAGCAGGATTTGTTTATCAAATGTATATATTAATTAATATATATATATATATATATATATATATATATATATATATATATATATATATATATATATATATAAACCTGGACATAATGTAGATTACCTGATCAGTTTTGGATGCTGATTAATTAGGAATGCCTGAAGGCGATTATGTTTATGCTAACGATCTCGTGGACGTTCTGAAACAAAAGCATGAAGCTAAGGGTTACAAAAATATGGTAAATAAGTCGCCATTGTATTTTGTTTTTTTTTTCCTTGAATTTTTGTTAAGCAGTACAATAGTGATAGCTATATAATATATAACTTGCTAAAAGAAAAGGTTTCTTGCTTTGTAGATTTGTAAATTCAAATTAATGATTTTATGTAATTACCAAAATTAATCAGGTATTTTACCTAGAATCTTGTGAATCTGGGAGCATGTTCGAGGGTCTGCTTCCAAGTAATATAAGTATCTATGCGACTACAGCGGCAAATGCAACTCAAGATAGTTGGGCAACATATTGTCCTGGTTTTGATCCTGCTCCTCCTGCAGGATATGACACTTGTTTGGGAGACTTGTATAGTATTTCTTGGATGGAAGATTGGTACGCATAACGCATGTGATATTCAGTGCTATTTTGAGAACATTAACTGATCTCGAGCTAATTTTAAAAGTTTGAAGTCACTTTTAAAAACGGATTCAACCTTTCTGTTTTATACTGTTAAGAATTAACCTTGCGTTTGGATTAGAAAATTTAAGAGAGCAACGATAAAATGATGGAATTTGATTTCCTAGATTATGTGATTTTCTTGTTTAGCTAACATAAAAGTACAATAAAATTTAAATACGAAATTTAATATGCATCTAGGGTCATTGGTATATAAATACTAAAAAATGAAAATTTAGGTCCCTTTTTGAAAGTGACCCTAGACCTTTGGATGTGCTTTGTACTTCGCTCAATAATCTCACTTTGTTTGTTCTAATGCGCACCGGATACGTTTATGCATGTGAAGTTTTCTCAATTATTGCTTAAACATTTCTTTCTATATTTAAAATATCATTGAAAATATTTTCAGGCCCTAGTACTAATTAAATACGTACCGTTAATTTGAAAGTGTGAAGATTTTTTGACATAATTTTCTGTTGCTGTTTTTGTGTAAATTGGGGTGCAGCGATGTCAAAGATTTACGAAGAGAAACTTTTGCAAACCAATATGAAACGGTAAGAAATCGAAACTTTTCCTTGTAATTATTTACCAAGAAAAGCTTATATATATTATCTTGAGCTTGAGCACACAAACTATAAACCAGACTAGTTAACTATATTTATTTATCAATACTTATTTATAAAAAAAAAAAACTATATTTATTAATATGCCTTGTCAACTTCCATTATTTGAACTCTAACTTGTTTGCCATTTAGTATTACGGTCTAGTGGTCATTTGTAAGTGAGAGGTCTTAGGTTCGATTCTCGCTAAAGGCGAATTTGAACTACATTATTGCTAGCTTATTGTGAGACTAAGCCTACCCCTTCTCCCTGATGTAAATAAAATCGTTTGTTCAAAAAATAAAAAAAATAAAAAACTTGATTATGTGAACCATATATTAATTTGTTGGCTACATTTTTACAGGTTAAAAATAGAACCGCAAATACTAGTGAAGGACTTGGGTCTCATGTTACTCAATACGGAAATTTGAACCAAGCCAAGGATTTACTCTTCTCTTACTTGGGTTCAGATGACAACTCTACTACTTACACCAACACTAAATCCTCACCATCATTCCTAGGGCCAGTTTTTAACCAACGTGATGCAGATCTCCTCCACTTTTTACACAAGGTCTGAGATCTCTCTCTCTCTCTCTTCTAGTTTGGGGTTGTTGTGCTTTGAAAAAAAAATATGATGTTTTCAGAAGTAAGGGTAGAGTTGCTTATATTTTATGTTGTTTTGGATCCATGATTTTGACAAAAACAAAAACACTTTTTTGTTTCATTTACCAAATACAATTTTAGAACTTTATTAAAAAGCTGCTTTTAAAATAATTTCAGCAATGCAAAACCAGCCCTTAGTGTTTTTTTAATTTAAATTTATTAATTTCTTTGATCAACTTTTTTGGTCGGTCATATTTTTGTAAAAAAAAAAAAAAAAAAAAAAAAAAAAAAAAAAAAAAAAAAAAAAAACCTAAATGATAGCTAGGATTAGGTAGAACAAAATTGTTATACGTAATTTTTCTTTATAAATATTGTTTCTTATACTTGGGTTTAGTTCTAAATCTTAAAATGTGATTTTTGAGCTGCAACGATTCTTTTCATATATCACATATTCATCCAGGTACGTAAAGCTCCTGATGGCTCTCATGAGAAGTATGAAGCTAAACAGAAACTATCTGGTGAAATATATCGTCGGGAGCGCATTGACGACAATATAAATCAAATCGCGCAACTAGTGTTTCGATTTGGTTCTAGCTCAAAAATGAAAAATATTCAGCGTAACGGGCAAGCTCTTGTGGATGACTGGAACTGCTTTAAGACTTTTGTAAGTCTTTTTTTTACGAATTAGTATAGTAACAACTATATATACACGTAATATGAAAAATTATGAACTACAAGTACGTGATCTATTTGTTTAAGCAAATACCTAAACCCTAGTTAAAACCAACTTGTTTGATGCTAGCTAGTTACTGAGATCGTCTTCCATGCAGGTGAAAACTTACGAGAAATATTGTGGAGCACTCTCAAATTATGGAATGCAATACACAAGAATTATTGCCAACATGTGCAATTATGGGGCTACCATGGAGCAAATGACTGCAGCATCAGCGAAAACTTGTTCTTAGACTTGAAAAGAGAACAAAAGGATTGTGCTCACATGTCCTAATAGTTTAAGCTTAATTTTTTATAACTAATTGAAAAGTACTTTTCCTTTTCTATAAATTTCGAAATAAAAAACTTAGTGCGTCGCCTTATTTGTCAACTCTAGTTTTAAGCTCAATTATTTTCCATGTTGATGAAAGAGTTCGTATTTCTGATTTTAAGAGAGTAAGAACAATAGAACTTGATTGTCGAATGTAATTAAATTCAATAACCAATTGGTCCTCTTATGTTCTTCCAAGAATCAACATCACAATAAAAAAATTCTAGAAAAATTTCCAATATTTGAATCAAAATTGTTGAAGAAAAATTAATTAATTTATAGTTTCTATTTATTTACCTCAAATTGCAATCTTTTAGTGTAAGAATTTGAGTATACATAATCATTATTTTGATAGAAGTGTATTGATTACGTTAATAGAGTTTTGTAATGGTAGGTTATATGAAACATTCAAAACAACAATGTAGTGGACTTATTGCAGTTAATTATGAGTTATTGAGAGACCTATTGTTTTCCTAATAGGTGGATATCAATAGGCCTTATGTGACTAGAAAAAGGTTGGTCCCTGCTCTCCAAATATAAGCTTAATAGTGTGCTGAGTCCTATTGAAGGCATAAGCATCCAGTTTTGTGAGAGTAGAAGACTATCTTTATTTCGAGCATTATGTCTTCTTCATCCTCAGGTCACGTGTGTGTCTAATTTTTGTGTGTTAGTATTGACTCTGGTTAATTGTGATTCTATGTGTTAGTTGATAGTCATGCATGTGGGAGTATTAAGATATGACACTTCCAATACTACATTATTTGGCATGTAGCTTTGTGATCAGTTGAGTTAAGCTTCGATGATTATAGAGTAATGATGCAACTGATATGCATCAACATTTCTATAGTTCTGGGTTTGATTTAATTGATTACATCTATGTTTAAGTTGATAATCTTGTTATATAAACTCAGTGATCACTGTTAACTTAATTCTATACAGTTCAATACTATATGATTATGTATACTCAAGTGGGAGAATGTAAGAATTTGAGTAGACATAATCATTATTTTGATAGAAGTGTATTGATTAAGTTAATAGAGTTTTGTAACGGTAGGTTATATGAAACATTCAAAACAATAATGTAGTGGACTTATTGCAGTTAATTAATTATGAGTTATTGAGAGACCTATTAGGAAATAGGTGGATATCAATAGGCTTTATGTGACTATAAAAAGGTTGGTCCCTGCTCTCCAAATATAAGCTTAATAGTGTGCTGAGTCCTATTGAAAGCCTAAGCATCCAATTTTGTGAGAGTAGAAGACTATCTTTATTTCGAGTAGAAGACTATCTTTATTTCGATCAACGTAATTGTATAGATCTCCACACAACCATTGTTCATAATTACTATGCAAATTTGTAAAAATAAAAAATAAAAAAAAATTATGCCAAGTTTGAAGTGATTTATACATCCTTCATATGATGGTAAACTAATACAAATACACACCAATTAATTAGAAGCGTATGTAAGATAATTAATAGCAGAATAAACAAATCACAAATCCAATAACCACTCACCTTGATAACTCATTGTTGCTGCAAAGATAGAGCTTTTCTACACCTGACACTACTGTATGCAATTAACAATGGGTTTGTTCTTTTGCTTCCTTCTAGGTAATCTATTTCATCTTCACACCATCATCCCTGGCGTGGAGACATAGAGGTATTAAACCTTTGGTACTTTTGGAGTTCCTTTCCTCTCATCCTCAAGGTGCAAAAGAGAATCAAAAGGAGCAAAATCACAAGGAAGATCCAAGGAGCTAGGAGGTGACTTGAAGGCACTCCACTTGGGTGAATCCCTTGTGTAAACAAGGATGAGCTTCAAAGGTAATGAAGCTCAAAATCTTTTCTTCTCTTTAATGTTGTTAAAGAGTCTTCTGGTTCACCATTCACTAGGTTTTGAAAGTCATAGGTTTTTAGAATTGTTTTGAATGCATGCCTACTTTAAAGTGTTAATTGTTTGCTTAGGTGTTCAAATATTCTCACATGTTTTTAGCTAGGACAAATTTTTTCCTTCAAGTGGTATTAGAGCCTAGGTCTAGTGTATGGTGAATCCTTTTGGGTATTGTGTTTTTCATGATTTGTGATTTAAATGTTGTAATTGTTATAGCTTTGTTCTTGCTTTTTTGAACGTAAATTTTGTTTGAAAATTTGCCATCTCAAATATTGTAGATGTAGTTCATTTAAGCATGAATTTTGGAGATAAAATTTGGTGCCATGTTTGTGGGGAAATTCGGCCAAATCCAAAGGGTGGGTTTTTGGGTTCATGTTTGTCTTGTTAAAATTGTTTGAAAGTAACATTAGGAACCCCTAAGTACCCTAGTATGCTAATATGTTTTTTACCTTAAGTTTGAGGGATTTTGGGGTGTCTTTAGGTGAAAAATGTTCATGGAGCTCTTTTAGGTTTTCATGGATGTTCTTCATTGTTCTTGATGTGTTCTTCATGGTCATAACAAGAACATAAAGTTTGTTGGAAGTATGCCCACAAAGCCACTCATTTGATGTAATAGCTTTTGGAATACTTATTATGTTAAACTTTTATATGTTTAATGAAGGGCAAAGCTTATTGATAATCATTATTTATTGTATTATGTATTTAAGCAATAAGGGAATCCAAGGAATGTATTTAACCTAAGAGAGAAGTGATCTAAGTAAGTTAGATTAACGAGACCTTTCTCTTATGTTCATTCCTAAAACGTTCCTAGACATAGGATTGCCAATTGGGCATTGACAATCCGCTAAGGTTAGTATGTGTTATGTTAACTCAAGCGTGAGTATGACTAGTCTCAAGTCATTTAGTGTTGAACACTGAGACAAACACATAGGTGCTCAAAAGGTAATCAATTACACTGAACCACGATCAAAAGAGAGTTCGAACATACATGTCATGTAAGAACTCGTAAGTTGCAATATGCAAAGTAGTCCTTTGACATGAGGCATCATAGATGTCTAATGGTTAGGTCCTTGATCTTTGATCATGTCAAAGGCATTCCATCAAGAGTGTCCATGACATTGTTGGGGTCAAGCTATCTAGTCATGTAGGCATGTGAATGCACAACAAGAGATCTCTAACCTTCCATGGTGGAGGGAGAATACTCTGAGATATGATTCGGGAGTCTTTGGCCAAAGCATACGAATATGACTTAGGAAGTTTGTTCCAAATCATATTCAATTGAATCATATAGAGAAATATCACATTGGATAGTAGACATGAAACAAACTATCACTCAAACACTGTGATTAAGAGTATTGTATTAGAGAAGGACCGTATTGCATTATAATTGTAACTGGATAGGTTCTCTAACCACTTCTAATTAGCTTGGGTAGCCATGACATGCTGCTAGGTGTCACTCATGGTTTGTGGAAGCCCTGAGGATTAGCAAACACTAATCTTCATCAAAGGGAGAATTGAAATGTAGTTTCAATTTTCAATCGATCGTTAAGAGTAACAATCGCCCACTGCCTCGCTAATTGGAACCTAATGTACACCGAGTAAGGATGAAAGTGAAGAAATATAAATGAGATGGATAAGCAATTAAATGGTTTAATTGAGAATGGTCAAGATTAATTAATTAGTTAATTAATCTTACGAAAGGTTCGTATTGTGCTTTTAAGTTGGTTTTGGGTTTCGGGTCCCAAAAGGGTTTTTGTTCCACAAGGCCCATTGAGTTTAGGTTGTGTGACAACTAAAACTAAATGGAAATTAACCCAAAAACAAAGTCAAAACTGGCCAAGGGTGAGTGGTAGGAAACTTGTGTTAATTGCAAGTTTGCCACTCACATGTGAGGTGGTATAAAGGCAACTTTATAGTCATTCTCTCACTAGGGTTTTCTTAAGGCAAAGAAGAGAAACTCTTTCTCTCTTTTTCTCTATAGTAGAGGAGGGATAGCTAGCAATCTTTCTTCCTCTAAGTCATCCATTTCATCTTGACACCTCATCCTTGGTGTGGAGACTTAGAGACACCAAACCTTTGGTGTTCTTGGAGATCCTTTCCTCACATCCTCAAGAAGCAAAGAAGCAATCATCCAAGGAGCAAGGAGGTGACTTGAAGGCCCTCCACTTGGGTGAATCCCTTGTGTAAACAAGGATGAGCTTCAAGGGTAATGAAACTCAAACTCTCTCTTCCTTTTAATTTGTTAAAGAGTATATTGGTTCACCATTCACTAGGCTTTGAAAGTCATGGGGTTTTAGAATTGTTTTTGAATGCATGCCTACTTTAAAGTGTTATTAGTTTGCATATGTGTTCAAATGTTCTTAGCTAGGACAAAATTTTTCCTTCAAAGTTTTGGGTATTTGATTCAAAATTTTTTTTTCGAATTGTTTAGAGATTTGTTTGTAGTAGTTGATGTGAGATGATTTGCACTATTCACATCACTATTCATATCAAAACTTTTCCACGTTTTATGGGACCTTATTTCATGGACATCACTTTTGTTTTTGAAATTTACAAAAGTTTTTGACACCATTACTCTCTCCAAAACCGGCCACCCTACAAGTAAGGTATTTTTGGGGCTTTTATGCAATTATAGAAAGTTTTGATACTTTTGTATATATGCACTTTGACCCAAAAGTTTACATTTTTACGCAAAAGCTCAAAATCATTAAAGGACAAATTGTTTGCTCCTTCAATGAAGGTTTTGTAATTGTTGAAAATTTTGGGTTCTAAGTTGTAATTACATGAAGTTGTGAACTTTTTTGTTTTTACAAAGTAACCCCAAAATTTTGTGTTTTGCATAATAGCTCAATAGTTGAGGTTATTGCATTTAGGCCCAAATTAGCTAGAGCACAAAATAGTTTTGTCTCTTTAATGAGAACCTGATTTTCATTTCATTTAGCTCCATTTAAATCAATTCTATGAATCCGAAACCAATTGTTTAAGTTGCTTTCTTAGTTAATGTGATTGATTAAGAAAATGGTGATTATGAACCAAATGCCTTGACAATTGAGCTATGTGATTGGCCGCTGTACATTATGAATGAATGGGTTAAGTAGTATAGATTTGAATGTAATTTGGTAAGTTCAAATGTGTTATAAAAGGGCATAAGCCCTTCTCTTTATTTCAAGTATTCCTTTTAGTTTGTTTGCATGCAAATTGGAATAGTTGGGTCCAACGTGCAATAGGAAACAAAGGTTTAATTAGATTAAACGCGTTACTAAAATCAACAACTACCTACCTTAGACTGGTCACAAGGCTCGTGTTGGATCAAATCAAACGGTTCATAATCATCCTAAGACCTAAGATGACTATATATGTTCCATATGAGGATGTTATGCATTCGTTAGCAGTTCCATATAGTCTCACTTGTTTCATCAAAATAGTGGGAGTATTATATACTAGGAATTCATATAAACTTGGACCAAGGGTTGTGATAGGCCCAAGTCCTATTAATAAGATTAAAATGATAAACGAATAACACTACTCCCTCAACAAAACAAATATTAAGTTGATAAACGAGAGATGCTTTGAACATCTCTTCGTGGACCTTCCACCATGGTGAGCTCTAATCATTTGTGACTCATGCACCGTATTCATCTAGTTTTCGGGTATACAAAGTATGTGCTTACATTCAGGAACAGCCTATGAAGTGAAGTAGGCAACGAGTTAATATGATATTCTTCTGAGGCCATTCTTGAACGCCAACTTGAACTAGCATGGTGGGAATGACTTAACTAAGTGCATTGATGCCAATATGATTTTCTTCTAAGGCATCATCCTCTAGAGGCCAAACTAGATGGGTAACTACAAAGGTTGTAAATGGCTAAAGCGTTATCCTCTCATCATTATTGTTGCTAATCAATATGATATTCTTCTGAGGTGGGCTTGGTAATGGTAGTCTCCCATACCCCCCCTAATAGTTCAACATAACTCTCGGATTCCATTTAGAAAAATGTGGAATTCGCCAAAAATAGTGGGTGGTACTATTTGATTTAAGACCCAATCAAGTAGTTTTAAAATCAACAATCTAATACGATTTCTGTTGTGTTATGTAGTTAACGTCATGCCTAAAATAACACCTACCACTATACTTGACAAAGAGGGCCTTAGGGGCCAACATTTCCTTACTTGGTATCGTCACATTGAGAATGTCTCAAAGGTGAATGACATATCATATGTGCTAAAGCAATCCCCTCCTCATGTATCTCCTACGAAACTACTTCAAAAGAGGAGTGTCCAAGTTATGCTAGGCACTATGAGGATGACTTACAAGCCAAATGCTTAATCCTTACTTCTCTTGGTGAGGAGCTTAAGAAGCTAAATAAGCACATGGACACTTCTTGTGCCATGGTTGATAATTTGCATAATTTGCATAACATTGAAACTAGTAATGTACGATTCTCAAATATTTGTGGTCTGTTGAATGCCAAAATGGCAAAGGGGACATCGGACTAGATGGCCAAAAGATGGAAAAGATCTTCCAAGATCTTGAGAGTTTAGGAACTCCCATCATGGGAAAATGGCCCAAGACTTTTTCCTTGCATCTCTCTCGGATGATTCAATTATACTCTTTCCGAGATGATTGACATGTGCTGTGAGTTTGAACGTAGTTTCAAAAGAGACAATGGGAGTGAGAATGCAATCACAAGGAAAAGTTTGCATAAGAAGAAGGAAAGAAAATCCAAAGGAACATGCTTTCATTGTGGAAATGATGAACGTTGGAAGAAGAAATATAGGGTGCGCATTACGAGCCTTATGACACGACCCTTTCGACGAGACTATTTCTCTTATAGAGAGTGCTTTTACAGTAAGGTCCAATTCTTGAATATTTAATTTAGGTGCTAGTTAACATATCTGCAATTCGTTGCAGGGATTAACAAGAAGCAGAACACTGCGCAATGGGGAAATGATTGTGCGAGTTAGGAACGACACTAAAATCTATGCAAAAGTAGTAGGCACTTACTTGCTCAACTACCCTCTAAGGAAGTCTTAGAACTTAAAAATTGTTTATATTTTCCTTCATGTATAAAGAATCTGATTTCCATCTCTATGCTTTTACGAGATGGGCACTCAGTGTTGTTTGACAAAATGAGTTGCACTTTATACTTGAATGGTCGTGTTATCTCTCATTGTAATATGATTGAGGGACTTTTTCACCTAGAGACTAATAGTTGTTTACACTGTATTGATAGCGGGAATGCCTCAAAATCCAAAAGGGCTAGAGAAGCAGTTAACCAAGTTAAGCTTTGGCATCTTAAACTTGGACATGTAAACCAAGATAAGATTCACAACATGTCAAAAGACATATATTTCGGTTGATTAGGTAATGACCAAATGGGCACTTGTGAATCTTGTTTACTAGGGAAGATGTATAAATCTCCATTCAATGGGAAAAGAGAGTGAGCCAAAGAACTACTAGGGTTAATCAACATAGATGTATGTGAACCTATGTCCACTACAGCACGAGAAGGGTTCTCATACTATATCATTCACTGATGATCACTCTTGAATTGACTGTGTGCATCTTATGAAGTACGAGTCGGAATCATTTGAAAAGTTCAAAGAGTTCAAGAATAAAGTAGAGAACTAAACTGGGAAACAGATAAAGACCCTAAGATCAGATCAATGGGGTGAATATCTGAGTAATGAATTCCTAGGTTACCTCAAGGAGTGTGGAATAGTATCACAATGGACTCCACCAAGAACTCCTCAACATAACAAAGTTTTTGAATGGAAAAATCGAACCTTGATGAACATGGTTCGTTCTATGATGAGTTTTGCTGATTTACTAGTTTCGTTCTGGGGATATGCACTACAAACAACTACTTATTTGCTAAATATAATGCATTCTAAGTCAGTTCCACAGGCGCCATATGAGATATGTCATGGCAAAAGAGCAAATCTTAATCATATTAAGATTTGGGGTTATCCAGCTTACGTGAAGAAGCTTGAAACTGACAAGGTATGTTAAGTGCTATTTTGTGGGGTATTCCAAATAGACTTTGGGATATGAGTTATATCACCCTGAAGACTAGAAAGTCTTTGTTGCCAGAACTGCCATGTTCCTTGAGGACGAATTCGTTCTCAATTGAACTGGCAAGAAAACGATAGAATTAAAGGAAATTCCTAATGAACCACAAACAAGTAATTAACAGACAGACAACCATGTTCCTAAACCCCTAGCTCCACGTAGATCTGAAAGGGTTAGCATGCCACCTCAAAGAGATAGCAAAAGGGCATGAAATTCGAGATGGATTCTATGTATCAAAATCAAGTCTGGGCTCTTATAAACCCTTTAGAAGGTATAGTACCTGTTGGAAACAAATGTGTCTTCAAGAGAAAGATAGGCACTGATGGGAACATGAAGACTTATAAGGCTAGACTAGTACCCAAGGGTTACAGGCAATGAGAGTGTTTTGACTATGAAAAAACTTTCTCTCCTGTAGCTATGATTAAGTTAATTCAAATTTTGCTTATTATAGGTGGATACCACGATTATAAGATATGCCATGTGGACGTGAAGCAATGTATTAAAAGCGTAAGGCGCGGGCGAGGCGTCCGAGGCAAAGCCCGGCCTAGGCATGAGGCGTGAGGCGAAGCCTCACGAGATTTAATTTTTTTTTTATATGTATGTTTTATATATCATACATATAATTGTATAAAAATAATACTATGTATAATAAACATCCATTCTCAATTTTTCATTCAAATCCATAGTAATTCAAAAGATAATATCATCTAAATTCATCATTCAAAGGTAATATCATCCAAACTCATCATTCAAAAGGTAATACAAACAAAGAAAACAATCATTCATCCAAATCCTCTTCATAGAAATCAAAATACAAACAAAGATATCAATCAATCATCCAAATCCACTTCATCTAAATAAAAGGCATCATCCTCTTCATTGCCAACTCTAGATGACCTTGTAGGGTATGTCATCAATTCATCAAAAGATTCTTCTGAATCATACCCCACATTTCTTCAACTTGAGGATTCTTCATTACCCCGTTTTCTTTTTTATGTAATAGGACCCAGAGGTTGAGTAGGCTCGCGAGGAGGAGTAGGCTCACGAGGAGGAGGAGGAGAAGACTCTCTAGGCTCTCGAATGTATGGGCCACCTTCATAAACCGGGGGTGGCACATTCCTTACGGCCTCAACATTATACAATAACTCATCCTCAAGCCATGTAGGATCTTCGGGAAGAACAAGATCTTCTATCTCCGTTATCCATTCATCATCGGAGGCAATTTATTCCACAACAATAGGATCATACTTCTCCATCCTTTTCTTACTTCTTTGTTGTAAAGCCAAATTATACTTGACATAGGCTAAAGCATTAAGCCTTTTGTGTTCAAGCCTATTCCTCATTTTTGTATGAATCTACAAATAAATCAATTATATTACTCAAGTATACTCGTCTTAAGAAAAAATGACACTTGATACTAATAATATATTTACTTACCATTGAAAATGTGCTCCAATTCCTCTCACATCCCGACGCACTACAAGTAAGACTTAGAACTCGGACAACAAACTTCCTTAGCTCAGGTGTTTTATGCCCAAAGTGCTCCCACCAAGCCGCTAAAAAAATAATATTAGTAAGGTAAGTAATTTAAGGGTTAATGATAAAAAGATATTAACAATTGACTAATTAAATCTTACTTGGTGTTCGCTTTTTCCTAGTTTGCATAGCCATAAAATCAGCAAGTGGACCACGCCTATCATTAGATAAATCCAATTGACAATCGGCCTCTTCACGTTCTTTCCCTTTCCTAAGCATCATATCCATGCAAGCAAACAACCCATTTCGCACTTCATCAGTATCTGAGAAAGTATCCTCATATCGACATTGTGGGTTTAAGTAATAGCCCGCCGCATGTAGTGGTTTATGAAGTTGATCGTCCCATCTACGATCTATCTTTCTCCAAATAGAAATATATTTTTTCTCCACTTTGTTAAGATTGCTTGCAATTTTCTCTTTTGCGGCATCCATCAACTCATATATAAAACCCATGGGAGGTCTCTCCTCTGAATCAACCTCTCTCAAAACACAAACAAGAGGAAGAACACCCTTAATGCAAAAGGAAACTCGGCCCCAAAACTCACGATCATATAACACATGATGCTTAGCCAACTTTGCTTCACGGGATTTTGCATAGGTACTGTCCGACCATTCTTGAGAGGCAAACAAAGCAACAAGATTTTCCTTTTGCTTTTGTAAGCTTTGTAGTGTAAGGAAAGAAGTGGCAAACCTAGTGACCGCCGGACGAAGAATTTCCGAATTGTTGGTGTACTTTCTCATCAAAGCTAGTACCCATTGATGCCCATATAGATACTTTGAAATACACCTAGCACGTTTGAGTGTGTCATCAAACCATGCCATCTTAGAAATATCTTCTAGCATCAAATCAATGCAATGAGCCGCACATGGAGTCCACCACACCTTCTTTTTCCTTTCCATAAGTTTTGCCCCTGCATTCTTGTAGTTCGAAGCATTGTCGGATATAACTTGAACCACATTATCCTCTCCAATTTCTTGAATAACATCATCCAAATAGCCATACAACAAATCTCCATTCTTAATAGAGGCCGATGCATCAATCGATTTCAAGAACCAAGTACCTTGCGGGCTATTGACAAGAAAGTTGATTAAACTCCTACTTTTGCCATCCTACCATCCATCCGACATAATAGTGCATCCATATCTCGTCCAAGCCTTTTGATGTTCTTTCATCATAGTTTGTACATCTTGAACTTCGTTGAGCATCCAAGTTCTATATTCATGGCTTGTAGGAGCATTAAAGCCGGGACCAAAATTGGATACCAATTTCATTGCATTAACATAATGTTCATTGTTTGCCGCATTCAATGTGGCTTGACGAGCTTCCGATGTAACATACCTATCAAGTGGTCCCCTTGACCTAGGTGGTAGAAAAGAACCGGTTTGTTGTGAATGTGTGGCACTCACACTCCCACTCCCACTACTTACATATGGTGTCCCTGTTGTGCCCATAAGCCCCATACCCATATCGACACTTTCACTTTCTTCTCCACCACCACGACACAACTCATGGCTAGCTTTCCTCTTTTCTTTAGTTCCCATAACATTACCATAGCATTCTTCCTTCACATTGGGTGGGACTTTTTTACAACTTATCATTCCTCCCGAACTTACACCACCCAAGTGATGTTTGAATCTAGAAATTGAACCCGTGCATTTGTGGTTACAAAAAACACAATAGAAGTGCTTGGTGATAGGATCCAAATCCTTTGTCCATTGCCAAGCAAAATCTTTCTTCGAAGAAGAAGCCATATTCTTCAATGCCCTAAACAATAAACATACGATGCATGCATACAGTTAATGAACCAACAATTTATTAATTTATAATTTTATACACCAACACTTTCCAAAACCGCACATAAACGGTTAATAAACACATACAAATTTCTCCAATTTCAAGAGATACAAATTTTGCTATGACCAATCATTGGCGGGCTATTATATACACATGCCTAAATATATGCAGCATATAAGCAAATATATGCAGTACCAAATATATGCAGCATATAAGCAAACACAAACAAAAACACACATGCCCATGCAGAGGCAGAGACTTCCCCAGCAAACACAAGCAAACACAAGCAAACACGTGCCCTAGAAAACAGAGGCAGAGACTTCCCCAGAAAACTAAATCCCTAAATCCCTAAACAGAGACAGAGGTAGCATTCAAGAATGTTTTTTCATTGTTTTATCTTTCCAGAGAAACCATTTTTTCTATTTACTATTTTAATTTTTATGTTTCTGTGACTTCAATTTCAGAAACCTAAACCCTAACCTTTGGGATCTTGCTGACGGCGCTAGGGTGACGGTGCTGGGTGATAGGGGCATTGGTGCTGCTCCGAGCGGCGGCGTGGCGACGTTGCTGCTCCGAGCAGCGGCGTGGTTCTGGGCTTCTGGCGCATGGGAGAAGAAGAAGAATGCGAAGAAAATCAAAGGTATGTATGAAGATGAGGTATAAAACTAAAAAATCCTTACCCAAACAGCGTCGTTTTGGGTTTGGATGGCTTTTAAAAAAAAAAAAAAAGGGCGCCTGGACGCCTTGAGGCGCGCCTCCGCTACCTCGACGTCTCCGGCGAAGCATTTCGCCTACTCCAGCAAAACTGAGGCGTTTGCCTCACCGCCCAGCCTCAAGGGCGCCCTAGGCGCGCCCCAAGGCGAGTTCTTTAAAACATTGACGTGAAGACAACCTTTCTGAATGGCTACCTAGAGGAAGAGCTCTATATGGCACAACCCGAAGGCTTCATGTCCAAGTCTGAAAAGACTAAGGTATGCAAGCTTCAGATGTCGATTTATGGATTTAAGCAAGCCTCGAGGAGCTAGAACATTCGTTTTGATACTGAATTGTTTGGTTTTACTCAAAACGAAGACGACAATTGTGTTTATCAAATGGTTGTTGGGATGTAGTTGTATTCCTAGTGTTATATGTAGATGACATATTACTATTTGGGAATGACACTGCAATGCTTTCTTCTGTAAAAGAATGGTTATCCAAAACCTTCCGTATGAAAGATTTGGGAGATGCATGATAGGAGCATATTTATGCGACTTAGGTAGCTTGTTTCTTGGCATTTACTTAGTTTATTTCTAGTTATTTTAGTATTTTAAGCTATTTTCGTGTGTTTGTAGGTCCAAAGGGTTAAAGAGGCAAGAAAGTGCATTTTGGTGCCTTTTGAAGCAGTTTTGGACATGGAATGGATAGCATATGCTTGGAGTAAAATGGACTGACGAAATTGAAGACCTAAAGAAGCTAGGAATGTGCTAAAGAGAGGAAGAAAATAAATTCAAGACAAAGGAGGACAATGAATCCAGCAATAAAGAAGGAATGATCACCAAGTTTCCTTATTTTGTCCTTTGACTTTCCTAATCCAAATCCACCAAGGTTCCAGCTGTAAAGAGGCCTCCTAAATAATCTAGGACACTTAATTACATGTTTCTAGAAGTCCAATCCTTGTCTAAGGAGGATGCCGCGCCCTTTCCTCCACTTTCCCTTCCTTGCCGCACAAGTACACAACCTTCCCATTCCATTTAGGACACAGCCGCACCAAAATCAGCAAGGGATTCTTCCTTGCCATGCAAGGAACCCATTCCCTCTCCTTCTTGGCCTTGCCGCATATCACATTCTCGTGTTCTCTGGGATTTTGACATTTAATTACCTTTTCCCTTAGGATTTGGATTAAAAACCTTGCCCAATTTAATTCTAACCTGTGCCCTACCTTTCCCTATATATTTGACCCCTTGCCGCAGCCTTTGATTCATTCATTCACCCCAATTCACATCTCTGACCTCAATATACATCTCATACATCTCTCACCCTTTTGTGCCGCAGCAAAGAAGAAGAAGGAGGACCCTTGGACGTGCTTGCCATTCAAGTTGGATTGTTGGAACGTTTCTAGGTGTAATCAATCTTTTGTTTTCAATGTTTAAGTTTAATTATCTTTGTTTTGCGAACATGAGGAGCTAAACTCGTTTCAGCTAGGGGAAATTCAAAGCCATGAACATATTTGCAATATGAATTGATTACTTCCAGTTGTGATTTCATAAATCGTGAATGCAATTTACTTAACTGTTTGATTGATAACTTATTCTTGTATGTCGATTAAGGATGCATACTTAGTTTGCATGCATGAATTTGATGCTAGAATATAAGGGAGTTTCACCTAATCGTTATGAACTTATATTCACAAGTAGTGGAGGTTGCTAGTCACAATCGCGTTAAGTGAATTCCTGGTATAAGTATCATGCTGTTCATAGTTACGAGTGCTTTGTCAATGCTTATGATTTTCATAGAGCGTAATGATCTTTGATTGTATCTCTATTATGCTGTTCATGTAGGGAACCTTTGAAGAATAATTTGGTTGCCGATGCGTTATCCATCCAATTCAATGACTTAAGGAAAATTTGAGGGTTAATTAGTGCTGTTCACGGTTAATTTGGGGCGTTGAGGTTCATGGTTTATTGGAAAAGCAACTGGAAATCGATTTGTATACAAGTGTGTCATGTGTGGAGAAGAACCCTCTAGCTAGCCTATCACCCATCCAATTCACCAATTTCGTGCCAAAATCTGTTTAAGTCTTTGATTTACTTGTTTTTACTTCAAATTCATCAAAACCCAATCCCCTTTTACTTTATTATGTCAATTAGGTTAGAATTTGTCTAAACTTGTGTTTTCAAGTGTTTTGAGTCAAGTTAAAATCAATTTTCGTCCAAATCACCCCTTAGTGTCTAGTTTGAGTCTATTTGATTGTTTTATGCTGTTTTGAGTTTTTTTTAGTTTATTTTGAGTCCTTTTAGTCTAGTTAAGTGTTTTTAAGTTTGTTTTTGTGTTTTTGAGTTAGTTTTGAGTAGATTAGCAATCTCTCCTAATCCCCGGTCTAGAACGATCCCTACTTGCATCTATACTACAATTGTCAACAAGAGGGTTTAATTTGTGTGCTTAACTTTTATCACATCAATGCATCATATGTACTGGGGATAATGCTCTATCGTGATAGATCCAGAAAATTAATTGGATTATCGCAGTTTATGTACATAGATAAGGTGCTAAGTAGGTTCCAGATAGAACAATCTAAGAAATGTCTTTTTCCTGTAAGATATAGAATTTACCTATCTAAGTCCATGGAACCGAAAAACTCTTGAAGAGATACAAAAGATAGGTCCCTTATGCTTTGAAATAGAAAGTCTCATGTATACCATGATATGCACAAGGTCTGATATCATTTATGCTATGAGCATTACTAATCGATATTAATCTAACCCAGGATCAGAACACAAGGCAACTATCAAGATGATCCTTAAGTACTTAAAAAGAACTAAGGATAAGTCCCTTGTTTATGGAAGAGCATCAGAGTTACGAGTGGAAGGCTATACTGACTCATATTTTCAATCTGACGTCTACGAAAGAAGTTCCAACTCCAGATATATATTCACTTTGAATGGTAGGGCTGTCAGCTGGAAGGGCAAGAAATAAGATGCAATTGCGGATTCCACGATGGAGGTGGAATATGTCGCTGCAGTTGAAGCTGGCAAATAAGCGTTCTGGATGAAGAAGTTCATCACTGAACTTAGAGTGGTTCCAACCATTACATCACCAGTAACCTTGTAATGTGATAATAGTGGGGGGATAACCCAAGCCAAGGAACCTAGGACTCATCAAAAGAACAAGCATTTTGATAGACGCTTCAAAATCATTAGACGATATGTCACTGAGGGGAAGGTCAACATCCTCAAGGTTGCCTCAGCCGATAACGTAGCTGTAAACACAAAAATTCTATATCAAATGAAATGAGAACACATGTACGAAGCAGATTTGTATTGATGAATTTGTAGGGTTACAATCTCTGTTTACAATTTTCCTCTGATTCAGTCTTCACATTTGATGTAAATGCATAGGTTGTTGATCCAAGGGTCGCGATGATTTGATCTCGGACGAATGATTGAACGATTGCTTCAAGTTTTAAGCTTGAAACGATGCTTAGATGATCTTCACCTCAAAGTTGTGGCAAAGGTGATGTTGATGTAGGATTTCATTGATTTAAGGGTCTTGGCGACTTGATCTTGAATTGAACGTCATTACAAGTTTTGAGTTGCAACAAAGTCTCGAAAGAATCGGCAGTGCTTGTTGATTCTTCAAGGGAATGCTTTGGCTTTGGTTGAAAGAAAGCTTCGGCTTTGGTTGTGTGTTATTTGAAGAGGGCTTTGGCAGTGTATTAGTCTTCAAAGATTTGGTGCAGAGGTTCCTTTGGATGTAGAATTGCCGCCCTTCAACGTAGAAATTATCGACCCCTATTTGTGTATGGGGACCTTGTATTTATAGACTTCCAAAGCTTGCCATTGGATGGATTTGGCTTTGATTTTGTGTCTTAATTTCAGCCACTTTCCCTTGCTTGGCCGAATCGTAGGGCTTTCTTGCCTATTTTGTGAGCAATCTTCAATTCTTGCTTGTTTTGGGAAGATGCCTTAGCTTTCTTTCCGGTTTTTGGAGCAATTTGGGCCCCTTGCCGATTTTAAAGGATTTCTTCCCCCTTTTGCCTAGTTTTGGGGAAGTTTTATTCTTCATTTGCTTGATTTGTGCCGCATGTAATTGATGACTTGTCCATTTGTGATGAGTCATATGCCACGTGGAGTTTTGTGATGCATAATTTGTATGTAACGAAATTTACATGTCTACAAATGCCCCCCCTTCAAAGCATGTTGTAGTCATGTGCTTGTCACATGTAGGAAACGTGTTTTGAAGTCCTGCAATGTGAATGTTCTAACTCAAGGGTCGTCGAGACTTAATCTTGAATTAGTTTGCGTCTTCAAGTGCCGTAGAGGCGTATTTCTTGAATTGAGATGATGAGTTTTGTCAAGGGCGTATTTCTTGAACGAAACATTTCTTCAAGGGCAGTTGAGGCTTATTTCTTGGACGAAACATTTCTTCAAGGGCCATTGAGGCTTGGTCTTGAATGAAATGAATTTTTTATTCAAGGGCCGTAGAGGCTTGATCTTTGAAAGCAATGAAATTTTTTTCTTCAAGGGCCGTAGAGGCTTGATCTTGAAAGAAATTTTGGAAATGGGTAAATTGGCGCATACTTATTGTGCGTATTGATTTTCCATAATTTTGACAAAATACTTTTGGTGGATTTTAAATTTTTTCCTTGTGGTTGTAGGAAAAAAAATGTTTTTCCTTCCTTAGGTAGGAAGCTCCTTTAATTTTGGTAATGGGGGTGATTTCCTTCAAAGTGTTGGAAAGTTTTGGTGATTTCCTTCAAGGTTTTTGAAAGCTTTGGTGATTTCCTTCAAGGTTTTGGAAAGATTTAATGCTTGTCCTTGGGTAAGTAGGATTTTGATTTTTTCCTTTCCCTTTTTTTTTTTCAGCCAAGGGGGTGTTTTCCCTTTTGGCTTGGGAAACTTGAAGACTTGTCCTTGGTTCGGGAAACACGTCATTTGATTTGCATGCCAAGTTTGAGGTTTATTTCTCTTCTGGAAAATTCTGTAAAAATATGGGAAACGTAGCTTTATCTCTTATCTTTTTAGGAATATATCGCACACCACTAGGCAAAATCAGGAAAGCCTTCAACTTGTCATTTTCCCACAGCTACGCAGTTCTGATGGGGTAACAACTTTTGCGGGATTAACTTTGAAAATTGGAACGTTTGGCTTTAGGGAAAATTATAAAATTTGGACACAACGATCATTAGCGTCTTAGCTTCCTTGTCCAATTGGCCTTGCATCAAAACTCCTCCGGAAAGTTGAATTATCACCAAAAACGTCTTGCTTGCGCAGATTGGCCGAAACTTGCCATTTTTTGCTTGGAATTTGCTTCGTTCTTTTGGTTGGAATGTGTTTCCTTGTTTTGATTTTCCTTTTGCTATTTGGTATGTACTCTCCGTTATAGCATTAAGAAGCAATTGACCCCTATTTATAGGACACTTGTGTGTGTATTTTTTTTCACAATTCCTTGCCTTGCATTGTCTTTGCTGTTATGCCGTGTGTGCTACTGCTGTTGGTGCCATGGGCTGCTTGCTTGGAGCTTGTTGCAGTGCGTCACTTTTTACCACATGTTGCTATGCAAAAGACTGTAGCGGAGTTTCGTTGTGTAGTGCCTTTTGGTCACAGTTTTTTCCTCAGTGGTGACGTTGCCGTGCAGTGCAAGAAACTGCTTGCGTAATTGCTGCGGGGTTGCGTAGCATTTTTGTTTTCTTTGCTATTGTAGTGTGCTTTGAAGGACCGTCTTGTAGCTGCCCTCTTTTCCATGATACTAAAGCTTTGTGGCTTTTTTTTTTGCGTTGTTGTGACTTTGTCATCGTCATCCTTCAACACTTATGAGGTTTGTCTCGCATGTCTTTTGCTTTAGTGAAGCAATCTCTCATTTTTTTTTGGTTGTAGCCATGGTTTTTTTTAAGTGCTTTAAGACCAATACCATCACCATTCTTGCGAAAAAGGCGATTTGCAAGATAGGGGAACGACGTTGAAACTTTGTGCGCCTTTGATTGGCCCTAAGGCGCTTGTTCTTCCTGCAAAAGACAACTTGATGCATATCAAGTCATGTTCTTCTGAAGTATCTTGGGAGGTGATGGATTTTGGTCATCCGAATACGAAGAAGAAGGCGTGCATGTCGAGGATTCTTATTTTGAATCCTTCGCACCATGTTCATGACAATCCGCCGACTTTGTTTGAGCTTCTTGGCGATCGCATCTGTAGCAGAGCTATAACTTGGAATAGCACCTTGTCGACTACTGGAGAAGCCGTCTTTGTTTTTTTTCTTTCTCATTTTGTAATACGGCTTTGTAGACGAATTCTTCCTTTAAAGGAATAAAGTATTCACATTCTTGAATTTGCTCTTTATGCTTCAATGTGTTTGTGTTTTTGTTGATGATGTGACTGTACTTGAAGTTTTGAAGTTTCAAGTTGCCTACGTACCCTCGGTTGAGGAGGGATCAAGTCATGACGTAGTTCAAAGGAGTGATGGATTTTTTATGGTGATTTTGATTTTTGTTTTGCCGTACACAGTTTATGCTCTTGCAGGCCAGAAGCGTTGGGTGTCGCCTTTTAAGCTCGTGCGTACAAGGAGTATTGGGTGTCACCTTTTAAGCTCGTGCAAACAAGGAGCATTTTACCGTATGTAGTTTAGGCTCATTTAGGCGAGGAGTATTGTGCCGTGTGTAGTTTAGGCTCATGTAAGCGAGGAACTTTGTGTAGTGTGCAGTTTAGCCTCATGCAGGCGAGGAGCTTTATGCCGTGGGTAGTATAGGCTCGTGCATGCAAAGAGCATTGTGTCGTGTGCAGTTTAGGCTCATGCAGGCGAGGAGCATTGCTTGTTTGGTTTAGTGGTAGTAACACTTCAAGAATTTGCCATTGATGGGGTCGATCTTTAAGTCATCTTCTGCCATGATTAAGTAGGCGCCGTTGGTGTACCCCTCTTGCATTACGTAAGGTTTATCCCACTTTGACGTGAACTTGCTTTTTGTCTTGTGAGTTATCATGATGGGCCTTCGTAAGGCCAAGACAAGATCTCCAGTTTAGAAAGACCTTGGGCGGACCTTCTTGTTGAATGGCTTGGATAGCCATGCTTGGTAGCATTCCAAGTGTTGTTGAGCTCCGAGCCTCCTTTCGTCGAATGCTTCCAAATCTTGAAGTCGTAGCTTTGCGTTTTCCGCTTTAGTCAAGCCTTCTTGTATAGTTATTCTTAGTAAGGGGATTTGACTTTCGAGTGGCAAAACAACTTCCACGCCATATACGAGAGAATAAGGCGTAGCTTGGGTAAGAGTCCAATGTGTCGTCCTATATGCCCAAAGTGCTTCGTTTATTCTTTCGTGCCAGTCTCTCTTTGTTCGGCCAATCACCTTCTTCAGGAGGTTGCACAACGTTTTGTTGAATGCTTCCATAAGACCGTTTGCAGGAGCATGATACATGGAAGACTTTTGCTGCTTGAACTTGTATTTCACGCAGAGCTCGTCCAAGAGTCGGTTGGAGAAATTTTTTTCGTTGTCGGTGATGATGTAGCGAGGCACACCATATCGATAGATGGTATGTTCTTTGATGAAACGGACGACAGTTTCCTTCTTGACTTCCCTTAGGGGTACGACTTCAGCCCACTTAGAAAAGTAATCTATTGTGGCTAGGATATAGGCTTCTCCTACAAATGACTTTAGTGTTATTGGTCCTACGATATCCAATATCCATGCATCAAAAGGCTATGAAGCAATTGTAGGGTGTAATGGTTTCGACGGTTGATGTATGAAGTTGGCGTGGAATTGGCAGGCTTGGCACCTTTTGGCGTACTTCAGGAAATCCTTTACCATGCTTGGCCAGTAGTAACTCATTTTTTGAGCTCGAAATGTAGTTTTGGTCCAGACTGATGCGCTCTGTATACGCCTAAGTGTGCTTCTTCCATGGCTTGATTGGCTTCTTCCATGGCTTGATTGGCTTCTTCCTCACGTAGGCATCTTAGAAGTACTCCTTCAAAAGAGCGTCGGTAGAGTGTTCCTTTGTAGTAGAGGAAACAAGGTCCTTGTCTAGGATTGTCTGAAAGCTTTCCATGCTCCAAATAGTCAATCAGTGGTTGTCTCCACTCTTCAGTGTTGATTGGAAGTACTGAGATGATGTTTGTATTATCCAGTAGCATTTTAGTGATCGGGATCACCCATCTTTGGCAAACTGGCACGTCCACAACTTCGTTTTCTCTTAGCGCCATACTTGAGGCTAGGTTAGCGAGAGCATCCGCCATTTAATTTTCTTTTCTTGGCACATGTTCTAGTTTCATGACCTTGAACTTTTGTAGCAGTTGAGTTGCTAGTCAGAAGTATAGGACGAGATCATCTTTCCTCACTTCATATTCAGCGAAGAGTTGATTGATTATGAGCTTGCAGTTGCCATACATTTCTAGCATTTTGATTTCCATGTCAATTGCCATTTGGAATCCAATAATCAATGCTTGGTACTCGACGACGTTGTTGAAGCATAGCTCGCTTAATCGGAAGGAATATGGTAGTACTTGTCTCTGTGGTGACATGAATACTACTCCTGCCCCTCCCTATTTTCTCGTGCGGATCCATTGAAGAACATTGTCCATGTCGAGAAGATGTCGACGTAGAACACCTTCTCATTAGGCAAGTCGTCTGAGATTTTCCAATCGGCTGGGATTGGGTGATCTGCAAGGAAGTCTACTAGCGCTAGTCCCTTGACAGCATTAGCTAGGACGTAGATGATCTCATATTGATTGAGAAGCAATGCCCATTTAGCTAGTCGCCCTGTCAAAACTGGTTTGGACATGACTTATTTGACCGGGTCAGCTTTAGCAACCAAGTGGATGGTGTAAGCATGCATGTAGTGTCTTAGCTTTTGGACAACAAAGACTAAGGCAAGGCACATCTTCTCGATTGGTGAGTAGTTGAGCTCGGCACCAGTGAGAGTTATACTTAGGTAGTAGAGTGCTCTTTTCTTTTGGTCTTCATTTTCTTGTGCCGAGAGTGCTTTAATGGAACCCTTTTGCGCGGCAATGTATAGGATGAACGGCTTTCTAGGCACGGGTGCTCCTAAGTTAGGTGGGCTTACCAGGTGATAAGCTTATATTTTACATCAAATTAACTTGTCTTTTCTTTAACGTTCCTTATATTTTTGAGCTATTTACTTTGTTTTTGTGTTTTGTAGGATTTGTCAAGCAAAGAAAATATAACTAGCATAAGTGGGACTTTAAGTAACAAATTCGTCAAAACTGTCTGTGCAGGTCAGCTGACTTTGGAAGAAAGTTGCGGACAGCTCAGAATGCATTAGAGAATGAACCTTATATGCCTGGAAAGCTACAGATGTCTATTTTCTGGACCATTTCGTGGATTGATATTATCATTTTTCCAGAAGAAGTTATGGCCATTTTAACACTGAAAGGTTGACAAGAGGCTGAGCAGTTTGTAACTGCAATGAAAGCAATAAACCCAATAAATCTAGCAGCCAAAACTGATGCAGTCAAGAACAAGCCAGCTGACACCTATTCAAATATCAGAGGAAATGGAATTAAAGATGAGGATTAAGTGGGAGTAATGGGCATAAAGGCTACCTAAAGAGTTACAATTGTTTTACCATTTCCTTTGACTTATTGTTATCACTTAATGGCTGTTAGTGTGAGTTATGGAGAAGAAACTGGGGCAGCAAGCAAGAACAAAAAGGCTGCAGGTTGCAGCGGCAAAGTGGGGAAAAAAATTAAAAAAAAAAGAAAAAAAAATGGAAAGGTGCAGCTGACGAAAATGGGAGGGAAGAAAGCAAGGCAATAAGAAGTTGGACAAGGAAAAGGGAAGCAATAGAGGAAGGAGGAAATCTTGGCATTCTCTTCTTTCGGTTTTATCTACTCAAACTCATGTCTTTCTTTTGGTTTTATTTAAGAATTATGTGTAACTAAATTTTTAGTAGTTAGGGGTTGTTTTGAAGCCCCGAATATGATTGCAAATGTGTTATGACATTTCCCTTCAATTTCTTTTATGAAAGGATGAAAATTGCTTCACTACTTGTCTCATTGATGAATTCCTTATGTGTTTTCTATGGATGCATACATAGTAAGCATATCTAGGATTCTAATATTTTGAATATGTGTGTGCCTGCCCTTGTCGAATGAGGACCTACATATGTTCTAGAGTAGTACTTGTTAATTGCGATTAACATGTGAACCTTTTTCTAGGATAAGTAAGACAACGCTAGTACTTACGATGCCTTGTGATGATTCAAAATCTTTTTGTTCTTAATGATTTGTACTTGTCAAATCTATGAACAGGCCATTCTAGATTGCATGCTAGGGACTAAGTTAAGTTGGAAACGCCATTCTCTTAACATACTACATAAGAAAGAGTAATAGGTTGAGTTCTAACATTGAGACAACTTGAGCATTGTCATTCGGAAATAAAAGGAATTTGAATGAAACATAACATGTTTGCATGATTATTTGGTGGTGGATACCCTAACTTGTTTTTTCTTAATTTGAGAACTACTTAAAATATGTTTTTGTCCTGTTTTTGTTCGATTTAATTTAAATAACAAATAACCTCCAAAAATCCCAAAAATTTGTGTGAGTGTATCTCTTTGTGTCTAGTGTCTTCATATAAAATTTCGTAAACTTTAGATAAGTGTAGGTTGGTCTAATAATTATTTTTCGGTGGCTGGTCAGTAGGGACATCAACCCAATTTTTGTGACATTTTAAGTAGTTAGATAAAACAATCTTCTGGGGGAAAGAACCTTATTTTCATATACTACAATTGACAAATTTTAGTGTTAATAAGGAAAATCAATAGGACATTTGTGTGCTACTTTGTGGTGTGCTTTTAATCTTATCACCATGTACCTTTTTATGCTTTTGAAGGCATTGCAACAAGTGCCATCCCATATGAATGGAGCGTCCTTCTTCATGAGTCGACTAAAGGTTGACAGAGTCCAGCAAGGTTAGAGATGAAACGCCTAATGAAGGCTAGCTGTCCTTGTAGACTTTTCAGCTCGTGTAGATTTCTTGGCTTGGGCATGCTTTGAATGGCCTTAATCTTTGATTGGTCTTCTTCAATGCCACGGTGCTTGACAATGAAGCCTAGGAACTTCCTAGAAGTGACGCCAAATGCACACTTCAATGGGTTCATCTTGAGGTTGTAGTACCGTAGTTTGACGAACACCATTTTTAAATCCTTCAAGTGATCGGAACTCTTCTCGGTCTTGACAACTACGTCATCTACGTAACATTCTACATTTTTGTGTAGCATGTCATTGAAGATTTTCTGCACTGCGAGTTGATAAGTAGCCCTAGTGTTCTTCAAGCCAAGGGGTACCTTGTAGCAGTAGATATCTTTTGGAGTGCGAAGGCTGTTAGTTCCTCGTCTTCGGGAGCCATGCGGATTTGGTTGTATCCAGATGAGCCTTCCATGAATGACGGTGCTTGGTGGCCAATGGTCGAATCCACCATGATTTCGATGAATGGCAAGGGAAAGTCATCATTCGGGCAAACATCATTGAGGTCTCAGAAGTCTATGCAAACATGTATTTGTCTAGATTTTTTAAGGACAATGACGATGTTGGAGATCCACTTAGGGTATTGCACCTCTCGAATGAAGCCTTATTCGATTAGCTTGTCAATCTCGACCCCAATTTGAGGGATGAGCTCGGATCGATAGCGTCTTTGAGTTGCTTTATCGATCGCGTTCCAGGCTTAACTGCAAGATGATCTTTGTACTCCATTAGCAGTTAGTTGATAGGATTAAAAACACACCACAAAGTAGCACACAAATATCCTATTGATTTTCCTTATTAACACTAAGATTTGTCGATTGTAGCATATGAAAATAAGGGTCTTTCCCGCAGAAGATTGTTTTATCTAACTACTTTAAATGTCACAAAAACTGGGTTGCTGTCCCTACTGACCAGCCACTGAAAAATAATTATTAGACCAACTTACACTTATCTAAAGTCTACGAAATTTTATATGCAGATACTAGACACACAGAGATACACTCACACAAATTTTTGGGATTTTTGGAGTTGATTTGATATTTAAATTAAATCGAACAAAAACAGGACAGAAACAAATTTTAAGTAGTAAAAATAGATTGTAGTTCACAAGTTAAGAAAATGAGTTAGGGGAAGTGCTATCCACCACCAAATAATCATGCAAACAAGTTATGTTTCATTCAAATTCCTTTTATTTCCGGATGAAGATGCTCAAGTTGGCTCAATGTTAGAACTCAACCTATTACTCTTTCTTATGTGGTATGTTAAGAGAATGGCGTTTTCAACTTAACTTAGTCCCTAGCATGCAATCTAGAATGGCGTGTTCATAGATTTAACAAGTAGAAATCATTAAGAATGAAAAGAGTTTGAGTCATCACAAGGCATCGTAAGTACTGGCGTTGTCTTACTTATCCTAGAAATTGGTTCACATGTTAATCGCAATTAACAAGTACTACTCTAGAACATATGTAGGTCCTCATTCGACAAGGGCAGGCACACATATATTCATAGCATTAGAATCCTAGATATGGTTACTAAGTATGCATCCGTAGAAAACACATAAAGAATTCATCAATGAGATAAGTAGTGAACCAATTTTCATCCATTCATAAAAGAAATTGAAACGAAATGTCATAACACATTTGCAATCATATTCGGGGCTTCAAAACAGCCCCTAACTACTAAAAATTTAGTTATACATAATTCTTAAATAAAACCAAAAGAAAGACATGAGGCCTCTGCCTATTTCTTTTCTTCCCTAATTCTGCTTTTAAACCAATTCTTGCTGCATAATTTTCTTCTCCTTAACTCACCCACTAATAGCCATTTAGTGATGACAATAAGTGAGAGGAAATGGTAAAACAATTGTAACTCTTTGGGTAGCCTTTATGCCAATTACTCCCTCTTAATCCTCATCTTTAATTTCATTCCCTTTTATATTTGAATAAGTGTCAGCTGGCTTGTTCTTTACTGCATCAGTTTTGGCTGCTAGATTGATTGGATTTATTGCTTTCATTTCAGTTACAAACTGCTCAGCCTCTTGTCAACCTTTCAATGTTAACACGGCCATAACTTCTTCTAGAAAAATGATATCAACAATCCGAAAAATGATCCAGAAAATAGACATCCGTAGCTTTCCAAGCATATAAAGGTCATTCTCTAATTCATTCTGAGCTGTCCGAAACTTGCTTCCAAAGTCAGTTGACCTGCACAGACAGTTTTGATGAATTTGTTACTTAAAATCCCATTTATGCTATTTTTATTTTCTTTGCTTGAAAAATCCTACAAAACACAAAAACAAAGTAAATAGCTGCAAAATATAAGGAACTAACTAAGGAAAGGCAAGTGAATTCGATGTAAAATATATATAAATATGAGCTTATCAAATACCCCCACACTTAGCTTTTGCTAGTCCTCGAGCAAAATGAAGAAAACATGAAAAACATTAGCTTCCCCCTATGTGACCCTCATAGAATTTCATTCAAAAAAAACAAATAATCAAGAACCTTAGCTAGCACCAAACAAGCTAATCCAAGCTCATCTTCCTATTCAAATGTTAGCAGTAACCTTTTAATCATCCTTGAAGTGTAGTGTGTGTAATAGCCCTGCTAATGCAATTTCAAGTTTTTTTAGAACACCACATGCAAACTATGACCTTCTCACGAGACATACACTCAATCACACATATGTTTAGTTTAACGTGTTTCGCTCAAAGAATCAAATGTGAAAGATCTACCATAAGCTTGCATAAAGATCACATCTCCAAAATCATAATTGCAAAACTTAAATCAAGAGGACTTTTATTGGATGTAATGGGGCTTAGGGAGAGGGTTATTGAAATGAAAGGATAGGTAAACACAAGTTCCAAGCTACATTGCAAGAAATTCTCTTGTTGAGATTTATAAGAACTCGAGCTCTCCAGCCACTCTACTAACACCTCCAACCACACCCCTAAACTGAAACTTAAAAATTTGCTTTGTATACAATTTTTCTTTTTTCTCTTTTTTTTTTTCTCTCTTTCTTTTTCTTTATTTTTTTTATGAAGCATAACTAAATACAAACATGAAATACCCCCACACTTATTCTTTTGCCAAACTCCTTCAAAGTACTTCACAAACATTTCTCATAAGACAATTTCGCATTGCTCACTAGCTAGCTTGGAAAGGGTAAGGAAAAATGTTTAAGGTATAAGGGTAGACATATCTGGTGATAAGAAATAAAAAGGCTCAACATATACGGCTCAAATTGGCAATCTAATGATATCACTTTTCTTTAGGAAACATGCTTATTTGGGCCATGGTGATAAACCTAATGCCTCTATCATTTTCAAGTTCATGCAATCAATGACAAACATTTCGAAAGATCGTTACGCAAGTTCTAGAGATGTAAGTCACATAAGTTCATCACACATGAAAGAATATGAGTGTATGAAAAATGCACACACTTTCGATAGGCTCAAAAACTCACATAGGATGTATATGGTCACTATGTTCACATGCAAAGCTTTAAGTCATGCTTTAGTCTCACATCAACAAGGCTATGTGCATTTGGTTTTTCAAAGATGATTAAACATGTACAAAACTAACAAGAGAATCATGAATTTCACACAACACATGCTTACTAAGTTCTTGATCACCGTGGTTCAAATTCAATCCAATTATATCATTGGGTCGGGAAACTAACAAAAATCTACTTCAAAACAATAAAGAAAATGAGACAATATTTTTGGATTTTCAAATCTTCCTAATTTTTTATAATTTTTTTTTTGGGTTTTTGTTAGAGTAAACAAAACTAATTAAGAAAACAAAAAGAAACAACACGGACACAAATCAAACCAGTTCGTAGTCGAAGATACAAAAAAATTTCAATTTGGTCATTTTTTCAATCCTTACCCCCAAACTTAAACTGGACATTGTCCCCAATGTCAGAAAACACAATAATGCATAAAATAAAAATAAAAATAAAATAAAATAATAAGAAACAAAATGAAGCATTTGGATTGAAAACTTCCCCAATTTGCAATAAAATCAAGCGATGACCCCCAAACTTCAATTCTGCAATCAACTCCAAGGGTGGACATAACCAAAAGTTCCTCCACATCATGCTTCACAAAAGATCCTGACATAGGGCTGGTTCTTGGCCCTTCGAGTATGCATATACTACAAAGAGTACCTAAAATAAAAACAAAAACAAAAACAAAAACAAAAATTAGACAAGAAGAGAAAACAATAGAAAAAAAAAAGTAATTAGAAATAACAATCCCCAGCGACACGGCGCCAAAAATTTGATAGGATTAAAAACACACCACAAAGTAGCACACAAATATCCTATTGATTTTCCTTATTAACACTAAGATTTGTCGATTGTAGCATATGAAAATAAGGGTCTTTCCCGCAGAAGATTGTTTTATCTAACTACTTTAAATGTCACAAAAACTGGGTTGCTGTCCCTACTGACCAGCCACTGAAAAATAATTATTAGACCAACTTACACTTATCTAAAGTCTACGAAATTTTATACGCAGATACTAGACACACAGAGATACACTCACACAAATTTTTGGGATTTTTGGAGTTGATTTGATATTTAAATTAAATCGAACAAAAACAGGTCAGAAACAAATTTTAAGTAGTAAAAATAGATTGTAGTTCACAAGTTAAGAAAACGAGTTAGGGGAAGTGCTATCCACCACCAAATAATCATGCAAACAAGTTATGTTTCATTCAAATTCCTTTTATTTCCGGATGAAGATGCTCAAGTTGGCTCAATGTTAGAACTCAACCTATTACTCTTTCTTATGTGGTATGTTAAGAGAATGGCGTTTTCAACTTAACTTAGTCCCTAGCATGCAATCTAGAATGGCGTGTTCATAGATTTAACAAGTAGAAATCATTAAGAACAAAAAGAGTTTGAGTCATCACAAGGCATCGTAAGTACTGGCGTTGTCTTACTTATCCTAGAAATTGGTTCACATGTTAATCGCAATTAACAAGTACTACTCTAGAACATATGTAGGTCCTCATTCGACAAGGGCATGCACACATATATTCATAGCATTAGAATCCTAGATATGCTTACTAAGTATGCATCCGTAGAAAACACATAAAGAATTCATCAATGAGATAAGTAGTGAACCAATTTTCATCCATTCATAAAAGAAATTGAAACGAAATATCATAACACATTTGCAATCATATTCGGGGCTTCAAAACAGCCCCTAACTACTAAAAATTTAGTTATACATAATTCTTTAATAAAACCAAAAGAAAGACATGGGGCCTCCGCCTATTTCCTTTCTTCCCTAATGCTGCTTTTAAACCAATTCTTGCTGCATAATTTTCTTCTCCTCAACTCACCCACTAATAGCCATTTAGTGATGACAATAAGTGAGAGGAAATGGTAAAACAATTGTAACTCTTTGGGTAGCCTTTATGCCAATTACTCCCTCTTAATCCTCATCTTTAATTTCATTCCCTTTTATATTTGAATAAGTGTCAGCTGGCTTGTTCTTTACTGCATCAGTTTTGGCTGCTAGATTGATTGGATTTATCGCTTTCATTTCAGTTACAAACTGCTCAGCCTCTTGTCAACCTTTCAGTGTTAACACGGCCATAACTTCTTCTAAAAAAATGATATCAACAATCCGCAAAATGCTCTAGAAAATAAACATCCGTAGCTTTCCAAGCATATAAAACTCATTCTCTAATTCATTCTGAGCTGTCCGAAACTTGCTTCCAAAGTCAGCTGACCTGCACAGACAGTTTTGATGTTACTTAAAATCCCATTTATGCTATTTTTATTTTCTTTGCTTGAAAAATCCTGCAAAACACAAAAACAAAGTAAATAGCTCCAAAATATAAGGAACTAACTAAGGAAAGGCAAGTGAATTCGATGTAAAATATATATAAATATGAGCTTATCATTAGTAGTACTCCTCGATCTCGTCCGCACTTAGTAGTGTACTTGAGCACTTTGAGATCATCAATCGTGGCTTGTATCCCATCATCGAGTTGTGGTGGCACAACAGTGATGTCCTCTTTGGGGATTTCATCTTATTTGTCTTCTTGGATCGTGATGTGGAAGATGTCTTGGACCTCCTTTTCAGTGCCATCCCCTTGGGCTTGTTGGCGTGAAGAGTGGCCAATATGGACAATGATGCGCCTCTTTACCTTTAGTTGTCCTTTTGTGTCAACTTCCAAGGTCGCTTAGCGATTTATCGTTAAAGGAATCGAGCTTCGAACGTCGTCTTTTTCGCTAGACCGTCGAGCTTTTCTTCCTTTGCCGTTGTCTTCCTCTTTCTAGAAGGTTTCTTGGTTTCTTTGAGTCTTTCCAAAGCCGAACGTTGAAGTGATAAAAGCTTAGCACACAAATTAAACCCTATTTTATGTAGTTGTAGTGTGAATAAGTAGGGATCGTTCTAGGGCGGGGATTAGGAGGGACTGCTAATCTACTCAAATTTGACTCAAAAACACTTAACTAGACTCCAATGACTCAAAACAAACTAAATTGACTCAAAACAGCACAAAACAAACAAACTGACTCAAAATAGAAACTAAGGGGATGTTTGGACGAAATCTGACTCACTTTGACTTAAAACACTAAAAGAAACAGATTTGGACAGGTTCTAACTAAGTAAACACGAATTAAAAAAGGGGGGGGGGATTGGTTTTGACGAATTTAAAGTAAAAACAAACAAATTAAAGACTCTAAGCAACTTGGTACGAAATTGGGGTGATAGATGGGTGAAAGGCTAGCTAGAGGGTTCATTTTCCACACATGACACATATGCATACAAATCGATTTCCAGTTATTCTTTCTATAAACCATGAATGACAATGCCCCAAGTTAACCGTGAACAACACTAATTAACCATCAGATTTTCCTAAGTTCCTTGAATTGGACTCAGTGTCGCAACCAAATTATTCTAATCAAGTTCCCTACATGAACAGCATGATAGAGATACATATCAAAGATCATTAAGTTCTGTGAAAATCATATGCATTGACAAGGCATTCGTAACTATGAACAACATGATACTCCTGCCAGGATTTTACTTAATGCGATCATGACTAGCGACCTCCACTACTTACAAATATAAGTTCATAACTATTAGGTGAAACTCCCTGATCTTTTAGCATCAAATTCATGCATGCAAACTAAGTGTGCACCCTTAACCCACATACAAGAATAAGTTATCAATCAAGCAGTTAAGCAAATTGCATTCACGATTTATGAAACAATAACTGGATGTAATCAATTCATATGCAATATATGTTCATGGCTTTGAATTCTCCTCTAGCTGAAACGAGTTTAGCTCCTCATGTTTGCAATTAAACAAAGATGACTTAAATTAAACATTGAAATAATCAAAAGATAGAAAACATCTAGAAACGTTCCAGCAACCCAAAGCTTGAATGGCAGGGCACGACACTAAGTTCTCTCCTCTCTTTCCTTGTAGCTGCGGCATAATGAAGTGTGTGTGGTGGTGGTGGGTGGTGTGCTATGCGATTTGTGGTGAGGGGTGGTGAATGAAAGCTGCGGCATTGAATAGTATTTATAGGCTGGGATGCACGGCATTGGTAGCTTTGGAGAAGGATTTGGTAGCCCAAACCAATAAGGAAAAGGTCACTTCTAAAGCATATTCCAGGGAGGATAAGGAGATGTTCTTGTGACAGGTTTCTACAAGGACAAGGGATAGGGTAGGTGGCACCTTTCTAGGCTTCTAGAAAGGGGTGGTGCGACAGGAATTTAGGAGAGGGATTAGGGCCTCTAGAACCATGTCTTTAGGTGTTCTAATGTACTTAGGAATCCTCCTTGCAGCTGGAACTTAGGTAGATTAGGATTAGGATAAGGTTAGGATAAGATAAGGTAGTTTGGATAAGATAAGATAAGGTTTTGGATATGTTTGGGATAATGCTCCTTGTTTCTTGCTGATTCCTTATCTTCCTTGTCTTAACTTTATTTTCCCCATCTCTTGAGCATATTCCTAGCCTCTTGAACTTCAAATTCGTCCATCCACCTTGCTCCACTGATGTGCTATCCATTCCAAGCCCAAAACTGCTCTAAAATGCTCCAAATTCCCTCTTTTTGCCAACTTTGTCATTTGAACCTGAAAACACACGAAAATAGCTTAGCTTTTGCTAGTCCTCGAGCAAAACAAAAGAAACAACCTAGACCTTCCAACGTTCACCTCAGGGATTTCCAATGAAAAATGACATATTAAAAATCACTACTCCCACAGATTTCAGCCATCCCTACCCTCGAGCACATACTTAATCACAGTCTCCACTCACTAGCTCACATTTAATCAATTAAAACAATGTTTTGAATGTAGTAACATGCCTTAGAGAATTCACTCAATTCCTCATTGGATATAGTCTCTATTTTCACACAGATTTTCTGACTACACTCCCTATACTAGGTATATGTGAGAAGATTGATGTAAACATGTAGACTAACACTCACATATGTTTATAACAAAGAAGGCACTTTCTGGAGTTATTAATGTATGTGTATATATATGATCTCATGAACGGAATGCCACTACTTAGACACGAGAACTAGGGATACCATATGCTCGTACCAATCCCAACCTCCACATTACTGAACACACAACAATCAAGATTGAAGTCTAAGGGTTGTAACGGGGTTAGGGGTATTGGCTAACAAAGAAAGGTAAGGATAAACAAAAGTTCTTAAAGTGATAGTAAGCAAAGTAATGAAATCAGCACTTAGAATTCACTTTTGAATGCAAAAACCAACTTTAAACACAAGGGGATATTCACACTACACTTAGGGCCAGATTCAAACTTTTGGACCCTTTCTTGAACAACCAATACTTGCGAGTTCATTCTCACTTATTTTGAACTCTTTTTCTTTCTTTTCACACAATTTTCTCTATTTTTCTTTCTTTTTCTACGATTTTTTTTTCCTGTGCCCTTTTCTTTCTTTGGCACATTTTCTAACAGATTTCCTACGAAAATCCCTTCCCCCACACTTGTTTTTCTGCATAATGTCGATCAAAAGGAATTCCCTCTAAGTCATGCTCCACTATTCTTTAAGAACAAGGGTATGGATAGTCCTATTCTAGGCTAGGTAAGATTAATGTGGGCTAACAAAGAAAACAGGCTAACTAAGGCTCAAAGGGTTTAAACCTACAATACGTATGCAAGGGGTAAGGCATTTTGGCTCTGGTTTAACTAAACAACTTCATCTTGTTATTTGTTATGCACTCAATTTTATGCCTTGAATGAAACGGGTATGAGTTCTAGTATTTGGATCTATAATGATGAAACGCATTCTAAGTAGCAACCAAGCAAAGAAACAATAAGATCATGCAACGACTTTAGAAAACAAAAAAATCACAGATTAATAACTCTCCAAACAAAGTTTAGGCTCAAGTCTTTCAGGGTTGTAGCGTTAGTTTGAGTTCCTTCCTTCAAGCATGTTACAAAAACTGATTTTTTCCTTTGTGATTAAATGTGAATTCGTAAATTACAACTACAACTAAGCATAAACCAAAGAGCATATCAAACTTCCATCCATGTTTGTAACTTTGTTTAACAGTCATGCTATTAAAAATCAAATCCTCATCATTGTGTTGGAAGGTACACTAAGACACAAACAAACACACAAAAACGACTCTTTTTGGTTTTTTTGAAAACTTTTTCGAATTTTTTTTCAAATTTTCGTATTTTTCTTTCAAAACACATTAAAACACTTCGAAACACAATAAAAACACTTAAAAACAGTGAGAAACAACTCGAGAAGTGATAGGCGATAAAATCCCACGAAAATCAATGAAAAACACTTTGTTTACCCCCCACATTTAAACCAAACATTGTCCTCAATGTTTCAAACATAGACTCACACGCAAGCAATCAAAACAACACAACTAACAATCATGACAGTTATGGCAAAGTAAAAGCAATAAAGAGTAGGGTTAGAGAATGCAAATCTGGTTTTGGAGCCGAAGATTCCTATGTCTTCTTTATTTGAACTCATGGGTTGCCTCCCAAGAAGCGCTTGCTTTAACATCTTCCAGCCGGATCGTTTTAAGCTTGTATAGAGCCCACGGCATGGAGGGGTATATCCTCCACGACATGCTCCTCGAAACGTCCATGCATTGGGTCTTTGAATGGAAGGGTATAGTGATCCTTCCTGTTTTTGGTGTTTCGCTTCCTTAAGTCAACGTGAACTCTCCCACCACCTTGAATTTGATTAGGTACCTGCACCAAAGAAGGTAACAGCCTATTATTTGAAATGGGAATCACAATTGGAATAGGTGGCTCACCCATGTACTGCGATGTTGGCTCAAAAGTAGCAGCACTATCAACAAATTCACTATGGGTGCTCTCGGCCAAATTGGGTCTTTTGATGGCAGGGGCGTGTCCCTTGTGCTTTACTCCAATTGCCTCTTCGTTGGTGGTTCGAAATGCATCCTTCTTAATTGGTGCTGAACGTTGTTGCCTTATATTTTTAATTACATCAATGGCAAAACAAGAACGAACATCATTAGGATTCTCAATAGATTCAGAAACTTTAAAGTTAATTATATCGCCACCAAACTCCATAGTTAACGCTCCCTTGGCCACATCAATCTTGGTGTGGGCTGTTTTCATGAAAGGTCATCCAAGTAAGATTGGCGATGGTGGAGAGTGGGCTGAGTCTTCCATGTCAAGCACATAAAAATCTGCTGGAAAAATCAAATGGTCTACCTGCACAAAAACATCTTCCAAAACTCCATTCGGATATGATTAGATCGATCGGCTAATTGAATAATAACACCATCATTTTTAAGCTCACCTAGATTCATAGATGCATAAACAGAATACGACATGACATTAATTGAAGCACCTAAATCTAGCATAGCATGTTCAAACCTTGGATTACCCATTACGCAAGGGATAGTAAAACTACCTAGATCTTAGCATTTAGGTGGCAGCTTTCTTTGCAACATTGCAGAGACATTTTCACTTACATGTACCACCTCTTTCTCCCGAATTTGTTTCCTTGTACTTCGGAATTTGCTTTATTGCATCAAGGAGTGGGATATTGACATGCACCTTCCTAAACGTCTCCAGAATGTCTTTTTCATCTTCTTCGTTCCAGGCTTTCATAAATTGACGAGGGAAAAGAGTATTGGGTGGAATTACGTTAGAAGTAACTGGATTTGGGCTTACCTTGGTTGTTTTGGACGACATAGAGGGCTTAGGGGGCTGCGGCAAGGGAAGTTCTACCCTTGTCGTGGCTTTGTCCAATGTTTCATCCTCTTGCTGCAACTTTTCATCCTCCACTTGGCTGATTTGGACGTTTTGGGGCTGGTTCCAACCTCTTTGCCACTTCTCAATGTGATAGTGTTGGCGGTTTCAAATCTTTCCTTCGGATTCACAATGGTTGAACTAGGCAGTTTGCCTTGTTCTCTAAACTGTCCCATGAATTCCGCTATTTGCCCTATTTGATTTTTCATTTCGGGCACCTCCCCATAAATTTGATTTTTCAATTCGCCGACGTCTTTGGCTTGATTTTGTACCTCTTTGGCTTGATTATGTACGCTCTGCGTCAAAGAGGTTAATAATTTAAGAATTGTATCACTATCCATTGACGAACCTGAATTTGGTTGGGCAGATTGTGGTTGAGGTTGTGTTGGTGCAAATGGTCTTTGAAATATCCCGGGAGGTGGCTGTTGAAATCCTCATTGTTGTTGAGTTTGTTGAAGCTCCCTCTACTTCATGTTTGGGTGATCTCTCCACCCCTGATTGTAAGTGTTGGAGTATGGATGTGTTGGAGTATGGATCATACTTTGGCTGATTTTGGCCTTGGTACCCATTGGCGTTGGCACTTTCCCATCCCACATTCTCTATCAATTGAGGGCATTGATCCGAAGGATGTCCTTGTATAGAGCACACGCCATAAGTACTTATTCCTTGTATTTTTGATCCTTCTGCAACCTATGATACAAGAACAGTGAGATTAGCCAATTGAGATTGAATTTCAGAAATTGCACTAACCTCATTCACTTGAGTTTGCCGTGGGGGGTCCCTTTGTCCAACTCATTCGTATTGTTGTGCATTCAAGGCTCGATTCACAATTAAGATCTTTGCATCAACCGGTGTTTTGTCAACCCAAGCTTCTCCTGCCGAGGCATCTAGCATTTGTCTTTCAATTGGAAGAAGTCCTTCGTAGAAATATTGAATTAGAAGCTCTTCTTTCATTTGATGTTGAGAGCATGATGCAACGTCTTGAAACGTTCATAATACGCTGGAAAGGATTCTCCTTGATTTTGTTGAATTCCACTAATTCTCTTCCTTAAAAGAATGACTCTTGACGTTGGGAAGAATTTTTCTAAAAATGCTCTCTTCATGCTTTCCCAAGAAGTGACGATTCCAGGTGCCAATTCGAATAGCCAATCCTTAGCCTTTTCAAACAAAGAGAATGAAAGGCTTTCATCTTCAAAATATTCCCAATGACGTTGATTGGGGTCATGCTCGAACAAACAACTGCAAATTCCTTCCAGTGCTTGCTTGGATCTTCCATGTACAGCCCATGGTATTTGGGAATGTGATACAGCAAGCTAGACTTCAATTCGAATTCATTGGTCTTGCATGGAGTTGCCCTAGGATATTGAATACATAGAGGCACAACATTGTCCAATCCCAAGGCTGAAATTTCCTAGATTGTTCGATTATTCATAGCCATGGCTTGTTCTTCCTCTTCCTCTTCTTCTTCTTCAAATTCAGATTCAGCGCTAGAACTAGGTGGATTAGGTTCTGGCTGCTTGCTCTTCCTTCTCTAACTTCCTTCAAAATCGTCGTCAAACTCCAAGATATGTGCACGAAATGGTTGAGAGCTCCAAGTCATAAACTAGTACCTAAAACAAAGAAACAAAACAAAATCAGAACACAAAGCTAAAAGACACGAAAATAAACAGAAGGGAGATTAGCAATGTTGCTAATCCCCGGCAACAGCGCCAAAATTTGGGTTGATAAAAGCTTAGCACACAAATTAAACCCTCTTTTATGTAGTTGTAGTATGAATAAGTAGGGATCGTTCTAGGCCGGGGATTAGGAGGGACTGCTAATCTATTCAAATTTGACTCAAAAACACAAAACTAAACTTAAAAACACTTAACTAGACTCTAATGACTCAAAACAAACTAAACTAACTCAAAACAGCACAAAACAAACAAACAGACTCAAAATAGAAACTAAGGGGATGTTTGGACGAAATCTGACTCACTTTGACTCAAAACACTAAAAGAAACAGATTTGGACAGGTTCTAACTAAGTAAACACGAATTATAAAAGGGGGGGGGGATTGGTTTTGACAAATTTAAAGTAAAAACAAACAAATTAAAGACTCTAAGCAACTTGGTACGAAATTGGGGTGATAGATGCGTGAAAGGCTAGCTAGAGGGTCCTTCTCCACACATGACACATATGCATACAAATTGATTTCCAGTTATTCTTCATATAAACCATGAATGACAATGCCCCAAGTTAGCCGTGAACAACACTAATTAACCATCATATTTTCCTAAGTTCATTGAATTGGACTCAGTGTCACAACCAAATTATTCTAATCAAGTTCCCTACATGAACAACATGATAGAGATACATATGAAAGATCATTAAGTTCTGTGAAAATCATAAGCATTGACAAGGCATTCGTAACTATGAACAGCCTGATACTCCTGCCAGGAATTTTACTTAACGCGATCTTGACTAACGACCTCCACTACTTATAAATATAAGTTCATAACTACTAGGTGAAACTCCCTTATATTTTATCAAATTCATGCATGCAAACTAAGTGTGCACCCTTAACCCACATACAAGAATAAGTTATCAATCAAGCAGTTAAGCAAATTGCATTCACGATTTATGAAACAATAACTGGATGTAATCAATTCATATGCAATATATGTTCATGGCTTTGAATTTGCCTCTAGCTAAAATGAGTTTAGCTCCTCATGTTTGCAATTAAACAAAGATAACTTAAATTAAACATTGAAATAATCAAAAGATAGAAAACGCCTAGAAACATTCCAGCAATCCAAAGCTTGAATGGCAGGGCACGACACTAAGTTCTCTCCTCTTATTCCTTGCAGCTGCGGCATAATGAAGTGTGTGGTGGTGGTGGTGGGTGGTGTGCTATGCGATTTGTGGTGAGGGGTGGTGAATGAAAGCTACGACATTGAATGGTATTTATAGGCTGGGATGCACGGCATTGGTAGCTATGGAGAAGGATTTGGCAGCCCAAACCACCAAGGAAAAGGTCACTTCTAAAGCATATTCCAGGGAGGATAAGGAGATGTTCTTGTGACAGGTTTCTAGAAGGACAAGGGATAGGGTACGCGGCACCTTTCTAGGCTTCTAGAAAAGGGTGGTGCGACAAGAATTTAGGAGAGGGATTAGGGCTTCTAGAATCATGTCTTTAGGTGTCCTAATGTACTTAGGAATCCTCCTTGCAGCTGGAACTTAGGTAGATTAGGATTAGGATATGGTTAGGATAAGATAAGGTAGTTTGGATAAGATAAGATAAGGTTTTGGATAATGTTTGGGATAATGCTCCTTGTTTCTTGCTGATTCCTTATCTTCCTTATCTTAACTTTATTTTCTCCATCTCTTGAGCATATTCCTAGCCTCTTGAACTTCAAATTCGTCCATCCGCCTTGCTCCACTGATGTGCTATCCATTCCAAGCCCAAAACTGCTCTAAAATGCTCCAAATTGCCTCTTTTTGCCAACTTTGTCATTTGAACCTGAAAACACACGAAAATAGCTTAGAACACTTTAATAAATAGAAACTAACTACGTAAATGCAGGAAAACAAGCTAACTAAGTCGCATAAATATGCTCCTATCAAACGTCACAGAGGAGAGCTAACCGTGTCGCTTTGTTTCTTAGGTTTTGACAATCTTTCGAAAACAGAGCTTAGGGTGTTGGCGTGTTAAGCCGCTTGAAGATGGAAGTTCAGTTTTGACGTCCAATGCAATCAAGTGCTGAAATTCTAGGTTTTGAATGATTCAGTCTATCAAAGACTTTTTGGAAATGTGCCCTAAAACCAATCATATGATGATACTTTACGGACATTTCACATGTTAAACTAATCTAGTTTAATATAAAGGGCAAAGATTATTGTTTCAAGCTGTCTCATATAAAGGTTATGTGCTTAAACGATAAGTCCAAGGAATATGCTATTAGGAGAATGTCATCTAAAGAAGTTAGATTCATGAGACCATTCTCTTTTGTATACATATCCTAAATGTTCCTGATCATAGGATTGCCAATTGGGCATTGACAGTCCGCTAAGATCAGTACGTGCTATGTCTTCTCTTAGGGAGAGTGACAGGTCTCGAGTCATTGGTGTGAATGACACCAAGACAAGCATGTAGGTGCTCGATAGAGAATGAGTCCACTGAATGCGATCAACGAGGAGTTCTCATATTCATGTCATATGAGAACTCATGGTTGGGATAATGCAAAGTAGTCATTTGACCTGAGGCATCACAGTTGTCTTGTGGTTAGGTCCTTGATCTTTGACTATGTCAAAGTCACTCCGTCAGAGGGTGTCCACGGCATAGTTGGGGTTAAGCCACTTAGCCATGGAGGCAAGTGAATGCGCAACAAGGGATCTCTAACCTTCAAACTGTTTGAGGGAGAATACTCTATGATATGATTAAGAATCTCTGGCCAGAGTATGAATGAGATTGAGGAAGTCGTTCCAAATCACATTCAAGGTAATCATATAAGTAAATGAATCACGTTGGATAGTAGACATGAATAAACTATCAAACCAAACAATGTGGTCAAGAGTATTGTATTAGAGAAAGACCGTATTGCATTGTAATCCTAAACTGAATAGGTTCTCCACCTCTTCTGATTAGCTTGGGTAGCCATGATACACTGCTAGGTGTCACTCATGGTTTGTGGAAGCCCTAAAAATGTATAATCATTTAAGGGAGAATTGAAAGTATGTTTCAATTCATAATCGATCGTTAAGAGTAACAATCGCCCACTGCCTCGCTAAGAGGAACCTAATGGATCGCACACCGTGTAAGGTAATGATTGAAGGATATAATGAAGATGAGTAAGGACAATTAAATAGTTTAATTGTATGTGGCAAGGATTAATTAAAAGTTAATTAATCTAGAACGAAAGGTTCGTTTTAGACCTTAAGTTAGTTTTGGGTTTCGGGACACAAAAGGGTTTTGGTCCACAAGGCACATAATGTTTAAGTTGTGTGACAACTAAAACAAAATGTGCAATTAACCCACTAACAATAGAGAGGCCGGCCATGATTAGAGAGGGAGTGGGTTTTGGACTTATTACAAGTTTGCCACTCCAATGAAGGGAGGTATAAATATGACTTTATAGCTTTTTCTTCATTAGGGTTTTCTTTGAGGAAAGATGAGAGTTTTTGGCTCTCTCTTTCTCTCTAGGGAGGCCGGCCACCATGGGGGAGTTTACTAGCATCTAACTCCTCCATGGCCACTCATCTTCTTCCTCAACCATCCTTGGTGTCGAAACTTAGAGGTCTCCAACTTTGGTGACTTTTGGAGAAACCTATTCTTCCATCCACATCCAAGAAGGCATGGATCCAAGAAGCAAAGTTCTTCCACCTTCATCCATGGAGCCAAGGAGCTAGGTGACAAAGGAAGAAGGCCCTCACATGGGTGATTAACCTTTGCTAAGCAAAGAGGTACTTCAAAGGTATAAAGTTTCTCAACTCTTTTTCTTAGATCTTGAGTTGAGTCTTGGTTCACCATTTCTACTAGGCTTTGAATTTCATGGGTAATGTTTTGTTTTGAGTGCATACAAGCATGATTCCGCCTTTAATTGTTAATTGCATGCCATAGATGTTGCTCAAATGAACATGTTTTTCACAAATTTTCCTTCAAGACTGACGTTCAAGGGGCGGGTTTAGGCTCATCTTGATTTTGTTCAACACTCACCCTGATGTGTTGAGCACTAACATTTTTGGTTTTCTTGAAATCTTCACGGGTGTATTTGGTGTGAAGCCAAGCCCAGCTTTATTGTTGTTAACTCCGTAACCATGCTCATTCAACTTCTTTTGAGTCTAGGTGAGGTCACGTTCTTTGTTGTTGAAGGTGTTTGCATTTTTCTTTCCAAGATTTGAAGAGGAGGCGAAATCATACCCAACCTTTGACATGATTTTTTAGGCGTTTGGGTTGAAACCTTCTTCGGTCTTCTTGGTTAGAAGAGAGCTTGGTTCTACCCCTTTTGGCAGGGGTTTTACGAAACCTTGTGGTGGTTTTGAAAATTTAGTGTCACCTAGTTGTGTCAGAGATAAAACTGCATTTGCCTTGAACAGCTTTACATTATCCTTGTGCAGCTGTGTATTGGCTTTGCTTGTTCCAGTTTTGAATAGGGATTGTCCATTATTTATTCTTGACATGAGGATGTATCGGAAGACGGGTGTGTTTGGTTCTTTTGAGGGCGTCACACTCCCTTTGGTTATTGTGGGCTTAGAAGGCTCATTGTCATCTTTGCTTGAAGATGGCATGACTTCCCCTTTTTGCTTCTTGGGCATGGCTTGCCTGTGGATTTGATCTCATTTGGAAGAGTTTCGGGCAAAATTTCTTCATCTATGTAGAACTTGGTGTCCGCAAAGTATGATTCGGCTTCGGTGAATAGCTTGGTGTCGCCTGTATCAAATGTACTCTTTCTTAGTAGAATTTTAAGCATTGGTGAAAGGTGGATGACACTACTCCATTTTCGTGGATCTAAGGCCTTCCTAAGAGCAAACTGTAGGAAGTTCTTGCATCAATCACATGGAATAGTGTGCTTGATTTGAGTTCGCCATTGGTTATCTCGACTCGGATCATGCCTATTGCTCTTTGTCCTCCTTGGTTAAAACCATGAATAAGAAGGTGGCTTCAGGATAGTTCATCCACTTTGATGCCGATTGCGGTCATTGTTGACTTTGGCATGATGTTGATGGTTGATCCACCATCCACAAGTATGCTGTTGATTTTGTACTCCCTTACGTACCCAGAGACGAAGAGATGATGGTTATGAGGCTTTGATCCCAACTGCAAGTTTTCGTCAGTGAAGTTGATTGTGTCATGGGTGGCACAACATGTGGCCGAAGCTTCAAGCCTTCGTCCTTGCTTTCTTACACTTTTTGGTCGTCGGGACTCGCTAAGATCTCTACTAGTGCTTTTCGCATCTCCTTGGGCAATAGTAGTGCTTCCTCGATACTAATAACTTTGCCTTTTGAGGGCTCTTCTATCTCTACTTTAACCAGGTGACATATAACGACAATGCACTGTTGGAAGGAGTCCTTCGAGAAGTACTCATGCAAGGAAACTGTAATACGTGGCTCTTGCTCCATAGGTTCCCCAATGTACATTGGCTTAACAGCTCTTACGTTTCTTTTGGGCTTCTTACTGTTGAGGCGGCGGTGCTTTCTCCCTTATTCCACTTTTAGCCTTGTGGCTTGTGGTCTTGGTTTCCTTGTCTTTTTGTAGGTCACCAATGTCCATCCTTCTTCATTATCGGTATATGCATTTTGGTCGTGTAGCTTGAGCATGGACGGGAGTGGTCATACATCACTTAGAGAGGCATCAGATCGAAGAATCCAAACGCAATCATAGTAGTATGTGTTGCGGTCGTGTCTTCATGGTTAAGCACTTACTGACATGATTACTTATGATACGATGGTATTTACAATTCCTAGGATCGTTAACGCGATTCATCTCTTAAGTGTGCTTGCATTCTGGTAACTCAATGGTTAAGCATTGTAGTGATAGGAGCATATTTATGCGACTTAGTTAGCTTGTTTTCTTGCATTTACATAGTTAGTTTCTACTTTTATAGTGTTTTAAGCTATTTTCGTGTGTTTTCAGGTTCAAATGACAAAGTTGGCAAGAAAGTGCAATTTGGAGCATTTTGGAGCAGTTTTGGGCTTGGAATGGATAGCACATCAATGGAAAAAGGTGGATGGACATTTTTGAAGATCAAAAGAGGCTAGGAATGTGCTAAAGAGTTGGAGAAATTAATTCAAAGACAAAGAAGATAAGGAGTCAGCAAGAATGAAGGAGCATTATCTAAAACATTATCCAAACCTTATCTTATTTTATCCTAACCTTATCCTAATCTACCTGATTTCCAGCTGCAAGGAGGACTCCTAATTACATTAGGACACCTAAAAACCTGGTTCTAGAAGGCCTTACCTTCTCCTAAAAGGGTGCCGCACATATCCTCTTCTAGGAGCCTGAATACCTGCCGCAACCCCTTCTTCTTATCCCTCCTAATCCCCGGCCTAGAACGATCCCTACTTCCATATCTACTACAATTGTCAACAAGAGGGTTTAAGTTTGTGTGTTAATTTCTTTCATATCAAATTTTTGGTGCCGTTGCCAGGGATTAGCAAAATTGCTAATCTCCCTTTGTGTCTGTTCGTGTCTTTTATTTTGATTGCTGATTTTGTTTTGTTTTGTTTTCCTTGTTTCAGGTACTAGTTTATGACTCAGAGTTCTCAACCAGTTCGTGCACATATCTTGGAGTTTGACGACGATTTTGAACGAACTTTGAAAAGGAAGAGGAAGCAGCCAGAACATAATCCACTAGTTCTAGCTATGAATCTGAATTTGAAGAAGAAGAAGAGGAAGAGGAAGAACAAGCCATGGCTGTGGATAATCCAAAATCAAGGAACTTTTAACTTGGGATTGGACAATGCCGTGCCCATATGCATTCAATATCCTACGGCAGCTCAAGGCAAGACCGATGAGTTCGAATTGAAGTCCAGTTTGCTGCATCACATTCCCAAATACCATGGGCTGTCCATGGAAGATCCAAACAAGCATTTGAAGGAATTCGAAGTAGTATGTTCAAACATGACCCCAATCAACGTGGATGGGAACATTCTGAAGATGAAAGCCTTTCCATTCTCTCTTGTGGAAAAGGCTAAGGATTGGCTATTCGAATTAGCACCTAGAACCGTCACTTCTTGGGAAAGCATGAAGAGAGCATTCTTAGAGAAATTCTTCCCAACTTCGAGAGTAATTCTTTTGAGGAAGAGGATTAGTGGAATTCAACAAAACCAAGGAAAATCCTTTCCAGCGTATTATGAGCGTTTCAAGACTCTAGTTGCATCGTGCCCTCAACATCAAATGAAGGAAGAGCTTCTAATTCAATATTTCTACGAAGAACTTCTTCCAATTGAGAGACAAATGTTAGATGTCTCGGCAGAAGGTGCTTTAGTTGATAAAACACCGGTTGATGCAAAGATCTTAATCGCGAATCAAGCCTTGAATGCACAACAATACGAAGGGGTTGGACAGAGATAACCCCCACGACAACAAGTTTATGAGGCAAGTTCAATTTCAGAATTGCAATCTCAAATGGCTAATCTCACTGTTTTGTTGTCACGGTTTGTTGAAGGATCAAAAGTGCAAGGAACAAGTACTTGTGGCGTATGCTCTATGCAAGGACACCCCTCTGATCAATGCCCCCAATTGATAGAGAATAGGGGATGGGAAAGTGCCAACATGATTGGGTATCAAGGCCAAAATCAGCCAAAGTATGATCCATACTCCAACACTTACAATCCTGGCTGGAGAGATCATCTAAACATGAAGTGAGGGAGCCTCAACAAACTCAACAACAAGGAGGATTTCGACAGCCACCTCCCAAGATATTTCAAAGGCCATTCGCACCAACACAACCTCATCCACAATCTGCTCAACCAAATTCAGGTTCGTCATTGGATAACGATAAAATTCTTCAATTACTAACTTCATTGTCGCAGGGATTACAAAATCAAGCCAAAAAGGCGGGCGAATTGGAAAATCAAATTTTTGGAGAGATGGCGAATTGAAGAAACAAATGGGGCAAATGGCGCAATTCACGGGACAATTTAGAGAACAAGGCAAACTGCCTAGTTCAACCATTATCAATCCAAAAGGAGGATTTGAAACCGCCAACGCTATCACGTTGAGAAGTGGCAAGGAAGTTGGAACCAACCCACAAACGTCCAAATCAAGCCAAAAAGAGGACGACAAGCTGCTGCAACAGGTAGAAAGAGGCACGGCAAGGGAAGAACACCCCTTGCCGCAGCCCCCTAAGCTCTCTATGCCGTCCAAAACAACCAAGGTAGGCCCAAATGCAATTCCTTCTAACAATATTCCGCCAAATGTGACTTTCCCTCGCAGGTTTCTGCAAGCTAGGAACGAAGAGAATGAAAAAGACATCCTAGAGACGTTTAGGTAGGTGCAAGTCAATATCCCACTCCTTGATGCTATAAAGCAAATCTCGAAGTACGTAAGTTTTTAAAGAAGCTTTGTACAACAAAGAAACAAATTCGGGAGAAAGAGGTGGTACATGTACGTGAAAATGTCTCTGCAATGTTGCAAAGAAAGCTGCCACCTAAATGCAAAGATCCAGGTAGTTTCACTATTCATTGTATAATTGGTAATACAAGGTTTGAACATGCTATGCTAGATTTAGGTGCTTCCATTAATGTCATGCCATATTCTATTTATGCATCTATGAATCTAGGAGAGCTTAAAAATGATGGTGTCATTATTCAATTAGCCGATCGATCTAATGCATATCCGAAAGGAGTTTTGGAAGATGTTTTGGTGCAGGTAGAACATTTAATTTTTCCAGTAGATTTCTATGTGCTTGAGATGGAGGATTCAGCCCACCCCCACCATGGCCAATCTTACTTGGATGACCTTTCATGAAAACAGCCCACACCAAGATTGATGTGGCCAAGGGAGCGTTAACTATGGAGTTTGGTGGCGATATGATTAACTTTAAGGTTTCTGAATCTGTTGAGAATCCTAATGATGTTTGTTCTTGTTATGCCATAGATGTAATTAACAATATAGGGCAAGAACGTTCAGCACCAATCAAGAATGACGTATTTCGAACCACCAACGAAAAGGGAATTGGAGTAGAGCACCAAGGACACGCCACTGTCCTAAAAATGCCCAAACTGGCCGAAAACACCTCTAGTAGATTTGTTGACAATGCTGCCACTTCATTGTAGTACATAAGTAAGCCACCTATCCCAATTCCAATTCGCATTTCAATTAATAGGTTGTTACCTTCTTTGGTGCAGGTACCTAATCGAATCCAAGGTGGTGGGAAAATTCACGTTAACTTGAGGAAGCGTAAGGCCACAATCAGGAAGGATCACTATCCCCTTCCATTCTAGGATCCAATGCATGGACGTTTCAAGGAGCATGTCGTGGAGAATATACCACTCCATGTCGTGGGCTCTATCCAAGCTTAAAAGGAGGTATCGTCCAGCTAGAAGACGTTAAAGCAAGGGCCTTTTAGGAGGCAACCCATGCGTTCAAATAAAGAAGACCTAGGAATCTCCGACTCCAAAACCAGATTTGCGTTCCTTAACCCTACTCTTTATTGGTTTTACTTTGCCATTATTGTCATGTTTGTTAGTTGTGTTGTTTGTTTTGATTGCTTGCGTATGAGTTTATGTTTGAAACATTTAGGACAATGTTTGGTTTAAGTATGGGGGGGGGGTAAACAAGGTGTTTTTCATTGATTTTTGTTAGATTTCATCACCTATCACTTCTAAAGTTGTTACTCACTGTTTTTAAGTGTTTTGAAAGAAAAATACGAAAATTTTGAAAAAAAATCGAAAAATGTTTGAAAAAAACCCAAAAAGAGTCGTTTTTGTGTGTTTGTTTGTCTTAGGGTACCTTCCAACACAATGATGAGGATTTGGTTTTTAATTGCATGACTGTTAAAGAAAGTTACAAACATGGATGGAAGTTTGATATGCTCTTTGGTTTATGCTTAGTTGTAGTTGTCGTTTACGAATTCACATGTAATCACAAAAGAAAAAAAATCAGTTTTTGTAACATGCTTGAAGGAAGGAACTCAAACTAACGCTACAACCCTGAGAAACTTGAGCCTAAACTTTACTTGGAGAGTTATTAACCTGTGATGTTCTTGTTTTCTAATGTCGTTGCATGATTTCATTATTTCTTTGCTTGGTTGCTACTTAGAATGCGTTTTCATCATTATAGATCCAAATACTAGAACTCATACCCGTTTCATTCAAGGCATGAAATTGAGTGCATAACAAATAAACAAGATGAAGTTGTTTAATTAAACTAGAGCCAAAAAGCCTTAACCTTCGCATTTATATTGTAGGTTTAACCCCTTTGAGCCTTAGTTAGCCTATTTTATTTGTTAGCCACATTATCCCCACCTAGCCTAGTATAGGACTATCCATACGCTTGTTCTTATAGGATAGTGGAGCATGACTTAGAGGGAATTCCTTTTGATCGACATTATGCAGAAAAACAAGTGTGGGGGAAGGTTTTTCGTTGAGGTTGTACGTTTGTGTGCCAAAGAAAGAAAGGGTACGTAAAAAAAAAATTGTAGAAAAAAAGAGAAAAGTATGAAAAGAAAGAAAGAGAGTTCAAAATAAGTGAGAATGAGCTCACAAGTATTGGTTGTTGAAGAAAGGGTCCAAAAGTTTGAATTTGGCCCTAAGTGTTGTATGCACCTCCCCTTGTGTTTAAAGTTGATTGCTGCATTCAAAAGGGAATTCTAAGTGTTGATTTCATTACTTTGCTAACTATCGCTTTAGGAACTTTTGTTTATCCTTACCTTTCTTTGTTAGCCAATACCCTAGCCTCGTTACAAACCTTAGACTTCTATCTTGGTTGTTGTGTTTTCAATATGTGGAGGATGGAATTGGTACGAACATATGGTGTCCCTAGTTCTCGCGTCTAAGTAGTGGCATTCCGTTCATGAGATCATATACATATATTAATAATTTCAGAAAGTATCTTCTTTGTTATAAAAATATGTGAGTGCTAGTCTACATGTTTACATCAATCTTCTCACATATACCTAGTGTAGGGAGTGTAGTTAGAAAATCTGTGTGAAAATAGAGAGAAATCCGGTGAGGAATTGAGGGAATTCTCTAAGGCTTGTTACTACATTCAAAACGTTGTTTAATTGATTAAATGTGAGCTAGTGAGTGGCGACTGTGATTAAGTATGTGCTCGAGGGCAAGGATGGCTGAAATTCATAGGAGTAGTGATTTTTAACATGTCATATTTCATTGGAAATCCCTGAGGCGATCGTTGGAAGGTTTAGGTTATGTCTGTTTGTTTTGTTTTGCTCGAGGACTAGCAAAAGCTAAGTGTGGGGAAATTTGATAGGAGCATATTTATGCGACTTCGTTAGCTTGTTTTCTTGCATTTACATAGTTAGTTTCTACTTATTATAGTGTTTTAAGCTTTTTTCGTGTGTTTTCATGTTCAAATGACAAAGTTGGCAAGAAAGTGCAATTTGGAGCATTTTGGAGCAGTTTTGGGCTTGGAATGGATAGCACATCAATGGAGCAAGGTGGATGGAAGTTTTTGAAGATCAAAAGAGGCTAGGAATATGCTAAAGAGTTGGAGAAATTAATTCAAAGACAAAAAAGATAAGGAGTCAGCAAGAATGAAGGAGCATTATCCAAAGCATTATCCAAACCTTATCTTATCTTATCCTAACCTTATCCTAATCCTAGTCTACCTGATTTCCAGCTGCAAGGAGGACTCCTAATTACATTAGGACAATTAAAAACCTGGTTCTAGAAGGCCTTACCTTCTCCTAAAAGGGTGCCGCACCTATCCTCTTCTAGAAGCCTAAATACCTGCCGCAACCTCTTCTCCTTATCCCTCCTAATCCCCAGCCTAGAACGATCCCTACTTACATATCTACTACAATTGTCAACAAGAGGGTTTAAGTTTGTGTGTTAATTTCTTTCACATCATGTAGCCACATTAGAGTTAGGAAAAGGGTATGTCTTCTACTCCAATTCCCTCAAGTTGTTTTTGTACCTATCTTAGGTGCGAGAAGGCTCACCTCTCTTTATCTCCTTTGTTTTGTACTTGGAGGAGATCTTGATGGGCACGAATGAGGTCTTGATGGGGGTAGTGTTGATGGTAAAAGCTTGCTTGGTGGGCTTTTTCCCAGTCTTGTTCACATTTGGAGCAAACACCCTATCCTTCTTGAAGTTGGTAATTAGCTCATTTTCCCATGATTAGCAATACTTAGCTCCATGTCATGGGACCAAGTTTCCAACTCTTCAAACGTTCTCGACTTTATGCCTAGGATGATGTAATGTAGCCCCCAGTGCATGCCTTGAACATACATCTCAAGGGCGGAGGTTTTAGAAAGCTAATCTTTGTAATCCAGACTTAATGAACGCCATCTATTAATGTAGTTGACGATAGGTTCATCCTTCCATTGCTTCGTACTTGTCAGCTCCAGCATGCTTACGATGCAGCGGGTGCTGTAGAAGCAGTTGAGGAATTCCCTTTCAAGCTGATCCCAGCTATTGATGGACTCGGGCTCGAGGTCGGTATACCAGTCGAAGGCATTACCTTTTAGTGAGCATACGAACTGCTTGACGAGGTAGTCTCCCTTCGTCCCAGCATTGTTGCAAGTTTCGATGAAATGGGCAATATGTTGTTTAGGATTACCCTTTTCATCGAACAATATGAATTTTAGCGGCTGATAACCCCTTGGCATCCTCAAGGCGTTCCAGCTAGGTCTACCTCTAGCTTTTCCTCAGCTTTATCCATCAGAGGCTTCTCATTTTCATCAGTTTCCACGTTTGGTGGATCAACATTCGGGTCAGCTTTCTTGTCCTGTTGCGCCTCCAGACGATTGACGAGTGTAGCAATCTGCAAGTCATTTTCCTCTATGGTCTTTGTCAGCTTTGCAATTCTTCATTCATTTAAGCTAGCTACTTCTTGATGGAAGTCGCACCACTAGTCATGACTTGCATGGCCACGGGATACGAGTTGCTACTTGAGTCGGCATCAGAAGTCAACGACTCAGAGTACCTTTTCAGGCTTTCTTCCCTTGGCGCCCTTAGCGAGGTCAAGGTGATCCCGAGCTCATGCCTTAGGTGCTTTTGCTCATTTGGCAAAGTTGATGTAAGGGTGGAAAGCACGGCAGATAGAGCACTTGCCTTGCTCCGGGTTATGACGCCCAAAGTGCCACCACTTGCGGCAATGATGTTCTTCTTCTTTGTTTTGGTTGCGGGAACAACTTGACCTTTTCTTGATGCCATATGTGTTTCTTATGGATTTGAAGACAAAGATGAGAGGGAGAGATGTCTCACTGGGCGTCCCAAATTTGTAAACACGAAAATTCTATAACGAATCAAACAAGAACACGTGTAAAAGTAGATTTGTTTTAATGAATTTGTAGGGTTACAATCTTTGTTTACAATTTTCCTCTGATTCAGTCTTCAAATTTGATGTAGATTAGTAGGTTGTTGATCCAAGGGTCGCGATGACTTGATCTTGGACGAACGATTGAACGATTGCTTCAAGTTTTGAGCTTGAAATTATGCTTAGATGATCTTCACCTTAAAGTTGCGGCAAGGGTGATGCTGATGTAAGATTCCGTTGATTCAAGGGTCTTGGCGACTTGATCTTGAATAGAACGTCGTTACAAGTTTTGAGCTTGCAACAAAGTCGGAATCTACACAAATAATTGTTGATTCTTTAAGGGAATGCTTCGGCTTTGGTCGAAAGAAAATTTCGGCTTTGGTTATGCGTTATTTGAAGAGAGCTTTGGCAACATATTAGTCTTCAAAGATTTGTGCAGAGGTTCCTCTGGATGTAGAATTGCCGCCCTTCAATGTAGAAATTGTCGACCCCTATTTTTGTTTGGGGACCTTGTATTTATAGATTTCCAAAGCTTGCCTTTGGATGGATTTGGCTTTGATCTGTATCTTGATTCATCTATGGGAGAATTTAGGCATGTTTTGTGTCTTAATTTCAACCACTTTATCTTGCTTGGCCGAATTATAGGGCTTTCTTGCCTATTTTGTGAGCAATCTTCAATTCTTGCTTGTTTTATGAAGATGCCTTAGCTTTCTTTCCGGTTTTAGGAGCAATTTGGGCCCCTTGCTGATTTTAAAGGATTTATTCCCCCTTTTGCCGAGTTTTAGGGAAGTTTAATCTTTCTTTGCTTGATTTGTGTCGCATGTCATTGATGACTTGACCATTTATGATGAGTCATATGCCATGTGGAGCTTTATGATGCATCATTTTTATGTAACGAAATTTACATGTCTACAGTAGCAGATCCACTGACAAAGCCAATCTCTTAAATCCAACTTGACTGCCATATGGAAAAAATGGGTATTAGATACATGGGAAGTTGGCTTTGAGTTCAAGTGGGAGATTGTCGGAAGTATGCCCACAAAGCTACTCATTTGATGTAATATTTTTTGGAGGGATCGATTCCAGACCGAGAATCCTGGATATCTAGATGGCGAGAATCAACCTTTTTGGCGTTTTGGGCATAGCATAGATGTTGGTGAGAGAATGTGTTTTAGAATACGAATTATCAATTTTTAAGTAAAGAAATCCAGCAGAAAAGCCACTCCAATCACTTTAGATTCCCTGATTATTGTTGAGGCTACGGCAGGCAAAGTGGTTTTATTGTGGGGGCTATTGGAAATTGGACACTTCCTCGACCCAGCATATTGAGACCAGATCGTGACTTGGAAACGGGTTTTTAAAAACTCCCATTTTATCGTTAGACTATTGTTTGTTGTTAATCACTGTTTACTGTATCATGTGCTTAAGCAATAGGGGAATCTAAGGAATGTATTCATTCTAAGAGAGAAGTGATCTAAGTAAGTTAGATTAACGAGACCTTTCTCTTATGTTCAATCCTAAAACATTCCTAGCCATAGGATTGCCAATTGGGCATTGACAATCCTCTAAGGTTATTATGTGTTATGGTGACTAAAGCGTGAGTATGACAATCTCAAGTCATTTAGTGTTGGACACTAAGACAAACACATAGGTGCTTGAAAGGGTAATTGAGTACATTGAACAACGATCAAAAGAGAGTTCGAACATACATGCCATGTAAGAACTTATAAGTTGCAATATGCAAAGTAGTCCATTGACCTAACGCATCGCATTTGTCTAATGGTTAGGTCCATGATCTTTGACTATGTCAAAGGCATTCCATTGAGAGTGTCCATGGCATTGTTAGGGTCAAGCTATCTAGTCATGTAGGCATGTGAATGCACAACAAGGGATTTCTAAACTTCCATGGCGGAAGGAGAATACTCTGAGATATGATTCGGGAGTCTTTGGCCAAAGCATATGAATATGACTTAGAAAACATATTCAAATCATATTCAAGTGAATCATATAGAGAAGTATCACATTGGATAGTAGACATGAAACAAACTATCACTTAAACAATTTGATCAAGAGTATTGTATTAGAGAATGACCATATTACATTGTACTTGTAACTGGATAGGTTCTCCAACCACTTCTACTTAGCTTGGGTAGCCATGACATACTGGTAGGTGTCACTTGTGATTTGTGGAAGCCCTGAAGATTAGCAATTACCAATCTTCATCAAAGGGAGAATTGAAATGTGATTTCAATTCACAATCGGTCGTTAAGAGTAACAATGAGATGGATAAGCAATTAAATAGTTTAATTGAGAATGGTCAAGATTAATTAATTAGTTAATTAATTATACAAAAGGTTCGTAAATTGAGGCGCTGGGGCGTAGTACTAGGCAAACCGCATGGCTCATGTCCGTTGGGCTCTTGGACCTGACGCGGGCCAGGCCGGCTATTGAGAAAAACAAGGAAGTCGTGGGCCTCATGGGCTGCTGGAATGCTGGGCATGCAGGCCTCTTACCTGCTGAAATGCTGGGTTGAGCTCCCATGATGAGTATCCTGTATGGCATTGGCTGCTTAGTCCTCTTCGTCAGGAGAAAGGTAGGCTGCTCCCGAAAGATGAGGTAAATAAGAACTAAGGCGGATGCATTGGCTTGTCCGATTGCTATCGTGGAGCTTATTGTGAATGAAGGTGGAAAAAAAAGATCTTCCCCGCCAGCTCGAGAAATGTCAGTTGAGAAAAAACTGAAGGTCCGCCTGCTGCCGAGAAGCCTATGATTGACATGACTTTTTCCAATAGGAAGAAAAATGTGGCTGCTAGATCTGAGCATGTGGCGCTTGCCATGTCAAGAATGGCTAGTACGATTGCTGATAGGATTGCTCAGCGTAGAGGTTCTGTCATACCCCTAGTGTCGAAGTCTTTACCAAGATGTCCGTTGGGAGCTAAGTCTGGTTCACCTTTGGAGAGACTTGCTATTATGAACAGCAATAAGGTGGACTCTGCTGCTAAAGTGGCGCCAAGGCCCACTCCCTATGCTGCTGAGACTGATTCGCCTGCTGGGAAGGAGGAGACTGCTCACGTAGGCAGCTGTGAAAAATCCACTAAGCCTGCTTCTGGGGAGGCTGCTGAGATCTGTGTGCTTTTGAAACTAGATCTGCTTGAAGATGGACGATTGTGCCAAGTTTGTCAATGGCGTTAGAAAGGTTGTTTGCCCAAGTTCCTTTGCGAAGCATACGACCCAATATAAAAGGACTTTTCGGCTTACTATGATGCAGATATAGCAAGGCTGTCAAAGTGGTGGCGAAAACTATGGCAACTGAAGCTTATTCTTCGACCGATGAGATCAAGAGGTTGGATTCTAAGCTCGTTGCTTTGAAGGGGTCTAATATTTCTGCTCCCACTTCTCTGCAGCTTGAGACCGCTCACCAAGAGATTGTTGACTTGAAGACTAGGCTTGACGTGATCCAAGTTAAGTATGAAAGTGCAAAGAAGGAGATTGGATGTTACATACCTCAGATTCAAGATCTTGAGTTTGCAGTTTCTGAAAAGCATGAAACTCCTACCAAGAATTTACTTAACTCAATCATGACTAGTGATTTTTACTACTTGCAAATATAAGTTCATAACGATTAGGTGAAATTCCCTTATATTCTAGCATCAAATCCCTGCATGCAAACTAAGTGTGCACCTTTAATAAACATACAAGAATAAGTTCTCTATAAAACAGATAAGTAAATTGCATTCATGTTTTACGAAACAATGACTGGATGTAATCAATTCATATAAAACATATGATCATGGCTTCGAATTCACCTCTAGCTAAAAAGTAATTTAGTTACACATGTTTGTAATAACTAAAGAACAATCTAAAATAAACATTAAAACTAAAACTAAGGATAGAAAGAACCCAGAAAGCTCCAACACTTCAATGGCAGATTCGGCACAGTCTCCATTCTTCTCCAAAGATGCGGCACTCTCTCTTTTTCCCCCCTTGAAAGCTGCGGCAACAATGTGAATATATAGGGTTGAGGCACGGCTAATCCTAGGAGGAGAAAGATTAGCTTCTTAGAATTATTTTAGGACTCCTAGAATCAGATAGGCATTGTTTGAATGTGATAAGGACTCCCCCCTGCAGCTGGAGATAAGGTAAGATAAAATAAGGATAGGATATGATTATATAAGGTTTATTAAGATAAGGTTGGATAAGATAAGATTAGATAAGGTTTCCCTTTCTTGTCTAATTCCTTGTCTTCCAAGCCTCATTTTTAATTCCTCCAGATTGTAGCACATTTCTAGCATCATTTAAACACCAAAAACGTCCATCCCATATGCTCTCCACGCATGCTATCCAATCCAAGTCCAAAACTGTTCCAAAGTGCTCCATTTTGCCTTTTATTGTCACCTTTACCAATTGGACCTACAAAAATACGAAAATAGCTTAAATTACTGTAATAAATAGAAACTAACTAACTAAATGCCAAGAAATAAGCTAACAAAGTCGCATAAATATGCTCCTATCAAATTCCCCCACACTTAGCTTTTGCTAGTCCCCGAGCAAAACAAAGAAAACAAAACACAACCTAAACCTTCCAACAACCACTACTCACATAGATTTTAGTCATCCTTACCCTTGAGCTTATACTTAATCACAGTAACCACTCACTAGCTCGCATTTAATCAATCAAAATAACATTTTGAATGTAGTAACATGCCTTAGAGAATTCACTCATTGCCTCACCAGATATACTCTCTATTTTCACACAGATTTTCTAACTACACTCCCTATACTAAGTATATGTGAGAATATTGATGTAAACATGTAGACTAGCACTCACATATGTTATCTCAAATAACGCACTTTCTGGAATTATTAATACAAACATGTATATGATCTCATGAACGGAATGCCACTACTTAGAAGCGAGAGGCAGGGATTCCATATGTTCGTACCAATTTCAAACTCCACATATTGAAACACATAGCAATGAAGACAGAAGTCTAAGGGTAGTAACGGGGCTAAGGTATTGGCTAACAAAGAAAGGTTAAAGATAAACAAAGGTTCTTAAAGTGATAGTAAGCAAAGTGATGAAATCAACCCTTAGAATTCAACTTTTGAGTGCAGCAACCAACTTTAAACACAAAGGGGAGATTTGTACAACATTGAGCGTCAGATTCACATTTTTGGACCCTTCTTCAACAACCAACACTTGTAAGCTCATTCTCACTTCTTTCTCACTTTCTTTTCTTCACAACTTTTTTCTTTTTTCGTTTCTTTCTTCTTCTTTTTTTTTTCTTTTTTTTCTCGTTTTTTTTTTTTTCTCGTTTTTTTTTTCTTTTTTTCTTTCTTTGAAACACAAAACATACTACTTCCAGATTCAAAAGGACATATCCTTCCCCCCACACTTGTTTTTCTGCATATCGTAGATCAAAAGGAATTCCCAACAAGTCATGCTTCACTATTCTTTAAGAACAAGGGTATGGATATTCCTATACTAGGCTAGGTAGGGATAATGCAAGCTAACAAATAAAATAGGCTAAATACGGCATCAAAGGGGTTAAACCCACAATACATATGCAAGGGATACGACTTTTTTGCTCTAGTGGTAACTAAACAACTTCATCTTGTTATTTGTTATGCAATCAATTTTATACTTTGAATGAAATGGGCATGAGTTCTAGTATTTGGAACTAAACTGATGAAAAAGCATTCTAAGTAGAACCAAGTAAAGAAATAATGAGATCATGCAACGACTTTAGAAAACAAGAATATCATAGATTAATAACTCTCCAAACAAAGAATAGGCTCAAGTCTCACAAGGTTATAGTGTTAGTTTGAGCTCCTTCCTTCAAGCATGTTACAAAAACTGATTTTTTTTTTCCTTTGTGATTACATGTGAATTCGTAAATGACAACTACAACTAAGCATTAACCAAACAACATATCAAACTTCCACCCATGTTTGTAAGTTTCTTTAACAGTCATGCAATTAAAAACCAAATCCTCATCATTGTGTTGGAAGGTACCCTAAGACACAAACAAACAACAAAAATGACTCTTTTTGGTATTTTCTCAAACATTTTCAATTTTTTTTTATGACACACAATAAAACACTTTAAAACAATGAATAACAACATTAGTAGCGATATGTGGTGAAATTCAAAGATAAGTCATGAAAAGCAATCTATTTACCCCACCTCCCACACTTAAACCAAACAGTGTCCTCAATATTTCAAAAATAAACTTAAACAAGAAAGCAATAAAAGACAACTAAAAAACAAGACAATCATGGCAAAGTAAAAACAATAAAGAGAAGGGTAAAAGAAAGCAAATCTGGTTGCAGGAGCAGGAGATTCCAATGTCTATTTATTCGAACACATGGGTTGCCTCCCAAGAAGCGCTTGCTTTAACGTCTTCCAGCCGGCCAATACCTCCATTTAATCCTCACTAGGACCAGCAGCATGGAATTGATCTTTGAACGGAAAGTGATATTTGAAATGATCCAATGGTTTAAATTCTAGAGTGGGTGCCTGAATCATTGAAATCAACAACATGTTAGTAGAAAACGAATTTGAAATTTGAGGAGCTGGCTTACCTGTGTGCTGTGACAAGAACTCAAGGACAAAGACTACTTCGAAAGTTTCAGGAATGTTGCACTCGACCATATTTGTTATGAGGGCAGTGACTTGTCTCGTGTTATAAAATCCAACTTCTTTGGCGATGGTAGTCTCAAAAACATCCTCTTTGATGAATTCTAGATATTCCCCAGCCACTTCTTTCTCTTGAATTCTTTTTCTTGTTGTACAAATCTCTTTAAAAAATTCAGTACATTATGGAACTTGCTTTATTGTACCAAGAATCGGGATATTAACTTGCACCTTTGGAAAGGTTTCGAATATGTCTCTCTCTCTCTCTCTCTTCTTTCTTGGATTGCATAAACCTGCGAGGAAAAGGTACATTTGGTGGAATGGGGTTAGAAAGAATTGAATTTGGAACCTTACTAGAATTGGATGGTGGTGGAGGTAGGGTGGCTGCTGCAATAGGACTAGAGATGATTGGCTGCTACGGCAAGGCTTCTTCTAAGCTTGTCGTGGCTGAGTCTTCCTCCTCCTCTTTGGACAACAGCTCTTTGTCCACTTCTAGGCTATGTTTGGACATCTTTGGTTCAGCTTCAACCTCCATGCCACTTCCCTAGGTGATAGCTTCAGCGATTTCAAAATCTCCCGTTGAATTTACAATAGTTGAGTTGGAGAGTTCGCTTAGTTCTTGAATTTGTCCCATGAATTCTACGATCTGTCCAAGTTGATTTTTCAATTCGCTCGTCTCCTTAGCTTGGTTTTGTAAACCATGCATCAAAGAAGTTAGTGTTTGAAGAATTTTATCATGATCCACTAACTTGAATTTGGTTGGAATTGTTAGGGGGGGGGGGGCTGTGGTGGTTGCATAGGTTTTTGAGGTTCCCTCCACATAAAATTTGAATGATCTCTCCAACCTAAATTGTAAGTGTTGGAAAACAAGTTATTCCTTGATTGATTATGGCCTTGATAACCCCAAGCATTGACACTATCCCAACCTCCATTCTCAATTAATTGAGGATGTTGATTAGTTTGATATCTTTGCCTATAGGACACACCAAATGTAGGGACATTTTGCATTGTGGACCCTTCGATATACTGTGACATAAGAGAAGTAAGATTCGCCATTTGAGCTTGAAGATTAGCAATTGCCATGTCTTGCTTCTCTAGTGCCTAAAATCAAAAAAATAAAACTAAATCAAATATCAAAAGTAAAATAAACAAAAAAACAGAGTGATTAGCAATTTTACTAATCCCCGGCAACGGCACCAAAATTTGATGTGGTAGGAACTAACACACAAATTAAACCCTATAAATTATGCAATCGTAGTATGAGTAAGTAGGGATCGTTCTATTCCAGGGATTAGAAGGGGTGCTAATCAACACAAATTAAACTTTTAAAACTGAAAACTAAGTAAAACTAACACCAAAATAATAAGGGGGGAGATTTTGGACGAATTTTGTGCAAACAAAAGTAAAGAGCAACAAGTAAATTAAGTTGTGAATAAAATATGGGTGAAAGGCTAGCTAGAGGATTCTTCTCCACACATGAAACATATGCATACAAATCGATTTCTAGTTATTCTTTCTATAAACCATGAATGACAATGCCCCAAATTAATTGTGAACAGCATTAATTAACTCTCAGATTTTCCCAAGTTCATTGAATTGGACTCAGTGACGCAACCAAATTATTCCTCTCAAGTTCCCTAACTATGAAAAGCATGATAGAGATACATCTCAAAGATCATTAAATTCTGTAAAAATCATAAGCAATGACAAGGCATTCGTAACTATAAAAAGCATGAAACTCCTGCCAAGAATTTACTTAACTCAGTCATGACTAGTGATTTTTACTACTTGCAAATATAAGTTCATAACGATTAGGTGAAATTTCCCTATATTCTAGCATCAAATCCTACATGCAAACTAAGTGTGCACCCTTAATAAACATACAAGAATAAGTTCTCTATAAAACAGATAAGTAAATCGCATTCATGTTTTACGAAACAATAACTGGATGTAATCAATTCATATAAAACATATGATCATGGCTTCGAATTCACCTCTAGCTAAAAAGTAATTTAGTTACACATGTTTGTAATAACTAAAGAACAATCTAAAATAAACATTAAAACTAAAACTAAGGATAGAAAGAACCCAGAAAGCTCCAACACTTCAATGGCAGATTCGGCACAGTCTCCCTTCTTCTCCAAAGATGCGGCACCCTCTCTTTTTTCCCCCCTTGAAAGCTGCGGCAACAATGTGAATATATAGGGCTAAGGCACGGCTAATCCTAGGAGGAGAAAGATTAGCTTCCTAAAATTATTTTAGGACTCCTAGAATCAGATAGGCATTGTTTGAATGTGATAATGAAGGAAAATTTGTGAAAAACATGTTCATTTGAGCAACATCTATGGCATGCAATTAACATTTAAAGGCGGAATCATGCTTGTATGCACTCAAAACAAAACATTACCCATGAAATTCAAAGCCTAGCAGAAATGGTGAATCAAGACTCAACTCAAGAACAAAGTGAGTTGAGAAATCTTATACCTTTGTTGATTCCTCTTTGCATAAGCAAAGGCTAATCACCCAAGGAGAGGGCCTTCATTCCTTGCTTCTTAGCTCCATGGATTTCTTGGAGGATGGTGGTTGAAAGGATTCTCCAAGAGTCACCAAAGTTGGAGACCTCTAAGTTTCGACACCAAGGATGGTTGAGGAAGAAGATGAGTGACCATGGAGGAGTTAGATGGTAGTAAATCCCTCCATGGTGGCCGGCCTCCCTAGAGAGAAAGAGAGAGTCAAAAACTCTCATCTTTCCTCAAAGAAAACCCTAATGAAGAAAAAGCTATAAAGTCATATTTATACCTCCCTTCTTTGGAGTGGCAAACTTGTAATAAGTCCAAAACCCACTCCCTCTCGAGTATGGCCGGCCTCCCTATCATTAGTGGGTTAATTGCCCATTTTGTTTTAGTTGTCACACAACTTAAGCCTTATGGGCCTTGTGGACCAAAACCATTTTGTGTCCCGAAACCCAAAACTAACTTAAGGCCTAAAACGAACCTTTCGTTCTAGATTAATTAACTTTTAATTAATCCTTGCCACATACAATTAAACTATTTAATTGTCCTTACTCATCTTCATTATATCCTTCAATCATTACCTTACACGGTGTGCGATCCATTAGGTTCCTCTTAGCGAGGCAGTGGGCGATTGTTACTCTTAACAATCGATTATGAATTGAAACATACTTTCAATTCTCCCTTAAATGATTATACATCTTTAGGGCTTCCACAAACCATGAGTGACACCTAGCAGTATGTCATGGCTACCCAAGCTAATCAGAAGAGGTGGAGAACCTATTCAGTTTAGGATTACAATGCAATACGGTCATTCTCTAATACAATACTCTTGACCACATTGTTTGGTTTGATAGTTTATTCATGTCTACTATCCAACGTGATTCATTTACTTATATGATTACCTTGAATGTGATTTGGAACGACTTCCTCAATCTCATTCATACTCTGGCCAGAGATTCTTAATCATATCATAGAGTATTCTCCCTCAAACAGTTTGAAGGTTAGAGATCCCTTGTTGCGCATTCACTTGCCTCCATGGCTAAGTGGCTTAACCCCAACTATGTCGTGGACACCCTCTGACGGAGTGACTTTGACATAGTCAAAGATCAAGGACCTAACCACAAGACAACTGTGATGCCTCAGGTCAAATGACTACTTTGCATTATCCCAACCATGAGTTCTCATATGACATGAATATGAGAACTCTTCGTTGATCGCGTTCAGTGGACTCATTCTCTATCGAGCACCTACATGCTTGTCTTGGTGTCATTCACACCAATGACTCGAGACCAGTCACTCTCCCTAAGAGAAGACATAGCATGTACTGATCTTAACGGACTGTCAATGCCCAATTGGCAATCCTATGATCAGGAACATTTAGGATATGTATACAAAAGAGAATGGTCTCATGAATCTAACTTCTTTAGATTACATTCTCCTAATAGCATATTCCTTGGACTTATCGTTTAAGCATATAACATTTATATGAGACAGCTTGAAACAATAATCTTTGCCCTTTATATTAAACAAGATTAGTTTAACATGTGAAATGTCCGTAAAGTATCATCATATGATTGGTTTTAGGGCACATTTCCAACAATCTCCCACTTGCACTAGAGCCAATCAGCTTGGTTATCAGTGATGATACCTCTTCTGAATTCATTTCAAAAATGGCTGAGTAGTAGGCCTAGACAATGGATAATGACGTCACCATTATACATGATTCTCAATCATGTGGTTTAGTCTCTCACTTGAGTTCGGATCTTGATGAGACCTTGATTCCCTGGCTTGAGCTATTGCCCCATTAGTGTCGTAGTGTCGGTACACTAGAGACACTTTCTGGTTGGAACCGAATAGAGAGTTCATAAATGAACTTTCCCATCCAAACAACATTGTTGTAAACTTCTATATGGCGATATATTTTGCGTTCATGGTAGAACACACTAAAGTCATTACTTGTAATGTTTCCACCCAAATATCTCTTTAGTCATAATAAAGAGATATCCTATTATCTCTTCATTCACAATGAAGAGACATCCAATGATGGATACTATATTAGATTCATAATCTAATATATTTACGCTTCCATTGCATCACTTTAATTCTTCCTCATTCTTGAGGAATATATCCTTTAGTATTTCTTAAATACTTAAGGACCAACTTGACAGCTGCCATGGTTCTGATCCTGGGCTTGTACTGATATCATCTTGTACCGTTCTAGGTACAGCTCATATCAGTGTTTTTCATACTATATGAAATACGTAAATCGCCTTTATGCAAATGCATAAAGGATTCTAGTTACGCATTATGTTTCTTTGGGAGTCAAAGGGTACGTTCCCTTTGAGGAGAGCAACTTCCTAGTCTTACTAGAGTTGTCCTTCTGATTGAAGTTTATCATCATATAAAAACTTCCTAGCATCTTTTGTCTACCATTAGGTCTCGATATAATCCAATTATATCTTGAAATCCATCATTATAGATTTCCATCCTATGTGTATAGACTATGTCTCCCATATATATTCTATCATTATAGAACGTTTAAAGTCATAACTTTAACGAAGAAGAATTCCATTCATTTCCAAAATTAATATATCAAATATATGTTCAAATTTAGGAATATGATTAACTCCCACTAATCTTTTGTAAACCTAGTAAACAAAAGATTCATTTACATCTTTATGAGAAATCAAACGATTTGATCTTTCTCTCATAAGATGCTTATAGCTCCCACTAGCTTGCTAAGATTCATGATGGATGGATCTCTACAACTTACAAGTATTGTGATTCCTAGTTTTAGACATATATTATCAAGACTATCTTGATAATGGTTTCGGAAACCCATATTACGTCTAAACATTGAATCACTTTTTAGTTGTACCTAGCAATCTTCGAATTAATAGAAACCAAGACTACATCAAGAATGATTTCTTCCAAGTCAACCAATCTTGTTGATTGTAGTCACCTTAAGCTACCGATTAGCCATGAAGGTTTCATTATTTCGGGTCAAATGGTATTATACCATTTCCTTGAGTATATATCATATATATACTCAATGTAGTCATAAGGATTTTCATTCTTATTTCTTTCGAATTAAGAGGTGTAACTCTATGACATAGTCATAAAGTTCAAACCATTCAACTAAGACGGTTTATAAATCCTTCTCGACTACCTTGGAGCTATTGGTGTGGGAACTAGGTTGTTATATTTGTTGATTATCATCTTGTCTCTCAAAGAACCTATTCTTTGAATTCTATCTCTTGTTCATTTGCTCTATGTTAGGCAAATCCTAGTGTAGGATTATAATGAACTACCCAACAAACAACATTTGTTAGTTGGTTCATAGAAGTGATATCCAAAAGTTTATTTAAGGATATCCCACAAGATTGTTCTATAACAAATATTGCTTATTAGCACATAACCTCAAGTCTTAACACGATTAAGACTTGTCTTTCTTTCCAACTACATCGTATGGAGTTATGAAACGTTTTTGGAAGATTTTCTAATTGACAATCATATTGACTTAGAAATATATATCCTATATATGGGTGATTGATAACATCCAACGAACTAAATCTTATTCGAGTTCGTTTTTCTCCCAATGGAGAAATTCATTATCTTATGATGCTTCTTTCCTTGATATCTATCAATGAAACTTTTCTAAAGTGTTATCTTTCCTTGGATCAAATCTAAGGAGATAAATACTTTAGACATCTTACTCATCAACTTACATTCTTGAATTCTTTGTAACCTTTTGCAAAGTATTCGGACTTGTGTTTATTCAAAATAAACTATAGTCCAACCGAGAGCGATCTTCGGTGAATGTCAAACAACATGAGTAGTATTATGTCGTGGACATGTGCCACTAACATGTAAGTGAATTAACCTCAATAACTTTGTGATTCTTTCTTCTTTCCAAAAGAATAAAGATTCGAACATTTCGCCTCTATACAACTTTAACAAGAAGGCATCGGATCCGGATCTAACGATCCAATGCATCCATATATGACCAACTCGTAATTTATGTTTTAGAGGTGTCACAATTCAGTGAGATTAGTCACTACCTTGCAACCTTTTGGGTTTTAAGCATCGTTATGTTCTAAACAGTTAACACTACCACATTATCTCTACTATGGAGACGATCAGTCAGATTACAATAATCCAATCATTTCTAAAGAACAATTGTTTTGTCAAACAAAACATTCATCCATCTCCTAACATTTTAGTGACGGGATCATGTTCCTTATTCAAATTGGAATGTAAAGACAATCTTTGTTTTTCCAATTTCTTTGGTAGTTCATATGAGGAAGTAAGTACTATCTGCTTTCGCAGAGATCATTATTTGATTCACGTTCCGAATGTGAAGTACTTTCTCTTCTCTCATTAATCTTCTACTTCTTGTTAGCAACACTTTTACAACGATTGTAAAACATAGTTACTAATACAGAATCAAACATTCAAGTAGAAGAACCAACTGTTTTGAACTTTTTCAAGAACAATTTACAACACCTTTGAAAGGTGTGTTCTTGACACTTGCAAGACATATCTTGCAAATACCCCTTCCAATGTCCATCCTTCCATAAAGAAAGTTTGTTCCCTTGGAGTTTTTAGCTTTCTTCATTTGACTTCTCCATTGACTACAATAGTCATGGTCCCTAAACTCCCACTATCTCTCTTGAAACTTATTTCAATCGTGTTATACACATCAAACGATTTGGAGAGCATGTGGAAATAGTTCACTATATAGTTTACAATAAACTTAGTGAACCATTTGGATAGGGACTCAAAAGTGAAGTCCTTGCCTAGTTTCCTTCTCTAGAAGTGGTTTAACACTTCAACACTCAATGATTCAAAATCATCATAAGTCCATGTTGATGGACTATTTTTGTCAACCAACCCATTATGTTCTGAACATAAATACAAACTATTAAGAGTTGTTCAAGGCAACTCTCATTTCTTCATACAACAATTTGTAAGTGGAGAAGCATGGTACATAAAGTGTCCATGCCTTTGTGCTTACTTCTCAAGTTCTTTGTTCATGTAACAAAGAAACAAGCACTAGTGTTTGCGTTAACTAAGGGTTGTTCAAAGCAACTCTTATTTCTTCATACAACAATTTGTAATTGAAGTATTATGACACTAAAAGTGTTGTCCTCTTTATGATAGACTTTTCTAACTTATTTTTCCAATGATACATTATCAATAGGAAGATTGCGAGGATGAGACTACTTAGGTACAAATACAATCCATTCAAGACATTCTATGGGATTGCGGTACCAAGTCCGGAAACTAAAGCCTTCGGCTTTTCTTTGTCAAGTATTGGATAGCGTTTGCAAATATATCGGTAAATAAATACATAACGAATATAAATTGATTGATTTTAAGCTATTTGATCCGGGTCTTTAAATCAAATAGCACCACCCACTATTTTGGCAAATTCCATATCCCTCATCGGAATTCGAGAGTTTTGGAGGAAACTCTTAGTAGGGTATGGGAGGCTCACTATTACCAAGCCCACCTCACAATGATATGATGTTGGCTAGCATCAATAATAATGAGAGAGTACGCTTACTCATTTGCATCTCTTGCAAGTACCCATCTTATTTGGCCTCTAGAGAATGAAACCTCACAATGATATGATGTTGGCTCCATTGCACTTAGTTAAGTCATTCCCACCATGCAAGTTCGGGTAGGGGTTCAAGAACAACCTCACAATGATATGATGTTGATCATTCTCGTTGCCTACCTTCACAACATCATGTATGCATATAGAACTCCTCTTGAGTGTAAGCACGCACTTTGTACTCCCCCATGATAGGGTGAAGTCGGTGTACGAGTCACAAACGATTGGAGCCTACCACGGTGGAAGGCCACGAAAGAGTGTTCAAAGCACTCTCACGCTTGTCAACTTAATAATGGTTTGTTGAGGGTTTTAGGTCTCATCACATATAAGCATGCATTTTAATCGCATTAAAACAATTCGGTCCTATTACAACTATTGGTCCATGTGATTGATTTAGTTGTATATAATACTCCCACTATGCTTGTAAAATGGTTTTTAAAGCAAGAGTATATGTTACTACTAACGTAAGTTTTGCATTCATTGATGGACTATATAGTTGCCTTAGGGCCTTAGGATGACTATGAACCTTTGATTGGATCCAACACGAGCCTAGTGTTGGATCTCGGTCTAGGGATGGTGATTGATTTTAGTTACGCGTTTAATCACATTAAGGCGTGTTTTCTTATTGGGCGTTGGACCCTCTACTCCAATTTCATGCATATCAAATAAAACAAGAAATGAGTACTTCAAAGTAAAGAAGAGCTTATGCTCTTTTACAACATTTGATCAAAACAAATTACTTTAAAGTAAAGAAGAGCTTATGCTCTTTTACAACATTTGATCATATCAAATTACAACCAAAATCTAATCTACACATTCCCATGGTTCAAACAAATTTGAGACGGCCTTTCACATAGCTCAATTATCGTAGGCTTAGGTTCATAATCACCCTTTCTTTAATTAATTAACGCTTTAACTAATTAAACTTGAATGCAACATTATCATTTGGTTTTTGTATCCATAGAATTGATTTAATAAGAGCTAAATGAAATGAAAATCCAATTCTCATTTAAAGAGACAAAACCATTTTGTTCTCAACCTAATTTGGGCCAAGAGCAATAACCTCAACCATTGGGCTATATTGCAAAAACACAAACTTTTGAGGTCACTTTGTAAAAACACAAAAGTCCACTACTTCATGTAATTACAACTAGAACCCAAAAATTTCAACAAATACATAACTTCATTAAAGGAGCAAAACAATTTGTCCTTTAGTGATTTTGGGCCTTTACGTAAAAACGTAAACTTTCGGGTCAAAGTACAAATACACAAAAGTATCAAAACTTTATGTAATTGCATAAAAGCCCCAAAAGTACCCTACTTGTAGGGTTGGCAGTTTTGGTAGGTGAGAGTGGTGTCAAAATTTTTGAATTTTTCAACAAAGTGAAAGGTTATGGGTTGGTTTGAAAAAGTGCTTTCCATGAAACATGCTTCCATGAAACATGGGAAAGTAAAGTGTTGTAAGAAAAAAGGTATGATTTGAAAAGTTGAAAAGGTATGGGTGTGTAAGAAAAGTACATACCTAGTGATGATTAAAATCATACCATCATTTCAAAAAACAAAACTTTATGTCAACAACCAAAAACTTTTAATCAAAATACCCAACCTTTTTGTTCTTGCCAAGAACATAACAAGAACAATGAAGAACATCCATGAAAACCCATAAGAGTTCCATGAACATTTTTCATCCAAAGACATCCCAAAAACTCTCAAACTTAAGGGAAATAGCATATTACCATACTAGGGTACTTAGGGGTTCCTAATGTCACTTTAAAACATTTTTAACAAGACAAACATGAACCCAAAAATCCACCCCTTGGATTTGGCCGAATTTCCCAAAAAACATGGCACCAAATTTTAGCTCCAAAATTCATGCTCTTATGAACTACATCTACAACATTTGAGATGGCAAATTTTCTAGCAAAATTTACATTTCAAGAAGCAAGAATAAAGCTTGTAACAATTACAACATTTAAATCAAAGACTATGAACAACAAAACCCAAAAGGATTCACCAACTACTACACCTAGGCTCTTGATACCACTTGAAGGAAAATTTGTGAAAAACATGTTCATTTGAGCAACATCTATGGCATGCAATTAACATTTAAAGGCGGAATCATGCTTGTATGCACTCAAAACAAAACATTACCCATGAAATTCAAAGCCTAGTAGAAATGGTGAATCAAGACTCAACTCAAGAACAAAGTGAGTTGAGAAATCTTATACCTTTGTTGATTCCTCTTTGCATAAGCAAAGGCTAATCACCCAAGGAGAGGGCCTTCATTCCTTGCTTCTTAGCTCCATGGATTTCTTGGAGGATGGTGGTTGAAAGGATTCTCCAAGAGTCACCAAAGTTGGAGACCTCTAAGTTTCGACACCAAGGATGGTTGAGGAAGAAGATGAGTGACCATGGAGGAGTTAGATGGTAGTAAATCCCTCCATGGTGGCCGGCCTCCCTAGAGAGAAAGAGAGAGTCAAAAACTCTCATCTTTCCTCAAAGAAAACCCTAATGAAGAAAAAGCTATAAAGTCATATTTATACCTCCCTTCTTTGGAGTGGCAAACTTGTAATAAGTCCAAAACCCACTCCCTCTCTAGTATGGCCGGCCTCCCTATCATTAGTGGGTTAATTGCCCATTTTGTTTTAGTTGTCACACAACTTAAACCTTATGGGCCTTGTGGACCAAAACCATTTTGTGTCCCGAAACCCAAAACTAACTTAAGGCCTAAAACGAACCTTTCGTTCTAGATTAATTAACTTTTAATTAATCCTTGCCACATACAATTAAACTATTTAATTGTCCTTACTCATCTTCATTATATCCTTCAATCATTACCTTACACGGTGTGCGATCCATTAGGTTCCTCTTAGCGAGGCAGTGGGCGATTGTTACTCTTAACAATCGATTATGAATTGAAACATACTTTCAATTCTCCCTTAAATGATTATACATCTTTAGGGCTTCCACAAACCATGAGTGACACCTAGCAGTATGTCATGGCTACCCAAGCTAATCAGAAGAGGTGGAGAACCTATTCAGTTTAGGATTACAATGCAATACGGTCATTCTCTAATACAATACTCTTGACCACATTGTTTGGTTTGATAGTTTATTCATGTCTACTATCCAACGTGATTCATTTACTTATATGATTACCTTGAATGTGATTTGGAACGACTTCCTCAATCTCATTCATACTCTGGCCAGAGATTCTTAATCATATCATAGAGTATTCTCCCTCAAACAGTTTGAAGGTTAGAGATCCCTTGTTGCGCATTCACTTGCCTCCATGGCTAAGTGGCTTAACCCCAACTATGCCGTGGACACCCTCTGACGGAGTGACTTTGACATAGTCAAAGATCAAGGACCTAACCACAAGACAACTGTGATGCCTCAGGTCAAATGACTACTTTGCATTATCCCAACCATGAGTTCTCATATGACATGAATATGAGAACTCCTCGTTGATCGCGTTCAGTGGACTCATTCTCTATCGAGCACCTACATGCTTGTCTTGGTGTCATTCACACCAATGACTCGAGACCAGTCACTCTCCCTAAGAGAAGACATAGCATGTACTGATCTTAACGGACTGTCAATGCTCAATTGGCAATCCTATGATCAGGAACATTTAGGATATGTATACAAAAGAGAATGGTCTCATGAATCTAACTTCTTTAGATTACATTCTCCTAATAGCATATTCCTTGGACTTATCGTTTAAGCATATAACATTTATATGAGACAGCTTGAAACAATAATCTTTGCCCTTTATATTAAACAAGATTAGTTTAACATGTGAAATGTCCGTAAAGTATCATCATATGATTGGTTTTAGGGCACATTTCCAACAGATAAGGACTCCCCCTTGTAGGTGGAGATAAGGTAAGATAAAATAAGGATAGGATAGGATTATATAAGGTTTCTTAAGATAAGATTGGATAAGGTTTCCCTTTCTTGTCTAATTCCTTGTCTTCCAAGCCTCAATTTTAATTCCTCCAGGTTGTAGCACATTTCTAGCATCATTTAAACACCAAAAACGCCCATCCCATATGCTCTCCACGCATGCTATCCAATCCAAAACTGTTCCAAATTGATCCATTTTGCCTTTTATTGTCACCTTTACCAATTGGACCTACAAAAATACAAAAATAGCTTAAATTACTATAACAAATAGAAACTAACTAACTAAATGCCAAGAAATAAGCTAACAAAGTCGCATAAATATGCTCCTATCAGAACAGCCGGGGGTGAAGCGCCATATGGTGCCGCTGCTGAGAATGTCGCAGCTGCTGAAGGTTTGGCGACCGACTAGTCGTGGAGTGTTCAACCTGGTGAAGAGTAGTCTTCAAGGTAGTCTTTAGGATTTTCTTTGTTTCCCTTGTTGCTTTTTTGCTTTGCTTGAACTCATTTGGTCTTTGCTAGTTGTTTATCAACTTTGCTAGAAAATTTAATAAACTTGCTTCCTTCGCGGTTCTCCATCTTCGCTTCTTTTGTTCATGCCCTAACCTTTAGACTTTATAGACCAGTGGCAGGTGTGCTACTTTTCGATAAGTTGACAAGCCGCGTAGCCTATCAGCCGTAGATGTTAGTGTAGAACTTTGCAAAGTTGTTAGCCATAGGGTCGGCAGCCAGACGCCTTACTTACAGAAGCAGATAAGTCCGTATGACCACTCACAACACTTTAGGACTTGGTGTAGGTCGTTCCGCGCTTGGCAGAGGTGGAGCTTATCGACTACGTAGCATGTCTGCAGTGGATAAAGCTTCGTACATGCACTCTAGCTTTTTTAACCTTTCATAAGAATATGCGGTTGTATAAGTCTAGCACGAATTTACTGCTCGAAGGGCAAGCCGTAGGCAGTCTTCCAAAAACTGTAGGCTACCTTAGTGCACTCGGTAGCAGCTTTAGGGTTCCAGGGCAGCTGTCCATCGCATGTATTGCGTAATGTGCCCCCTCCATCTCTAGAGCCCGGTTCCCCACAGATTAGGCTAAGAGATCCAAAATCCTTCAGTTAGCTAAGCCATGAAAAAAGACCATTGTGGCTACTTCTAGGAATCCCGGCGCAAGCCATCGTGCATCTAGTTATACTAGGGTAGCCTGGCTCATCCATGTCTGGATATTCAAAGTGTAGAGTTTATCCTCCCATCTTGGAGAGCTGACCCATGTGGGTGTCAAGGAATTGGTTTACCCTCTCGCACTGGAGAGCAATTAGTTTACCCTCTCGCACTGAAGTGCATGAGTGATAAGTTGTTGTAAGCATGCATCCAAGCCAAGTTGTGATTACTTATGAATTCCTCATTGAAAATTTATTGAAATGAACGAGAACTTACCTGTAAGGTAGGAACTGCATAACAACTGGATAGTCATCGGCTTGTAAGGTGGTGCCCGTCGAGCTGCTTGAGTCTTCGGGCTTTGATGTAGCGGGAGGTCACATATGGTACTTCCTCAGATTGTAGGTGTTCCGCTGCTTTTCAATCTTTTTGTCGTTTCATGGTGGCGAGGGTGTAATTACTCTTGCTGCCTACTCTACTGATCTTGTACGGACCTTCCCAGATAAGATCTATCTTTTTGGAGTCTTCTCTGCGGGCAGTGATGAAGGTTTTTCTTTGGACTAGATCTCTAGGCTGGAACTGCCTAATCTTGGTTCTTTTGTTGTAGCTGGAGAGGAGTTGCTGCTGGTAGGTTGTGATGCGGTTGATGTTCTCCTCGCGCTTTTCCTCTGCTAGATGTAAGCTTGTGGCCATCTCATTTCTATTTTACTCAATGTTTGGCGATAGAGTGCTGATACTTGGCACGATGACATTGGGAGAAATGATTGCTTCTGAACCAAATGCTAAGGAGAAAAGAGCTTCACCGGTTACTCGCCTTTTGGTGGTGCGATATTCCCATAGACATCCGGGGAATTCGTCTGGCCATTTTCCCTTCTTGTCCTTCTGTTTTCGTAATTATTATGAATGCATGGACCCCTATTATATATCCTTAGTGGTGGTATTTGTGGATGCAAATTTCTTCCTCCTTGCTCTTGGACAAAATTGGACCTACAAAACAAATAACACCTTAGGTCAAGGCCAAGAGCCTCAAGCGCCCATGATGAATGGAGGGGCTTTGTGTAAGATCCCACATCGCCCAGGGGAGTGGATCCTATAAGCCTTATATGTATATTCCCATCTCTACCTAGCACAAGGCCTTTTGGGAGCTTACTAGCTTCGGATTCCATCGGAACTCCAAATTTAAGCGAGTTCGCGTGAGAGCAATCCCATGATGGGTGACCCACTGGGAAGTTCTCGTGTGAGTTCCCAAAAACAAAACCGTGAGGGCGTGGTCGGGGCCCAAAGCAGACAATATCGTGCTACGGCAGAGTCATGCCCGGGATGTGGTGGGGGCCCGGGCTGGGATGTGACACTTTTGCTGAAGAACCTATGATGCCAAAGTTAGAATTTTGAGGGAAAAATGTTTGAGAATTTTAGAGAATTTTAGCAAGAGAATTGGAAGTGAGTTTTGGAGAGAATGTGACGCTTTTTATATGGGTGTGGCCGGCCTCCTTGGATGAGAGAGGACCGGCGACTTGGCTCTCTTTGTGGGCTAGGTTCTTGATTTGTGTTTAATTGCGTATAATGAAATAATTAACTAATTGATTAGTCAATTAATAAAATAATTGCCTAATTGATTAATTAGTTAATATAATAAAAAGGGAAAGATTTGGGAGTTACCTTGTGGAAAGGATTTGATGAGGATTGATGAAATAGGTTTTGAATTATTACCTATTTTGGGCACTTTTGACTTGGTTGAAGGATGATTGCACGCTGATCGCGCGTAGGAATCCCGATGTGCCTTAAGGGTATTCTTGTCCTTTTTTACCCTAAGATCCACGTGTCGTCTTGTGATTATTTTTGGCTCCACAGTATTTGATTAGGCTGCTTCCCCTCATGTACTAATCAAATCATCCAAACAGATTACCTTATCACCACAAACCAAAGTGATCATATTAGAATAGTTAAACCTATTCATACCAGGATTACTTCCAACTTTATATTAGTCCAAATGCATTCCCTGATAGCTTTACAAGTCTAGTCTATCCTAGTCTATTATGACTTCAATCCTTTAAAGAATGTGATAAACTAAGTGTGCAGCTCTAATTAGTTTACAGCGCAGTCTTTTCTTACATGCCTCCAAGGGCAGTGAATGCACACAAGTATATGATCCAATATCTTTGACATGCATCTCTTCAATCAAGTCTTTGCAAATTTGGTCCTGCAAAGCCAGCACTATTCTTCCAATCTCTTTCTTCTCTCCTCAAGCAATGGCTGTACACACTTCCGCTACACTCTACCATGTCTTTGCTATTCCACAATGGTGATGATGATGCTTCTATGTTATGGCTCTTTTGAACAACTTATTCGGTTGTGATTTCTCAATCATAATTGGATTGAAAAAGTCCTCTTCTCCTGGCCTCTTCCTATGTTGATTTTGTGTTCGTCCTACATCCAAATAAGAATAAAACCGTATATCATAAACATTAACAAAAATCTTCAGACGCAAATTTAAGGGCACATGTTATGAAAGAAAAGCCTCTCGCTCATGTTCTTATGCGCATGTGGAGATGTTAGTATAATAATTATACACGGACAGATGTCGATTTTTGTTCATGCATTACATATGCTAATTACATAGTGCATGATGACCTCAACAAGCCCATAAGAAGAAGAAGAAGAAGAAGAAGAAGAAGAAGAAGAAGAAAAAAAGGCTTTACCAGAAGAAGAAGAAGAAGAAGAAGAAGAAAAAAAAGGCTTTACCAGAAGAAGAAGAAAAAAAAAGGTATGAAGAAGAAGAAGAAGAAGAAGAAGAAGAAGAAGAAGAAAAAAAGGCTTTACCAGAAGAAGAAGAAGAAGAAGAAGAAGAAAAAAAAGGCTTTACCAGAAGAAGAAGAAAAAAAAAGGCTTTACCAGATAAGGTTTTTCTTCCTTACTTTCTATGTGTCTGTCTTGCGCTCTCTCCTTTTTCTTTTCACCATCTTTGACTACATTATCAAGCATTTTTCAAAATTTTGTGGTCCATACGTACAAGTTAGATTTCTTAATTTATATCATAGTTCTTAAGGATTGAGTCCAAATCGTTTGCCCCCAAAATTCTTTATTGTTGCCCCCAAAATGCTTTGTTGCTGCTGTGTATCCTACCTTATTGATTGACACATATCTCTAGACTTAACCTCGTCTAACTCTGTCAACTATTAATTAAAAAAATAATAAACCAAATAAAAGAAACAATCCATCTGACGAGAGGCCTCAAAAATAAAAACACAAAACAAAAAGGACATTCGACCCAATACCTTAACCATGTAATTTGTTCGACATTATTTTCTATCGCTACATCAAGGTGACAGGATTCGAATAGTGTAACGACTGCCCTACTATCTCCGACATAAACCCTATAGCCAAATAAACCAAACTGAATCTGTCACTCTTGAGCATCGGCCATCGAACCCACTCAAATTCAAAATGCGAAAAACTCTTTTGTGGTTCATCTCTCCCTTTCCTCTTCATCGCACCCATCCCCCTGTAAATTTAAATGAAGTTGTGTGAGTGGTCATCAGAGCATGTTTACCAGGCCCTTTGTTCTTTAATTTTTTTTTCTAGTTTTATTTAATACTATTGAGAGTTAGCAAAGTTAGATGAGGCTTTTTGGTCTCTACTTAGGATTTACACAATCACAATATATATTAGAACGTATGTCATGACGCTCCCCCTAGAGTGTGGAAATACTTAAGTAGATGGCGCATTAGAACTTCAGGCAAATATAGAAACAATTGATGAAGTCGTCTCATCTAGTCAGCACAAGTAGCGAATGCGAGTCTCAAAATAAATGGAAGAATGCATAGGTGGTAAAACTCACAAAGCGTCGCTATGGCAAAACCCAAGGTCAGACAAAAGCCCATAATTAAAGGAGAAAAGTGAGAAGTTGTATTAAGTCAAAACTAAACGTCTTCAGGATGTAAGCAGAGTGCTCACAAAGGTATAACCAGCCCAGGATGGGTGCCTTGTCAAAACCTAGTCAAGCAGCAAGGAAAAACCCAATAGGAAAAATGCTTCTAATCGTAGGGAAAAAAAGTACATTAAGGTTAAGTGATTATATTTCAGGATACTACCCCTGAGTTTGACAGAACTTCAAATGAAACTATAAGCATCGTAAATGAGAAAGTTACACATACCAAATCCTCGGACAAATTTCTAGAAAGTAGACTTCGGTAAGGTTGTCTGGGATCAAATTGCTTGACTTTAGTCTTCTGATGTTCATGCTGATGTAGACACAATATGCTTGCCGTCGACTTTTTGGATGTATCGTGATCTGGTTGATACATACGACGTTGTCTTCATGGATCGTTGTTGGACTCAACGGTGGATGAAAATCACAAGTACTTCGAATGTGCTTAACAAGAACTCTTAACCATGTCTCTCACATGACGAAGTATGGTGAGTCTTGGAACAACTCGAAGATTTTGACACTAAGGTCTAGCTGGTTGACCTCCAAGATATTGCGGTGTTCTTTAACGGTAAAGACATAACCATATAGGAACGTACCTTGTATGGATCAGATAGACATTCTGATCCAACGAATCCCACAAGGTAGGCATCATTCCAAATACTAAATGGGAGTGATTTATTCTGAGATAGGGATAGATTCATCTCAAATCCATAGTAACATAAAATTGTCTTTAACACCAATTTTGTGGTGGCGTGTAGGCGCAATGTTGCTTTATTCCAAAAGATTATCAACACTTAAGATGTATGATCTATGCATTGATCTAAGTACAAGTAAACATCAATTATACTTAGATATGGAACTATTAGCTCTATAACCTCATCAAAAGGTCTCATTTACATTTAGCGTACAGACGATCAGGGGTATACTCAGAAGTAACAACTTCTGGGTCTAATTCGACTAGTGGACCAGAATATCGTTAGAACAACGCCCGAAACTTCAGATCGATGTAGTGTCAAGTTTTTCCAAGATCATTTATCCCAAATTCCGAGTTCAGGAGCGAGTTAGTTTTCTCAAGCTTTTCCGGAGTCTTAGTGAGATTCATGTCATTGACATAAAGTGAAACTCTTGCAATTTTGGATTTTGTACACATAGGGGCTTATATCCCTAACTGATCAAATATTCACTTAGACAGGTATACCATATTCGCCCGGATTATTTTGCATCCATAAAATGAAAGCTTCATCAGAACCGAAATAATGTTTTGTGGTCTAAAACTATTTGAATTAGTACATGTAAGTCCTTCAGAAACTTCTATGTAGATTTTGTATCATAATCCATTACAACTATGTTTATAATGCTCCAATTAATCACAAGGCATATGAGAGAAACGCCATAAGGCGGCGTTATATTGCACTATTTCATTCATCTTATTTAACATGGATTGTTTATTTCTAATTGACCAATCACTTCTCGTTTAGTAATTAACAGAACACGGTTCGATATCGTCACTTTTCATGTATGTCAGTAGCTACCATATAACTAAAACATCGTTGACGATAATCTCATTCCAATTCCATATCTCATCCAAACTAGTATACTAGACCAAGAACTTCAAGTCTCGGGAGTAATTTGGATTTAGTCTCATGAGATAGAAATGATTGAGACAGGGAGGGATTTGTTCGTGCCATGTTTCTCCACCTCCGGGGAGGTGAATCCTTCAAACTGAGTGATTTGTCAGACTTCCAGCGGAGGACGGACTAATTGGCTAGCCACTGATGTACAAGGTTGGCCATTAGGCAAAGCAGCCTACCTAGCAACGTCTCGTCCGTCTTGTGACAATGACATTAGCTAAATATGTCAATCCTTGCAACCATGTTTGTAGCTGATATATGCAATTTTGTCACATTTGCTAGACCAGTTGAAGTGTCTGGTAACACCCTGATGATTTAGAATAGGGATTGGGATGAGACATAGTGGAGACGTCCACGATAATTCGTGCCATTCTTCATAAACGTTGACGTTCTTATCTCGGCGGAAAGACTGTTTCATTGAAGTGACAATCCCCTAATTAAGAGGTAAAGAAGTCGCATGCAAGGGCGTAGGAGAATCATAATCGACATTGATTCACATCCTTTTTGTGAGGACCTATATTAGTACATTGCGGCAGCACAATTGGTGAAGGAAAAATTTTGTCCTAGCTAAGAACATGTGAGAACATTTGAACACATATGCAAACTAATAACACTTTAAAGTAGGCATGCATTCAAAAACAATTCTAAAACCCATGACTTTCAAAGCCTAGTGAATGGTGAACCAAGAGACTCTTCAACAATATTAAAGAGAAGGAGGGTTTTTGAGATTCATTACCCTTGAAGCTCATCCTTGTTTACACAAGGGATTCACCCAAGTGGAGGGCCTTCAAGTCACCTCCTAGCTCCTTGAATCTTCCTTGTGATTTTCTTCCTTTTGATTGCTCCTTTTGCTCCTTGAAGATGTAAGGAAAGGATCTCCAAAAGTACCAAAGATTTGGTACCTCTAAGTCTCCACATTAAGGATGTAGTGTGAAGAGAAGATGGATGACTTAGAGAGATTTTGATGCTAGTGAAAACTCTCTCTAAGGGCCGGCCTCTCTATGAGAAAAGGAGAGAAAATCTTTCTCTTCTTTGCCTCAAGAAAACCCTAATGAGGTTATGGCTATAAAGTTGCCTTTATACCACCTCACATGTGAGTGGCACACTTCTAATTAACCCAAGTTGGGCACCACTCACCCTAGGCCGGTTTTGGCTTTGTTTTTGGGTTAATTTCCATTTAGTTTTAGTTGTCACACAACCTAAACTCAATGGGCCTTTTGGACCAAAAACCCTTTTGGGCCCCGAAACCCAAAACCAACTTAAAAGCCCAATACGAACCTTTCGTAAGATTAATTAACTAATTAATTAATCTTGACCATTCTCAATTAAACTATTTAATTGCTTATCCATCTCATTTATGTTTCTTCACTTTCATCCTTACTCGGTGTACGATCCATTAGGTTCCAATTAGCGAGGCAGTGGGCGATTGTTACTCTTAACGATCGATTGTGAATTGAAACTACATTTCAATTCTCCCTTTGATGAAGATTAGTGTTAGCTAATCCTCAGGGCTTCCACAAACCATGAGTGACACCTAGCAGTATGTCATGGCTACCCAAGCTAAGTAGAAGTGGTTGGAGAACCTATCCAGTTACAATTACAATGCAATACGGTCCTTCTCTAATACAATACTCTTGATCACATTGTTTAAGTGATAGTTTATTTCATGTCTACTATCCAATGTGATACTTCTCTATATGATTCATTTGAATATGACTTGAAACATATTTCCTAAGTCATATTCGTATGCTTTGGCCAAAGACTCCTGAATCATATCTCAGAGTATTCTCCTTCCACCTTGGAAGGTTAGAGATCCCTTGTTGTGCATTCATATGCCTACATGACTAGATAGCTTAACCCCAACAATGCCGTGGACACTCTCGATGGAATGCCTTTGACATGATCAAAGATCAAGGACCTAACCATTAGACATCTATGATGCCTCAGGTCAAAGGACTATTTTGCATATTGCAACTTACGAGTTCTTACATGACATGTATGTTCGAACTCTCTTTTGATCGTTGTTCAGTGTACTCGATTACCTTTCGAGCACCTATGTGTTTGTCTCAGTGTCCAACACTAAATGACTTGAGACTAGTCATACTCACGCTTGAGTTAACATAACACATACTAACCTTAGCGGATTGTCAATGCCCAATTGGCAATCCTATGGCTAGGAACGTTTTAGGAATGAACATAAGAGAAAGGTCTCGTTAATCTAACTTACTTAGATCACTTCTCTCTTAGACTAAATACATTCCTTGGATTCCCTTATTGCTTAAACATATAATCCAATAAATAATGATTAACAATAAGCTTTGCCCTTCATTAAACAATATAATAGTTTAACACAATAAGTATTCCAAAAGCTATTACATCAAATGAGTGGCTTTGTGGGCATACTTCCAACAATTGGCACATAAACTGTACACGCAAAACGCGTACGAAACTTCATGTTTGTACCCAGTTACCAACTGTAACACTCAAATAAAATTGGGTGGCATGGGCCTTAGGTGGATCAACATAGCTAAAGTAGTACATGGTCTCAAGCAAGGGTCAGGATTTTGGTACGTATGACTAACAACCAAGCGATCAATTAAAGGTGTTTATTGAACGCTTCTGCTAGGCCATTTTGAGGTTCAATTATAAACCCAAAAGACATGCAATACTTATCCTAAAGATATCTTAAAAAAAAATTAAGGGAGAAAGAAGGATATGAAAATCATATGAAGAATAAATTAATTTTGTATAGATGAGTGAACAAATAATGTGTATATAGAGTTTGGGATAGTTCTTTCACGTGGATATGTTCAAAAGAAAATTATTTTATAGTTTTGACCGTAGGATTTAAAATCCAGCGTTGGATTTTCTTTTACCATTTGATTTGAGAAAAAACAAATATGTACCGTTAAAATCAAATTAAAATATTGCCCAAAAATCGAATTTTAATCTGGACCTTTGATCACCAATGGTACAAAAATCGAAAGGATGACAATTGTCTAAATTAGGGGTGGAATTTTTTCCCGAAAATCCCGAACCGTCCCGATCCCGTCCCGAATTTTGACCGAAAAATTCCCGAACCAAAATTCCCGAAACCTTCGATACCCGAAACCGAACCCGTCCCGAAAGTTTCGGTTTGGGATTCGGCCATAGCTTTGAAAGCTTTCGGTAATCCCGAACCGAACCGAATATTATATATATATATATATATATATTTTTTTTTAATTTTTAATTAGAAATTACTTGAACCGTTGGATTTGTTAAGATCTAATCCTAACCGTCCATTAGTTAGGTTTGTAGGGTAGTCTCTCAGATCTCTCGACTCTCTCAGTCGCTCTCACTCTCTCTGTTGCTCTCAGATCTCCCGCCGCTCCACTCCGTCGAACCCACGGCACTCCCAAACCAAATCCAGGTTAGTCAGATCTCTCGGACTCTCTCATTCGCTCTCACCACTCTCACTCTCACACTCACTCTCTCTGTTGCTCTCACACTCACTCACTCACACTGTCTCACAGTCCCGCCGCTCCACTCCGTCGAACCCACGGCACTCCTCGTCGTCCATTGACTCCGGAAGGAAGGAAGACGCAGGAAGAAAGGAGGAAGGAAGCCACAAATCGAGTCCCAAATCCAGGTTAGTCTCAGATCAGATCTCTTGGACTCTCTCAGTTGCTCTCACTCTCTCATTCACTCTCACCGCTCTCACTCTCACACTCACTCTCTCTGTTGCTCTCACACTCACTCACTCACACTGTCTGTCACAGTCCCGCCGCTCCACTCCGTCGAACCCACGGCACTCCTCGTCGTCCATTGACTCAGGAAGGAAGGAAGACTCGAATCCGACACAAATCGAGTCCCAAATCCAGGTTAGGGTTTCTGATTTTTGATTGACTTGATTTCTGTTAGTATTTTGTTGAATGTGTGAGGAGATTGGTGGGTGAGGAGATTGGTGGGTGATTTTTGATTGACTTGATTTCTGTTAGTATTCTGTTGCTCTCACACTCACTCACTCACACTGTCTGTGCAACCTTTTTTTTTTTTTTTTTTTTAGGTAATGGGCTGGCTGCAATCTTAAAAGCCCAACATTTTGGGCTTCAAGGCCCAATCCCGAATTTTCCCGAAAATCCCGAAACATTTTCGGGAATCCCGAATTTCGGGAAATGCATATATTCGGTTCGGTTTCGGGATATAAAATCCCATCCCGAAATGTTTTGGTTCGGGATTCGGGTAAGGAGTTTCGGTTCGGGATCCCGACCCGAACCACCCCTAGTCTAAATGCTACCGTTGGACAGTTGGGGTCCCTTGCCACTTGGGGCCCGGTTGTCGGCCACTTCCCAAATTCCTCAACCCGTTTGCTCTTTGAAAAAATCTGGGGTCTCAAACATTTGGGTCAGCCAAATAGAAATGCTTCTACTTTTGCACTGACGGTCTCGTCAATACCGTGCTGGTTAATGATGTTGCTGCATCTCTCTTGAACGGTTACTTTCAGACCTGCAATGATAGGCGAGTTGTACCACCGTTGGGTCACCCTACTGATGCGATGGAAACACTCTCTCCTAAGGCAGATTGCCCACCCAATCCCCCCACCTAAGGAGCCAGACAAGGTCTGTCTCCATCAGGTACCCATATCGCATCCTTCGCTGCACAAGGCACGGTTCAATTTGGACCTTATTACACGTCAAGTGCCCTTCGCAATGATTGTGTTTACTTCCTCTAGGAGTAGGGGAAACATATTTGCCCAAGATGTATTTGACAAAATGCAGACCCTTGGATGAAGATTCCAAATGGATACTTTTTTAAGGATGCTTGGGCAAGCACCGAAGTGGGAATTTTTTGTTAGCAGGAAGCAAAGTCACCCAAGTGGACCGAGAGCTGTATTCCAAGGAAGGTTCATTTGTTTTCATATTCAACAGTTATTTTTTGGGGATGACCGCAACCTGGAATACTTCCAACAGTGGGATTGGCTACAATTGAACTTTTTGTTGGATACTACTTCCGTGGTTCAGCCTGTTTTGAGCTCAAACCAGATATTTGCTGCAAAAGCAGAGCTAATGGCACTTGCTCACCATGAACAACAAAATGGACTTTCCCTTTCTTCCTAAGATTTACAGGACAATGGCATTCTTAAGTCTTTTGGATTCATTTTATTCGCCAATCTGCAACTGATTATAGCAGGTTTTAGTGCTCTACGATTTTTTGGATATATACAACACACAAAAATTTATGTTCATATATCTCTCTTTGACATACTGCTTGGGGAAATCTGTAAGCACATGAGGATTTTGCCCACTTTCGGTTTTAATTTGGACAGTACGGACTGGGGAATCCATTTTGATAATTTTGACCCAATTGACAAGCTGCAGCAAACTGCACTACAAACTTCTAGATTTACTGATAGAGGTTCCATGGTTTGTTCTACCATTTGGAACAATATTTTAACTCTGATGGACCGTAGTATTTTCTCCACGCTCATGAGTGGCTTGACTACAGTAATTTCCATTTTTACTTTATCTAGACATATGATTGATACTATGACATCAGTTTGTCTACTTGTCTTCCATTGCAACACATCAGGCTACTGGAAAAATCTGCCAACTTGAAATTGCCTATAGATGGACATTTTAGACAAGAAGAGGAAGTGTTTGCAGTTCTTCTCCGTGGGCGCATACCCGATCCTCTCCAAATCATGGGAGAGTCACTTTCTATTAATTTTCAGAAGTTGATTTCTATGGTTTTTTCTCTACCAGTGGCTACTGAGCAGATTGGTTGCTCTTCTTTTTCTCCTAATCTTGTTGAGATTGAGAACTTCTATTGGATGATCATTCTTCCAAAGTTGCAGCCTCCGTATGCGACTGAGCATCATACGCTCATGGATAATGCATTGAAAATTTTAATAGCAATCTAGAATGCTACACTAGAAACTATGATATTACAGTTTTCTCTAACTTTGCCTCAGTTCTTGAGTACCGAGTCCACAGTTGTGCATTCATTTGTTATCAATGACCTTGACCAGTCACAAAACAGCAAGCACAATATTCTCCTGGAGCAATTTGGTGCAAGAAAGGCTAGTTTAGGTCTTGCTTACTTCAATTTTCACGACAATGGGATTACTGCTGTTCTCCAATTCAATATGGCAATATCTTTTCTAAGCTCTTATTTCCCTTATGTTCATCAATGGCACATACTTTTATGGAGCCTATCGGCAAGTTTGCTAGGATTGAATTGGTACTCCTCTGTTATCTTCTTTATCCTTTGCCAGCCATGGTTTTTGGGCTTTCAGCTTTTGTCAAACCAAAGGAGAAATTGAATACCATTTTACGAGATGTGTGCTTCATAGCTCATGCACTTCTACTGAGATCATGCATGGTAGAAGCACAACTTGGCAGGCTGGGTTCAATTTCTGTTTGGAAGCCAATTTTCTTGTGGTCTGTTTGGAGATTTACTCTGCACTGGTTTTGGAGGCATCTATCATGATACTTTTTTGGAACCCCAAGGCTTGGGAGCACAAGCAGCTCAAACCTCTACATACCCACTTGACGGCATGAGGACATGCCTTATTTTAAGGGGGTGGGAATGTTAGGATCCTAGTTATTGGATTTATATCTTTATGGTATTTTGTCTTATCCTAGTAGTAGTTGGTTTCATCCTACGGTAGTGAGGGTGGAGATGTGTTCACCCCTCCTCTAGGGCTGTATATAAGCCTCCTTTCACCATTTGGGAAAGGCATGAATGAAAAGAATTGTTATTTTATTTCTCACTTTCCTTGCATTTTCCTTTTCTTCTCCATTCCTACGGAGTGGGTCCTATCAGTTTAGTTTGCGTTCAAAGCATAATTGTTTGAGTTTTGATCTCTAGAAGTTCACGGGTTTTCAACTAAGATTTAAAAGAGTTTATAAAACTCTATAAAAATGTGAATGTATTCATTCTGGATCTTAAAGTAGTTCATAAAACTTGATGTGTATTCTATTATAATTGGATTTTAAAGTGTTTTAAAAGATGAAAGATTATAATGGATTTAGAGGGCTTTTATAGTATTTTTTAGGTTGTAAGAAATCAGGCCTCAACTCCATTAAACTCTATAAATTTGTAAATCTTTTAAAATCTCAATGAATACAATAATACCAAGGTATTTCAAGACAAAATTCCACACCAGTAATAGTTGTTTAAATTGTCCATAATATCAGTAATATTGGGGGTAGGTCATGTTGGGTCTGAAAAGTTATCAATAAATTGGTATCAAACTCGTCATAATGACTGCTTTTAATATGATGAATGCTCGTAACGTGATGATTGCTCCTGACAATAAATTAGTACTAAGTGGCTAAAACAAAGTTATAACAAAACTGCAATCTAATATGAAGATTGCTACTGTGTAGTCAATCTAGTGACATTTTTTTAACTTATAAATGAGATGTCTTAATTTTAAACATCGTGAATAACCAGTTTAAAAGAAATTTATTCTACACCATTCAGTATAAATATATCATTATAATAAGAAAAATATAAAATTTTACTTCAATGGCAGGTGAAATGAATAATTAAAATTAAGATAGAATATCCAATCGTTATGAAGCACGCAGTGTGCTATGTAGCATAGCAGTGACTCCCCTATAATTATTATTATTATGTGTCTTAACATTCCGGTTTAGTGACGTGCATCTTACCTTCTTTTTTTCTTTTTTTTATTGGTCAAAGATAGGGAAATATGTTATAAATAAGCAAAAATTGGAGAGATAACCTTTACTAGAGACAAAAGCGAAGTGGGTGCAATGTATCACACTATTTATTTTCGTAACTATAACACAAAAGGATTGTAGGTAAAGAAGGGAAGGATGGGATATTGATATTATTGCTTTCACTTTTTTTAATGTGTATTGTGATAAAAAAACGGAATGCTCCTTATATAGAGTCATATCCATGAAGAATCATAAAAGTGAAATGAGTTCATTTTGAAAAATATCATACAACAACAATGCTACTATTGTTAAGTCTTCCTCACTTTTCATCTTTGGCTAAAACATGTGGGCATTCATTCCCACAACTTTTACAACACTCCCCCTTGGATGCACACATATCAACATCAGTTGCCTCATTAAAACCTTGCTCGAAAAAACCCAGTGGGAAAAAAACCATAGCGAAGGAAATAGAGTACAACTTTTCTTGGATTGTTGATATAGTGTTAAGTATGTTTATGTTGCCTCGTTAAAACCTTAATAGGAAAAACTCAATGGGAAAATCCTTATCGAAGGAAAAAGAGTACAACATGCATGTATCATGGATGTTTCCCCTAATAAGTATATCCCCTTCATTCCGCATTCTTCAAATTTAACTGATTGGTAAGTCGACGTAATCTGATACCATGCACTAGCTTTTGAAATGTGCACTTTGGTAGAGATTTGGTGAATAGATTTGCCAAATTTTCATTGGAACAAATTTTTCTGAGTTCAATAACTTTAGCTTTCTGAAGATCATGTGCACTGAAAAACTTTAGAGATATATGTTTAGTCTTATCGCCCTTAATGAATCTTTCCTTCATTTGGGCAACACGTGCTACATTATCTTCATGAATGATAGTTGGAGTGTTTGTTTTAGAAGGTAGATCACATGAATTCCGGATGTGGTGGATCATTGATCTTAACCACGAACATTAACGACTTGCTTCATGTAAAGCAAGTATTTCTGAGTGATTGGAAGATGTAGCAACTAATATTTGCTTTGTTGAGTGCACGAGATTGTTGTATCTACATTAGTGAACACATATCCAGTTTGTGAGCGGGCTTTATGAGGATCAGAGAGAAACCAGCATCTGCATATCCAACAAGGCTCTGGTCATTTGTGGATTTCTCGAAGTAGAAGAGACTCATGCCTATTGTCCCACGAAGGTATCGTAAAACATCTTTGACTCCCTTCCAATGATGAATTGTTGGAGCAGAGCTATACCTTGCTAACAAGTTGACAGGAAAAAGCTATGTCTGGTCTAGTACATTGTGCTAAATATAATAAAACACCTATTGCACTCAGATATGGTACTTCTGGACCAATGACCATTCCATCATCTTCTTTTGGATGAACTGGATCTTTCTTAATGTCCAAAGATTGAATGACCATTGGCATGCTAAGTGGCTAAGCCTTGTCCATGCCAAATCGCTTTAGGATGTTTTCAATGTAAGCTGATTGATGGACCAAAATTCCATTGGCATAATGCGCAATCTGCAGGCCAAGACAATATTTTGTTTTCCCAAGGTCTTTCATTTCAAATTCGCTTTTTAGATCTTCAGAAGTTTTATTAAGATCTTCAGGGGTTCCAACTAAGTTCATATCATCGACATATACTGCCACTATAGCAAATCCATAATTTGACTTCTTAATGAACACACAAGGGCAAATGACATTGTTGGTATATCCTTCTTTGATCAAATACTCACTGAGACGATTATACCACATTCGTCCAAATTGTTTCAGCCCATATATTGATCGCCTTAATTTGATTGAAAGCATGCCTCGTGGTTTGTTGGTCGTTTCAAGCAACTTAAGTCCTTCTGGGATCTTAATATATATGTCAGTATCTAATTCTCCTGACAGATACGCGGTGATGACATCCATAAGTCGCATGTCAAGTTTTTCTAAAACCACCAAACTTATTCAGTAATGGAACGTAATTGCGTCTATTATAGGAGATTATGTCTCCTCATAATCAATTCCAGGTCTTTGCGAAAAGCCTTGTGCAACGAGTCGTGCTTTATATCTTACAATCTCATTTTCTCATTGCGCTTTCTTGTGAATACCCATTTGTAACCCACGGGATTTACTCCAGGCGGGGTTTGGACTACTGGTCCAAAACACTTCGCCTTTCCAAGGAATTTAATTTTGCCTGGATTGCATCTTTCCACTTAGGCCAATTCTGTCTCTATTTGTATTCATCAATAGAGTGGGGCTTAATATCATCGCTTAATATGATTTCAGTGGCTACTGCGAATGCGAACATGTCGTCGATGATTATTCCATTTCAATCCCACAATTCATTATTACATGCATAATTTATGGAGATTTCCTTGCATTCATGTACTTCTATCTTTTCAGGGACATGTGTCTCATCAATGACAGTTTCCTTTTTTCTGGAAGTATAGAATCATGAATTGTGGATTCGTCATTCATTTTCTTTTCCTGAATGATTTCATTTGGATTCAGCTTTGCCCCCATCTTCCTTTTTCAAGGGGCTGAATCTTTTGAACATGGGGGTTTACCACACTTCAGGCGTGCAACAAATGAATCATTCACTGTTACTTTATTTTGTCTAATAGGAACATCAATTCTTGCAGGTGCATTTGTAGCTGGTATATGTGATTTTGTCACTTTCGTAGCATCATTAAATGCATCTGGCATTTTATTAGCAATACTTTCAAGATGAACAATCCATTTCACTTCATTTTCACATGAAGTGCTTCATGGATCAAAATGAAATAAGGTGGGTACAACCCATGTTAGTTCTTGCCGTTCTTCTGGAACGGTCTTTTCTCCCCCTAACGACAAGAAAATTATCTCATCAAATGACAATCCGCAAAACGAGCTGTAAAAATTTCACCTGTCAAATGTTCCAAATATCTAATGATAGATGGTGAATCAAAACCCATATAAATTCCTAGTCTGCGGTGAAGTCCCATTTTAATGCGTTGTGGAGGTGCAATAAGCACATAAATAGCACAACCAAATAACTCGTATTTTGTCATGTTTGGCTGATGTCCAAACACGAGTTGTACTGAGGAGCATTGATGGTTGGCTATAGGTCTCGATCGAACTAATGATGCAGCATGTAAGATGACATGTCCCCATGCAGTAACTAGCAATTTTGTTTTCATGAGCAGAGTGCGAGCTATTAATTGAAGACGCTTGATAAATGCTTCTACTAAACCATTTTGAGTATGAACATGAGGAACGGGGTGTTAAATATTAGTGCCTAGTGTCATGCAGTAAACATCAAAAGTTTGAGACGTAAATTCACTAGCATTATCAAGTCAGATTTACTTAATAGTGTAATCTGGGAACTGTGCTCATAATTTAATTATCTGAGCAAGAAGTCTCGCAAAAGCTACATATCAAGTAGACAAGAGGCAAACATGTGACCATCAGGTAGATACATCAACCAAAATCATAAAATATCGAAATGATCCACAAGGTGGTTGAATAGGCCTACAAATATCCCCTTGAATTCTTTGCAAAAATGATGGGGATTCAACATCAATCTTTAATTGGGATGGTCTAATTACCAACTTCCCTTGAGAACAAGCCTTGCAAGGGTTATCATTTGATATAGCAATGTGTCTGCTCAATAATGAATGTCTATTAGAGTTGACAATGATTATATGCATCATGGTGATCTTAGATGACCCAGACGGTCATGCCAAAGCATGTAAATTTTTGGATCAATGAACTTGGGGTTCATAACAGTATGTGCTTCAATTGTTTTTATGTATGTATAATACAATCCACTCGATAAACCACGCAACTTCTTCAATGTACTCTTCTGGGTATCATTGGAGGTAATGCATAGATATTTCACATTTTCTGCAGTTTTTGTTTCAATGTGGTATCCATTTAAACGTATGTCTTTAAAACTCAACAAATTTCGAGTAGATCGAGTAGCTTACAATGCATTTTGTATGGACAATATTGTTCCATTTGGTAACATGATTTGGGCTTTTCCTGAGCCTTCAATTATATCTGATGGGCCTGATATTGTTGTTACCTTTACTTTTATAAGCATCAAGCTTAAGAAGTATTTTCGATCTCAAAGTATTGTATGCGTGGTGGCACTGTCTGCAAGACAAATATTTCCGCCATTGCTCTTGTTTTGAGAATAACCATAGTTTTTATCCATGCTCTCTGAGTAAAGGAATCATAGTTAAAAATAATGTATTCATAATAAACGGAAATTGAAATGCCACTTTTATTGAATTGAAATACGAGTTTTAAACTACAAGTTTATATAATAAGAGTAGATTAAACATAAAAATGATTCAATCGAACCGATATACTTCATTCCCTCTTTCCACAATGAAGTCTGAAACCTCCAGGTGGGTTGTGTTCGATTGCCCTGATAAATCGAACACTAGATCAGGTATATCCATTGGTTTAGCCTGGTCGATGAAATTGGTTTCGACACTCTTCTCCTTAAAGGAGGCTTGATACATGTCCACCAAATGTTTTGGGGTACGACATGTATGCGCCTAGTGCCCATTGCACCGGGTTTGCCCGTGGCCACGTCCTCGTTTGTAATTATTGCCACGAGAGGATGTGGTGTTCACTTCAAGAGAAACAACATTCACTTCTGGGAATGGTGCCGATCCAGTAAGTTGGGACTGTGATTTTTCATCAGGAGCTCATTGTTCTGTTCAGCCATAAGGAACACCGATATTAGTTGGTTGTACTCAGTAAAGCCTTGCTCTCTATATTGTTGCTACAAAAGCATGTTGGAGGCATGAAAGGTGCTGAAAGGATTTTCCAATATATCTTCCTTAGTGATATTCTCCCCACAAAGATTCATTTGGGAGCTAATTCTGAATATTGCAGAGTTATACTCAATAACCGTCTTAAAATCTTGGATCCTTAGGTGTGTCCACTCATAACAAGCCCTTGGGAGAATCATCGTTTTTTGGTGATTGTATCTATTTCTCAATGCCTTCTAGAGGGCTAATGGATCTTCAACCGTTAAGTACTCGCTCTTCAATCCTTCATCAAGGTGGCGACGGATAAAGATCATGGCCTTCACCGAATCTTGAGATGATGCATTGTTTTCCTCCTTGATGGTGCCTCCAAGGTTTCCTGCCTCCAGATGGATCTTGGCATCCACCACCCAAGTAAGGTAGTTTTTCCCATAATATAAGGGCAACAAAATCAAGATTTGCCAAGTTCACCATTTTCTTTTCTGAAAGAAAAATGAGATGTGTAAGAACTTGCAATAATATGTATTATGAAGGAATATAGTGTTAGAACTTCTGGTTTTGACAACTAGGAGAAGGCATGATGCTAGCAGATCTTGGTGAGGGTACATCAAGCAGGTGAGGCAGAGGAGGAAGAAGAACAATAAGATCCTTGAATGAAGCATTTTTCTGTATTTAGTGATCATACATAGAATGCTCCTTAGATAGAGCCATATCCATGAAGAATCATAAAAGTGAAATGAGTGCCTTTTGAAAAACATCATACAACAACAATGCTACTATTATTAAGCTTTCTTTACTTTTCATCTTTGGTTAAAATGTGTGGACATTTATTCTGACAACTTTTACAACAATATATTCATAAAACAGAGTCATAACGGACAAATTACAAAGTAGGTAGCCCTAAAAGGACGGCATCTTACTTGAGACAGTTTTTTGGCTACCAATGGGTTTGTCTTGATTATCGGGTATTTGCTGATAAACCCGTAAATTAGTCTCACACAGAACATTGTAACATCCACAGAGAGAGACAACCGGCGAGCTGAAGAAAAGGAGAAAACCCATCGTCGCGAGCTCAGGTTGCGAAAGTTGTAAGCGAATCAGGAGGTATTGGATATCCATTGCAGTTGTCCGGATCTGTCAATATAATTTTGTGACTTAGGTTTTTGTAATGGTTTGTTTATCTTTATCAAGATGGATGAATAGGAAATGAAATGGCCAGTGATTTGGGTTTTTGTTGATGCTTCCTTGTCTTAATTTTCTTGTTCATCTGTTCTTTATGAATTAATTGCATATAAAAGTTATAACATTTGACATGCATGATATGTACCAAAATATTGGGTAGGAGGAAATGAGGAGTTTGATTATCACCCCATTTGGACAAGTTTGTTTTTATGTATAGATAATGTTTTGGTATTCTTGTTCTTCATAGCAACACTATCAAGTTTTTGCGGATTGTTAATATGCATTTGAAATTTGTTTTTTCTTTTTCGCTGAATAGAATTTCTAGTGGAAGTAGTGAAATACAACGAAGGCGTGTTCATGTGAAACTTTTTAAGTGTCCATTCGAGAGGACTGGTTGAGTTTTAGAAAGAGATAGATGCTGAAAAGCACATTGGACAGAATTGTGAGGAGTCATCGTAATGTTACTTCTAGTTGCAGTATCAGTAGTATCAGTAGCATCAGCGGAGTTCCCAAAGAGAAGGTAGATTGCGTGGTAATAGGGGCAGGTGTGGTGGGATTGGCAGTGGCGAGAGAGCTTGCTCTAAAGGGCAGAGAGGTGTTGGTGTTAGATTCAGCTCCCAACTTCGGCACTTCCACCAGCTCCCGCAACAGCGAGGTCATCCATGCCGGCATCTACTACCCGACCCATTCCCTCAAAGTACCCACATTATCAAATATAAAAGTCATAAACTTTAATGTCAAGAAATTCCCAATTCTTATTTGAATGTTGAAAGCACAATATATCCTTTAACTTTTTAATGCATTTGGCAGGCGAAGTTTTGTGTTAGGGGAAGAGATTTGCTGTACAAGTATTGCTCTCAACACAATATTCCTCATAAACAAATTGGTAAACTCATAGTTGCAACTGGGTCTTCCGAGATTCCCAAGTTGCATAATCTAATGCATCGCGGGATCCAAAATGGAGTTGATGGTTTGGTAATGATGGAGGGTTCAGAAGCCATGAGAATGGAACCTGAATTGGCATGTTTGAAAGCCTTACTGTCACCGCTTTCTGGGATTGTGGATACACATTCGCTCATGCTATCTTTGGTGGTATTTCCATTCTCTTCTTTCTCGTTTCCTATATTAGTTACACTAGGATCAACTCAAGTACATGCTTCAGATAAAATTTTGGTATCTTTAATCGAACATTGGATTTTATATGATCTAGTATCTATCACCCTTAATCCCCATATGGGTGCAGGGAGAAGCTGAAAATCATGGCACAACCTTCTCCTATAATACTACTGTTATTGGTGGCCATATTCAACAAAATCATCTATGCCTTCATGTTTCTGAAACCAAAGCCCTTGAAAATTGGAATGGAAAGTTTCCGTTGCAACCAGAGATGATACTTATTCCTAAACTCGTTGTGAACTCTGCCGGCTTAAGTGCCCCTGCCCTTGCAAAGCGATTTGATGGCCTCCGAACTGAACATATTCCTCCTTCCCATTTGGCTCGTGGATGCTACTTCACTTTATCAAATACTACAATCTGTCCGTTCAGACACTTGATTTATCCTATACCAGAAGATGGCGGCCTTGGTGTGCATGTTACCCTGGATTTAAATGGTCAGGTCAAGTTTGGTCCTGATGTAGAATGGATTGATGGTGTTGATGATGTTTCAAGCTTCCTGAATAAGTAGCATTTCTTTATCCCTGTTGTCCACTCTATTATATTATGTAGTACTGTCTACATTGTCCATTATGTTTATTGGTTTAAGTGGTCGCAATTCAGTCCAAAAATTTCTATCCATGCTTGTACAGAAGAGCATATTCCTTAAGCCTTTTTATTTATTTTTATTTGTGTACATAAATTATGTTGCCTCCCTATGTTGAAACAAATTCTGGTGTCTTGCATAAGCTTCATTAGAGCATGCATTTGATACTAATGTTGTCGCCTCAGACAATGATCAAATGGAGGTCCTAGTCACTTATTTTCTGGTGAACTGTAAATTGTAATGTCAATATTCTTGTAGGGATTTTTTTTTTAGGATATATCGTTGCTTATATACATTCCCATGTTTGTTTGGATGCTTAATGCTTTTAGGCTAAAATCTTAATGACCTGATTGAGGTGCATCTGATGTTGAGTAATGAATTTGTTTACATTTGAATTAAATCTCTTCTAGACAATTACATACCATACTAATGGTGCAAAAGATTATAGTAATCAGAAAATCATGATAAAAGTATTAAAATGATACTGTGGGTGGTATAGCTATGCTGTAATACATGCGTACATATACTATATACATCACGGAGGTGTTGTTTGTAATGCATGTCAAGTAAGTGCATGTGCATCGACCCCTTAATAAAGTTAATTTTGTTATTCATCTCATTTGTTTAAACTTTGGTTTGTTTCTTTGGCGTATCTGTATAAGTGTGATGTTGGACAATCTTAAAAACATGACAAGGCGTTGGTCACAGGTTTGACTATTCTGTATGTACAAATCGCAAAGAGCTATTTTACCCAGAGATAAGGAAGTACTACCCAAATCTAAAGGATGGGTCTCTTGAGCCAGGCTATGCAGGGATTCGACCGAAGCTTTCAGGTCCTCGACAGTCTCCAGTTGATTTTCAGATACAGGTAGTTTCTTGCATATTTTTCCTACGCCCGAACCTGAAATTTTAGGACTCAATTTGATTGTTGTCTCATCTAGCATGAGACTTACAATCGGCTAGAATACAGGAGCATGTAAAGTAATAGAATCTACTGTCGCATCCCTCACATATATATATATATAAATCACTTACTACAGAACCAGAAGTGCATAGTACTGATTTTTCCGTTGAGCCAAGCAATTTCTTTTCTGCCCAAGATCTAGTGATAAACTAATAAAACCATCTCACTGCTGTCACAGCACCTAGCACAAATTGGCCTGTGAAAATCTCTGGTTTTAGTTTCTAAAACTCAATGTAGTGTGGGGAGCTGTCTTGTCATATTTTTATATGGTTGAAACGTGTTAAAGACACTATCTTACACTTGTAGGTGCTATGTTTGCTTTATAGATGAAAGAGTACAACATTGATAGTTCTGTTGATATATCATTTTACGGCTATGTAGGGGGAGGATGTTCATGGGATAACTGGTCTCGTCAACCTTTTTGGAATAGAGTCACCCGGTTTAACTTCAAGCATGGGAATTGCAGAGCACGTAGCAACAAGATTCTTCAGGGGGTAAGGAAACCTGTCTGAAGAGGCTAAATCTGTTACAACCAGATCCCTCAGCTCTTCTCAGCTCCTTCCTCCCGTCTCTCCCTCTTTCCTCCTCATTCCCTTGTAATACAAAGTTTGTACATACTTTTCCCATTTTTAAGCACTTGTAATATGTAATTGTTCTTTAGTTTCTAAAGTGTCGTGGTTTGGATTTATTGTACTTACGGAAAACAATCCTATCTATGCACTTGGTGCGTGTTCAATAACCGCTGGTTTACCTCCCTAACAACTACCTAGATGTCATTTAGTATTACGGTCTCGTAGTATTCTTTTTTACTTGTAAGTGAGAGGTCTTAGGTTCGATTCTTGTCAAAAGCGAATTTGAATCACACTATTACTAGTCTATTGTCAGGCTTAGTTCACTCCTTTAGGGGGTATTTGTTTTCCCTCACTAAAATTCATTAGACTGGATTGGACTAACCCTTAGTCTAGTCTCATGTTTGTTTCCTGGAGGGCCTAGGTTTAATGAGACTAGCTCTCACTCACTTCGACTAAAGGAGGGACTAGTGGGTCTTAGCTAAACCCCTCAAAAACCAAGGGATTGCTAATCCCATCTCCAAAAACGATCGCATGAAGTCTGCAAGCATGCTTCTGGGCAACTCCATTTGCCAACCCATTTCCTAGATCTGAAACTTAGCCTCACCACTGCCTAAATCTCAACACAAAATTCAACAAAAAAATGCAAAACGATAACAACAACAATCCTAATAGAAAATTTCGTCCTTATTCTCGAAATTCCCAGAAAGTTTTCCTTTTTCCCATAAAATTTCAGAGAGAAATGGATAGAGAAGGGGAGAAAGTAGCTTTGGGACAAAGAGAAATGGAGAGACGAAGAGGGAGGAGAGAGTAGTTTTGGGGACGATTTTGCATAGGAAAAATGATTTTGAAGGTTGTGGTTTTGCAGGACAAATGATGGAGAAAATGAGTGTTATGGGGGACGAAACTAAATGAAGAAAAGAAAGAACTCTCCAGAGAGAGGTTGGATAAAAAATTAACGAAACTAAAGAGTATTTTAGACACAGAAGAAAGGGAAATACCTTAAAATAGGACAATTTCTTAATATTGGGACAGAAATAGGACAAACCGGAAAGTTCCATTCTTTATGGGGGACACACCATGCACAAAACCAAAATTACTAAAATGCCTACATATAAATACTAAAAGATATGATTTTTGTACCAAATTTTGCATTTTGATCGGAAAGTTCCATTCTTTCTGGCTAGTGAAGCTTCGGCAGCCATATTTCCACTGCCATTAGGTTCGTCTGTCTCTCTCTCATCTCTTTCTCTCTCAAACTCAGTCATTGTCTCCATTTCTGCAACTAATTACTGGTTTGTTCAATTAGATTTTTTGGATTTGCATAGATGGGAAGTCGAACAAAAGAGGGATGCGGAAGAAAGGGCTCGAAATGTCTTCTGGAAATTTTATTTGTTTATGGGTTTTGGTATTTTAGATTTCTAGGTTTCAATCTTAGAGTTTTACATTTTAATTGATGCTCAATATTTGTTAGTTTTGTTAAGAACTTGCAAATATTTGTGAATTCGATATCGAATAGGTGTTTGTTTGAAAAAGTTTGTGAATTAGAAGTCTTAGTACAATGTGTAAGAAATTGTACACGAAATGCACACATAATGCACAATTATCTTACTTAAGACATTTTCATTGGCATAATTATCTTACTTGAGGCAATCTCTTTTGTGTACAGGTTGGATGAAGAAAATAAGAAAATGGAAAGTCAACAATAAAGTTGATGGATCTTGGTGGTTAAGCCAAGTTTCGAATCATGCGGAAAAAATATTGTTGTGCAGTTTCCTCTATTGTGTATGTTTTTGCTTACTTGTACAGTTTGTACGCTTATGATTTGAATGTTTTTTTTTCTTTTGTTTCCCAACTATGACAGTAAACATTGTAGTTATTGCTGGTGGGACACTAGAATTGTTAGTCTTTTATTTACATATGCAGTGATACTGACACACCCCGACCGGGGATGTCCACTAGGACTCCGAATCGAGCTGTGTTGGCCGACACCTGGAAGGTGATGAAGCCATAAAGTGTAGTGATGTGGAAGATGTGAATAAATTTAAACCTGAAAGTGCCTAAATACAAGAGTGCGCGGTGAGCGTGTATGAACTCATTTCACACGTGATGATAGAGCATAAGTACAATACAGTAAAATAGGGTGAGAATTGTATCATCGATGGTAATTGACTACACCAAGATTTGCCATTAATCCTCGTCGATACGAAAACTCTGCTACTAGAACCTAGAGGGGCAAAAAATAAAAGTGAGTGGGCCTGAAAATAAAATTTTAATAAAAACCTTTTGAAAACGTTATAACCCCTCGTCGTAAAACCTGTATAGTTTCCAAAATATAATAATATTACGAAAGTACGAAAATGAATGCACAATTGTAGTGAAAACAGAAGCATGTCATGTCACAACGTCTCAACAATAATAAATGTAAGTCAGATGTGAAATCTGTCTAAACTAACATGCCAGTCGGAGTCATCCAATGTGACCTGTACGACTGGACCTACTGCTCATCAATCTATGCTTGCACACGAGTCGGAGTCACCTAGTGTGTCCTGTACGATAGGCTGGGTGTAAATACGTACGCTCTAGCGCTACGATCACGTGAAGGCTAGCGCTATGCGCGGGGCACCTACGAGTCGGAGTTGCCTAATGCGACCTGTACGACAGGCTAGCACCTAACTTGGATCCAAGGTGAGCGAGCGGTGCAGGAGGTGAACATTCACGTGAAGGTTGTGCCTTGGCCTGGGGAGCACTAACACCGGGGTGCAGCAATGATGAGCTCTAAATGAATATATATATACTCATATAATGCAACCATTTCGACCACATACAACTTACCTGAACTTACCTGCGCCTCCGTAGGATCATTATCACAACACATTTCATAACAATGCAACATTTAAAAATAATATATTTTCTAGACATGGCATGGAATGCAATACTCAATTTAAAACATTTCTGGAAACCGTAAAGTTTATATGGAATACTCACCTGAGGTCCGCGCTACAGCTCCCTATCACGAATATCGTGGTGTCACAAACGATCGTCGCCTAGAACAAATATTCAGTCACATCTCAGAATTCTTATTGATAGAACACGTAACTTACATAAAACACATCCCCAAGGACGTTATGGAATGATTTGTGACCCATTGACCAAAAGTCAACCATCAGTCAAAGATCGACGGTAGGGTCCACAACCCTACGTAACTCGATCTGGAAGATCTACAACTCAGATTTCTGATCCGTAACTTCCAAAGATGCACATTATGCTTCTAAAACATCATACTAAAGATTCATTATGATCCAACGGTTGGATCTCCACCAATTGCAAATTCAAGTGGCTGTTAACGTTTTATTTTATGAACTTACAAATCCAATTCGGGAAGATCCATAGGTCGGATTCTCTATCCGTAAGTTCCTATGATCCTCATATATTACTTACTATAACTATTAAAGTTTGGTGACGATCCAATGGTCGAATTGTCGAATCATAAAACGATCAAGTAATATCCATACTAGGTTTAAACTATCGAACTATAACAAACGGTTATCAAATTGACATCTTAACATCAAATTTAACTCAAATAGGCACGTGGCGGTCGGCCGCCCCGACTCGCCGGAAAATTCAACTATTTCTAAAAATTACCAAAATTTAAAGGAATCAAGATCTCAATGAGAGGAACAACTTTCATACATGTGGCCAAGGCCAATTTGGCCAAGAAAAGCTTCAATTTCACTCGAATCCGTCGGAAACCCTATAAAGGGTGGCCTTCGATTCGACTTCCGTACTCATTCTGACGCCTCAACAAACCCCTTGGCTTTGTTCCTGGACTCAACAAGAGTCTAATGATGGTAGAGATCATAGGAATTTGCTTCAAAAATTGGCGGAATGCCACCAAGAACACCACGGTGCCGCCGGTGCCATTCCCACGAAACCAAAACAAAAAACCGTCGAGTTTGGGGTGGAACTTGAAGAAGAAGGGTCGTGGAGTTGATTCTAGGTAGTGGCGCGGTGTGATTCGCCGGAAAAATTGACTGAATGGCGTCGAAAAGCATAGGTGCCGTCGGGTCGGGTACGGGTCAAGGGGAACCCGACGGGTTCCTCTCCTTCTCCCCTTCTCTCCTTTATCTCCTTTGTCTCATCTCCCATTGGTTGATTCTCTCATCTCTTCTCTACCGATTGGTCTTCACTTCTCCCTCATTTCTCTCCTTTATCTTCCATCTCCATCGCCTATCTTTTCTTTCCTTTAATCTGGGCCACACATGTGGCTTTCCAGATTTTGCTCCAAAAATCAGGAGCCTTCCAGAAAATATTCAATTTACTAAAATGTCCCCGACTTTAAACGTTAATAACTCAATCGTTATAACTCCAAATTACGTTTTGTTTGCGCCCACGCCTTCGTAGCAATGAGTACTACGAAGATACGCTAAGAAAAGGAACCTTACATGAAATGACAAGGCGATCAATAAAAGTCAACGTCTTTGCCATGAAGGGCATTTTCGTAAATTCACATTATAAAAACTATAATTTTTGGGGACGGGTCGTTACAATCTACCCCTTAAGAAAATTTCGTCCCCGAAACTTAAAATAACTTGCTGAATGTAAACTACTTGAAAATAGGGAGAAAATATGTGTATAAATACATACACAAGGAAGAAATCGAGTTAAAGAGGCTGCATAAAAAAGAATGTCATTCCGTCGCGATCGGATGGCAATTATTCCTCTTTCATGCATCCAAGCTCATACCTTCTTCCTTCCTCGATAATATAGTAGTATAATACCCGTATAAACCGTAAGGTTGAAAACACCAATTATTACGTAATAACATAGGATAAAAAAAATATACATATAATAAAATATCAAATATACATATATATATATATATATATATATATAAATGTACGATTCAAATACTTGTATTGAGTTTAAAACCAAGAGTGGAAATAACTCACCCAAAAGTTGTAATGGCAGAAATGCCCATATAAATAAAATAACATAGTAGAAAAATATTTGCACGAAAAATCAAAACCCAAAATGAAAATGGACCTTGCCAAACATTCGTCGTGCCACGAACCTTGAAAATGAGTCTGAACCATAGCTAACTAGTGAGTGTTGCCGTAGATGAGCCATCTTGCCCACTTGCTTAGTGAACCCCACAATTAAGCCATCAATATTACAGTATGTATGCTGTAATGCCGATAACTCATCGTTGTCTCAATAAGCTAGTGAGAAGTTCCCGAGGATGCCAAAATATCGCTTTGCTCTTCATGTGCGAATATGCCTAGATCGTTCAATTGATGCCTCGATTACGATGTCGTACTATCCTAGAGTGCACCAAACCAGCTGCTAGAAGTGTTTCGACGTCCACGATCCCACAACAATAAGATCCTGGAGTGAAGCAGTGGAAATATACGTAGAGACAAACACATATTGCAAAAAAAACTTCCTTCGTGACTAATCACTAGAGTTGATCTCCAAATCGAAGGGCATAAGATCTGAAAGCTTAAATTAGAGAAACAATATCTCTGACGAACTTCTTCGAATGACAACTGCAGTTTTGAGCCACACTTGAAAATTAACACCACAATCGCCAAGCTCAAAACCTACGTTCATACCTTCACCAATACCTTGCTGAAATATTGCTCAATCCTCAAAGCCGCTTGGAATTTTTCTTGGTAAGTTTGGTAAACTGGCGCACGCATCCACCGAGTCGACCTATCGTGGATTCCTCACTGATTGAGCAAGAAACCATGTCAAGAAGGCTAAAAGAACACTCAAGAATTTGAGAGTCAAAACAAGTTCATCAAATTTAAAGTTCAAGATATCTAGATTGATTGCCTGCGTTCACACTACAAAAATAACTTCCGGAATATTCAATCACTAACGGTAACGATCCATTCGACGGAGTATTTAACAGGTGATTGAAGAATTAATAATCACAACTAGATTTTAATATCCAAGCAATTCTTCTGAACAGTCTACCTGTCTTCGAAATAATACGAATTGCCGTAGAGTAGACACGTACCCACAGTTGACTAGAATGTCTTTCCAGCACAAAGGAGTGAATATGGAGTCACGGTCAGAAAAGATACTGATCGAAATGCCAGAAAAATCGATAAATTCAAGAATGGGTAATTTTACCAAGTGGTCTAAAATGTAGTCCCTCTAGACCAATGAAAAATGGGTTGACTTGTCAAGTGGATCTATAAACATTGAAACATCATCACAATGTCCACATGTACAAGATACCTCGTACCAGGAGCTTATAGTGATATTTCTCGTTTGCATTTGGATACAAAAAGTGATTATAACCATTCAAACGATTTCTTGATGGGTTAGAGGTAATGTCATATCGATACTCATGAACTTCAACTGGAATGGGATAACGAAGACTGAAAATGTTTAAGGGTAGAAACAACTCATACTACGATGCTCAATAATTACGTTTGCACAACCGATATGATACATGATAGTGCAATCATAGACGTTGATTTAATTCTTCCAATGTTGCTGTCAGAAACTTAGCCCTTTCCAAAAGTAAGTGAAATTGGGAAGTTCTAAGGTTAATAAAGATTTTGGACATATTTCTCCACAGAGAAGTACCATTCGATTTTCAGATGAAAATGACAACTGTTGACTCTAGGTCATATATATGATGGTTCATTTTGAACGGTTCTATCGTTGGAAATTGTAAGCGATACTTTATCTTACTGCCTCTATACAATTGAAATATCCAAGGAACATGTCATCATGGATTTCCAAAATGATCAATGTCATCGAAAAGTGTAAAGTGATGGTGAGGTGAGAACAACAGTTCGGTTGTTAGAAACTTTATTTATAATCAATACCCCAAGCTTAACTAACTTTCCTTGGTCGATAAGTGAGGAAAAACACTATAGCCAAAAATCGCTAACCAATTGTTGATAAACTTGACAAGACTAAGGATATCTCAAATCTCACAACACTTTGTGAGAATTTCAACCTTCTTCTTCTAAACTCTTTTTGGAAAAAAGAAAAGAATATCGTCTGCGAAGATCACGTCTCCCAAGATAAGTACCAATTTAAACAAAACTAATGTTTGAAAAATTTGGTCTCACTGCCGAAGCAGATGAGAAAGTCATCGAAAAGACTACTACGAAGTCGTCTAGTTATGGAAGAAAACTCAAGTTACAAAGGGTGGGTCGGCTATACCATCAACTCGAAGTATGGAATAACTTTTTTTTATCGTCACCCGAGGAAGTTGCTAAAATCTAGGTATCACCCTAAGGTTCGAGGTTCCTTAGATAAGGGGTTTGGTTGGATAAATTCCTAATCGGTAAGCTTTAGTAACTAAGCTCTTCCAAACGGTAGGAGTTGCTCGAAAAGACGCAAGGAAACTAGTGTAGTATGAGAAAGTGGATCAATGATAATATCTCAGGTAAGACTTTGGAATATGATGCCTGAATGTACGTCCTCAAAACGTACCATAATACTTCCTTTCACTACGCCACGTGCTAATAGGTCTTCACCGTTTTCTCGATACCTAATTCACTCTAACAGTGAGAAACTAACTCGTACTTCGATTCTACTATCTACCTGTGGAAGTGAACGAAACGGTGGCTAGTCGAAGAGGTTATGTTTACCTAGATAGGTGATAAGGTAAAAACAACTGTGAGCTTACTGTCCAAATACAAAGCTTGCTCCTAACTTCCCGAGATTTAGTTTCTTCGGCTCCAGCAGTCATTGTTAATCAGTCTATTAGTTGCGCGCTAATTAAGAAATTTATGACATTTTGATATTACTCGTTACCCTGAAACTGTGAACCGACATTTTGGTATAAAGGTATCACTCCCAGATACCAGCACCTGTGTTCGGCATCAGAAATCATACCGCTTGAATACTGGTTGACAGTTCCTGGATATCGGACAATATCATCAATTAGTAGCGCCACCATAGGCTGATTAAAGATTAGAGCCTGTTCGGGTGGATAGTTTAAGATGATTGGTAAAGAACTGGTACTAGGAGGTGGTTTCATTAATTCTAGGGAAAATACTTACTACTTCGGGGATTTCTACTGACCGTAGATATAATAATTCTTACTCCCGTGCCAATGCTCATCAAAATGACGAGTATATCACCAAAAGTAATGTGGGAAATTAGTATTGGTTGGTACGTCCAAAGGCCGGAAAAGGAATTTGCTAATAATCTACTTTAGGACGGACTTAAACGTAAATCGATCTTCCTCCTGAAGATCTAGAATGATTCTTGATGCGTTTGAAAAAAATTAGTGCTATCAGGGACCAATGGTGACTGTCCCCCAAATGTTTCTTCCGCCGAGTGCTATCAAGACAATTTTAGAATCTTGACGAACTAAACTTCGTAGGAATCCTAATATATGGTATGTTAACAGGTACTACCAAGGAATCAAAATCGGTTATGGTTTCCTATTTTGAAAAGGTTGATAATGATGGCATGAAAATAATGATGGGATTGATTTATAGATCCCTGGTTATACACCGTTAACGATACATTAGCCCTGCTCTAGGGCCATCAACTTGTCTCAAATCTACATCTTTCCTTGGCAGGCAAATTCTTTGCTTTCAGTCTAAAGGTGTTTGCCAAAGAGATCTTCAAAAATATCTAAAAGTCTACAAAACTGCCCAAAACTTAGGAAAAGCTAACACATTTTTCATCTTCGACGAGGTGCCAAGATTCAGAAACTAGGTTTAAGAATGAAGCATGCTTACATCACATGTGTGATGAACGCAATATTGCCCAACTTATGCTCTGATACCAAATTGACACACCCCAACCCGGGATGTCCACTAGGTCTCCGAATCAAGCTGCGTTGGCTGACACTGGAAGGTGACGAAGCCATAAAGTGTAGTGATGTGAAAGATGTGAATAAATTTAAACTAGAAAGTGCCTAAATGCAAGAGTGCGCGGTGAGCGGGTATGAACTCATTTCACACGTGATGACAGAGCATAAGTACAGTACAGTAAAATAGGGTGAGAATTGTACCATCGATGGTAATCGACTACACCAAGATTTGCCATTAATCCTCATCGTTACGAAAACTCTGCTACTAGAACCTGGAGGGGCGAAAAACAAGGGTGAGTAGGCTGAAAATAAAATTTAATAAAAACCTTTTGAAAACGTTATAACACCTCGTTGTAAAACATGTATAGTTTCTAGAAAATAATAATACTACGTAAGTACGAAAATGAATGCAAAAGTGTAGTGAAAACAGAAGCACGCCATGTCACAACGTCTCAGCAATAATAAATGTAAGCCAGGTGTGAAATCTGTCTAAACTAACATGCCATTCGGATTCACCCAATGTGACCTGTACGACTGGACCTACTACTCATCAATCTATGCTTCCACACGAGTCGGAGTCACCTAGTGCGACCTGTACGATAGGCTGAGTGTAAATATGTATGCTCTAGTGCTACGATCACGTGAAGGCTAGCGCTATGCGCAAGTCACCTACGAGTCGGAGGCGCCTAATGCGACTTGTACGACAGGCTAGCACCTAACTTGGATCCAAGGCGAGCGTGCGGTATGGGAGGTGAACAATCACGTGAAGGCTGTGGCCTGGCCCAGGGAGCATTAACATCGGGGTGCAGCAATGATGAGCTCTAAATGAATATATGCATGCTCATATAATGCAACCATTTCGACCACACACAACTCACCTGAACTTACTTGCGCCTCCGTAGGATCATTTAGCATAACACATTTCATATAATACATTTTCTAGACATGGCATGGAATGCAATGCTCAATTTAAAACATTTCTGGAAACCGTAAAGTTTATATGTATATATGTACATATATATATATATATATATATATATATATAAGGAAAAAGACCCACTCACCTGAGATCCGTGCTATAACTCCCTAACACGAATATCATGGCGTCACAAACGATTGTTGCCTAGAACAAATATTCAGTCACGTCTCATAATTCTTATTGATAGAACACGTAACTTACATAAAACACATCCCAAGGACATTGTAGAATGATTTGAGACCCATTGACCAAAAGTCAACCATTGGTCAAAGATCGACGATAGGGTCCATAACGCTACATAACTCGATCTGGAATATCTGCATCTCAGATTTCCAGGCTTTCACTTCCAAAGATCCACATTATGCTTCTAAAACATCATACTAAAGTTTCATTACGATCCAAAGGTTGGATCTCCGCCAATTGCAAATTCAAGTGGCGGTTAACGTTTTATTTTATGAACCTACAAATCCAATTCGGTAAGATCCATACGTCGGATTCCTGATCCGTAAGTTCCTATGATCATCATATATTACTTACTATAATGTATTAAAGTTTGGTGATGATCCAATGGTCGAATCGTCGAATCATAAAATGGTCAAGTAACGTAATATTCCATACTAGGTTCACACTATCGAACTATAACAAATGGTTATCGACTTGACATCTTAACATCAAATTTAACTCAAATAGGCAGCGGCAGCCACCCCGACTCGCCGAAAAATTCAACTATTTCTACAAATTACCAAAATTTACAGGAATGAAGATCTCAATGAGAGGAACAAGTTTCATACATGTGGTCAAGGCCAATTTGGCCAGGAAAAGCTTCAGTTTCACTCGAATCCATCGGAAACCCTATAAAGGGTGCCCTTCGATTCAACTTCCATACTCACTTTGATGCCTCAACAAACCCCTGGGCTTTGTTCCTGGACTCAAGAGGAATCTAATGATGCTAGAGATCGAAGGAATTTGCTTCAAAAATTGGCAAATTGCCACCAAGAACACCACGGTGCCACCGGTGCCATTCCCACGAAACCAAAACTAAAAACCGTCAGGTTTGGGGTGGAACTTGAAGAAGAAGGGTCGTGGAGTTGATTCTAGGTAGTGGCGCAATGTGATTCACCGAAAAAAATCTCCTGAATGGCATTGGAAAGCATAGGTGCCGCCGGGTTGGGTACGGGTCAAAGGGAACCCGGCAGGTTCCTCTCCTTCTCCCCTTCTCTCATTTCTCTCCTTTGTCTCATCTCCCATTGGTTGATTTTCTCCTCTTTCCTCTATCGATTGGCCTTCACTTCTCCCTTATTTCTTCATTTATCTTCCATCTCCACCACCCTATCTTTTATTTCCTTTAATCTGGGCCACACACGTGGCTTTCCAGATTTTGCTTCAAAACTCTGGAGCGTTCCAGAAAATATTCAATTTACTAAAATGCCCCATACTTTAAACGTTATTAACTCCTTTGTTATAACTCTAAATTATGTTCCGTTTGCACCCACGTGTTCATAGCGACGAGTACTATGAAGATACGCCAAGAAAATGAACCTTACATGAAATGACATGGCGGTCAACAAAAGTCAACGTCTTTACCTCGAAAGGCATTTTCGTAAATTCACATTATAAAAACTATAATTTTTGGGGACGGGTTGTTACAGATACAATTGCCATTCTTCCATAAGAATTTGTATCTTCCAAAACCAACTTTGTGTTCTGTTGAATTTGTCCATTTTTTTCACGTTGCAGTTATGTTGTGGTTGCTACTAATTGTGATAACTTGCAAGTCTGAAGAAGAGAACTTGATGACCTCTTAAGTAAGGCATCGCTAAATGGTATTCCACTGCTGGTAGTACGTAACAAGATTGACAAAAAGGAAGCTCTGTCTAAAGAGGGTTTGTCATAAGAAATGTAAGTGAACATTTTCATACTTTGTAAGGAATACAGTTGCCCATTGTGGTCGTTTACTTTGAACAGATCGATGTTTGTGTTATTTGTTACATATGAATGTGTTTGTTTTACATTTAAATTGTGTTAGTTTTACACACGAATCATGTGTTGACCAACATATTTTGCTGTCCAGGGATCTGAAATCCATCGTCGGTAGGGAAGTTTGTTGGTTCATGATATCCTCCAAGAACTCTACAAACATTGATAGTCATTGACTGGCTTGTTAAGGATTCGAAGTCAAATATTTGAGTTTTTTCTTATTGGGATTGATGATATTACATTTCCAAGAGTGGATTTCAACAAAGTTATTGAAGTGGTTGTTGTTGGTTACTTAGTTGGGTTTGTCGATATCTAACCATCCATCATCGTCTTCTGTTATATGGTTGAGGCAAACATATTGGGGTTGTTACAGCAGCCATATGTCAATGTTTTGGTTTACACGTATACACTTTGACTTTGTGAATTGTAAAATACACATTGTTGTCGTTACATATGATATGATTATTTTGGTTGACGAATTTGACATTGTGAGTTGTGTAATGTGCAAATTGCTATCTTTTGGATATATGTGATCCTTGTGGATTATGTTGTAATTGTATCCACTATACAAATAGCATGGCGTAAATGGTGTCTAATAAATGGTAGAAGAAACTCGCTGCCCAATCTCCAGTTTTAAGCATAATATGTGCATATAGTGTATATTTTATGTTCTTGTCATATGCATACAGTATATATTTTATGTGCTTGACATGTGCACTATATGTACATGACATGTGCATATCCTTTGCATGACGTGTGCACAGTGATATAGTGTTTATGTCATCTATGTTGTACGTATTTCATACTTTTTACATTAAGGTACTTCAGGACATGGAATGCGGCTCAGATAACAAACACATGTAGTCTTTATTGTTTATTATCGTATAATAGTTAGCAAATACATTCTACAATACTGTTATCACCATATAATAGTTAACAAAACGAGGTTGTACCACGGTTTTAACTCGGCGTTAAAACCCTTAGTTTCATGTCTAAACTTGGACATTATGTGTTGTGAATTGTTTTGGCTATCTGAGAAGTGGAATGCCATTTTAGCATGATGTGGATCAAAAGCTATAGGAATCTGTAGCAATGTTTTTTTGTCGCAACTTCAACGTTGCTTTCAATTTGTGGGAAGAAAAAGTCTTCCCTTTCTTTACCTTATATACAGGGTAACATATCACTAAGTACCCAAACAAAACACATTACCTTTATAATATATTATTATTACTATTTGAAGGACCTTTACAGGTTTCCCTCTCTTTGTACATGGTTTTTCAGTTTTGGAGGGAACTCAAGTTGACAATAAAGGTGATGAGACATAGCTCATTGTTCCAAGGTTTGCCTTGTTCTTGCCATTTTTCCCTCTCTTGTTTATGTGTTAGCAGAAAAAGTTCTTCCATTCCCAAACACAAGAACTTCTTCTGCCAACTAAAATTCCATCTCTTCTGGCGACTGACGGTTGCTCAATTTTCGAGAGTACTGAGGTAGGGTGTTTATTTCCAAGTTTCTATATCAATGATTTATGGATATGGTGCGTATGTTCCAATTTCTGTTTGAAGTGTGGTATTCCACATATTTGACCAATTTTTTCCATGGTGTGCATATGGTGTGTATATGTTGAACATATTTTGTGCATAGGTTGGGCATATATTGTGCATATGGTGCGCTTGTCTGTACTTTAATATCACAATCACAATTGTTTACTAGTTATGATGCACCTATAAGTTCAGGTTTGTAGAACAAAAGGGGGAAATACCTATAATGATTTGTCATAGTCGAAGGTGGGTTACATCCGATAAGGAAAATGAGTACGTAGGCGGTGAAGAGAAAAGAGTTGTTGTGTCTAAATCTATAAAATTACTGGAGTTTTTGGAGATTGTTTCGAAGATCTCGTGTTGTGGTGCTAAACATGGTTACTTTTGCCTACTCAATTCCAATTAGGTCTCATGCAAACAAAGTTGTGTTCATTGGGGACGATGATGACATGCAGTGTTTTTTGGAGTATAGCTTGGTAGTTATTGGTACGAGAGTGACACTTATATATGTATCCATGCTCCATATCTTGGGCAGTATGAACCCACCTCCCATTAAGGTCCCACTATGGTCGGATACAATGTTTGAAGTAATGAGTACTTTAGCTGGAAAACAAAAGGTATTGGGTACTACGGAGGTGCCTTTTGAAGATGGCGATGACATAGATTGGGTTACCATGGTGGACTTTGAATTATGGTAGTACGAATTTGATTCAACTGCAGTGACCACTTTTACAACTCAAAATGTGATGTCCATGATTAACAGTAATGAGTACAACTAAATGGAGGTGTGCGTGTCGAAAACTGAAAGGGCAAGAGAAGTACGGTTGCAGAAGACACAAATGAATCTACCATCAATTCTTATACTTACTTGAAAAGCCTAAGCTATCGTGTTGAGGGAAACGCAGATTGGCAAAGCCGTAATCGAAAAAAAGTGACCATTTTGTCAACAAGCAAAATCTGCTGAGAAGGCTTCGCTTGAAAACGATTAAAGGGAATTTTCAGTACAAGGTCGATACATCTTCGAATGGGCGTCTCATTGTCAAGTGTAAGGATGCTTGGTGTCCATGGTGGATTTCCGCATACTGAAAAGGTAGTGGAGACTTTAGGATTGCCAAAGAAGAAGTCTCCCTGTTGTGTTCCTTTCAAGTGCAATCTCCCTGTTGTGTTCCTTTCAAGGGCAAATATAAAGATAGTATAATGGCACAACTAAGGGTATCGAACCACAGGGACTAATTAGAACTCTACAAATTACTAGCTTTATGTGAACCCTCACTAACAATGAAAATGAAAACTGAATTTAGATTATTGTTTTGGAAGCTAAAGTAACTTGAAATGCAAAACAAGATAAAGATGAATGATAGATTGATTCAGAAACAATGGGAATGGAACTAGGGATACCGATTTCACCATTACAAGCCAATTCAATGAAAATTACGTCAAAACGTATTCAACTCTCCAATCTGCAACTAGGGATCGTTTTACTTATTTATGATCATCCATTTGATGTGTGGTTGTGATCAAGTACTCCTAATCTGAACCTAGTTGTGATGTTCAACTTAGATTACCAATGAAGAATCCATTAAGAACCAGAAAACTTCAAAGAACCAAAGAAATCACATGGCAGGATGTATGCATAACACTTTCTTCATTCATTCACATGTCCACCAAGATTAAGCATGATGTGTACTATAACCTTCATCAAATAATTCATAAAAAGCCCTAATGGTGATCAAACATTAAGATTTACAAACAAATTATACTATAAAATCAGTGAATGAAACAAGAACACAGATTGGTAATTTGAATACTTTAACTTAATAACATATAGTAGATTTGCAAGGCTACATCGAAATCCCCAGCTATGAACCTAATTACACAACATGATTACAGAATATATAAATATCAAGAACAACATGAGTGAAATTAAAGTTCATAGAAGAAACCCCCTTGAAGCAATTCTGATGTTGAACTTCTCCAAGAACAGCGCGGCTGTGTGGTTTCTTTGGTGACTGCGGATGGTGAATGGAGAAAAGATTTTGTTTCTGGAAGAAAGGCCAAAGAAAGAGAAGAGAGAGCTTTGGGCGTCCCCAAGAGGGAGCTTGTGTAAAAGTGGCTGAAACTCTTAGTTTTATAAGGTTAAAGGGGCTGTTACAGATTGCCAATACATCCCGGTAATTGGGCATTTAATTCCCACGCTTTTTTTATGTTATTTGTCTTATAAAGTGCCATATTCATCCACTTTTAATTCTTTGTCTACATCAGCATCTTTATGTTATTTGCCTTATTTGTCCTCAACTGAGCTCCAAAATATGATTAGCTGCACACTAACACAAAAGAGGGTAAAATGCAACTAGATATTCCCCATCCTCTTCTTTCTCTTGAGTCTTTCTTCTTGTTGTACAAAGTTCTTTAAAAACTTTAACACATTTTGGAACTTGGTTTGTTGCACCAAGAATCGGGATATCAATTTGCACCTTTGGAAAGGCTTCCAAGATGACTTTTTCACTCTCTTCTTCCTTGGATTGCATAAACCTGAGAGGAATAGGTGAAGGAAAAATATTGTCCTATCTAAGAACAAGTAAGAACATTTGAATACATATGCAAACTAATAACACTTTAAAGTAGGCATGCATTCAAAAACAATTCATAAAACCCATGACTTTCAAAGCCTAGCATATGGTGAACCAATAGACTCTTTAACAAACTTAAAGAGAAGAAAGGATTTAGAGATTCTTTACCCTTGAAGCTCATCCTTGATTACACAAGGGATTCACCCAAGTGGAGGGCCTTCAAGTCACCTCCTAGCTCCTTGGATCTACCTTGTGATTTGTATGCTCCTTTGCTCCTTGAGGATGTGAGGAAAGGATCTCCAAAAGTACCAAAGATTTAGTACCTCTAAGTCTCCACACCAAAGATGTAGTGTAAAGATGAAATGGATGACTTAGAAGGATTTTTGATGCTAGTAAAACCCCCTAAGTTGGCCGGCCTCTATGGAGAAAATTGGAGACAATGTTTCTCTTCTTTTTCTCTTAGAAAAGCCTTAATGAAAATAAAGCTATAAAGTTGCTTTTATACTTCATTCTTAGGTGAGTGGCAAACTTGCAATAAAGCATAACCTACTACCCCTCACCCTTATGGCCGGCCCCCTTTTGGTATTGGGCTAATTTCCCATTTTGTTTTAGTTGTCATACAACTTAAACATAATGGACCTTGTGGACCAAAACACTTTTGGGCCTTGAAACCCAAAACCAACTTAAAAGCCCAATACGAACATTTCGTATTATTAATTAACTAATTAATTAATCTTGACCATAATTCAATTAAACCTTTTAATTGCATATCCATCTCATTTTATTTCTTCACTTTCATCCTTACTCGGTGTACGATCCATTAGGTTCCAATTAGCGAGGCAATGGGCGATTGTTACTCTTAACGATCGATTGTGAATTGAAACAACATTTCAATTCTCCCTTTTGATTAGTGTTTGCTAATCTTCAGGGCTTCCACAAACCATGAGTGACACCTAGCAGCATTTCATGGTTACCCAAGCTAAGTAGAAGTGGTTGGAGAACCTATCCAGTTACAACTACAATGCAATACGGTCCTTCTCTAATACAATACTCTTTATCACATTGTTTGAGTGATAGTTTGTTTCATGTCTACTATCCAATGTGATACTTTTCTATATGATTTAATTTGAATATGATTTGGAACAAACTTCCTAAGTCATATTCATATGCTTTGGCCAAAGACTCTCGAATCATATCTTAGAGTATTCTCCTTCCACCATGGAAGGTTAGAGATCCCTTGTTGTGCATTCACATGTCTACATGATTAGATAGCTTGACCCCAACAATGCCGTGGACACTCACAATGGAATGCCTTTGACATGATCAAAGATCAAGGACCTAACCATTAGACATCAATGATGCCTCAGGTCAAAGGACTACTTTGCATATTGTAACTAACGAGTTCTTACATGACATGTATGTTCGAACTCTCGTTTGATCGTTGTTCAGTGTACTCGATTACCTTTCGAGCACCTATGTGTTTGTCTTAGTGTCTAACACCAAATGACTTGAGACTAGTCATACTCACGCTTGAGTAGACATAACACATACTAACCTTAACGGACTGTCAATGCCCAATTGGCAATCCTATGGCTAGGAACGTTTTAGGAATGAACATAAGAGAAAGGTCTCGTTAATTTAACTTACTTAAATTACTTATCTCTTAGATCAAATACATTCCTTGGATTCCCTTATTGCTTAAACACATGATACAATAAATAGTGATTAACAATAAGCTTTGCCCTTTATTAAACATATAAAAGTTTAATACAATAAGTATTCCAAAAGCTATTACATCAAATGAGTGGCTTTGTGGGCATACTTCCAACAATCTCCCACTTGCACTCAAAGCCATCTTCCCATGTATCTAATACCCATCTTTTCCATATGACGATTAAGCTGGTCTTAAGACATTGGCTTTGTCAGTGGATCTGCTACGTTATCGGCTGAGGCAACTTTGAGGATGTTGACTTTCCCCTCTGCAGCATATCTTCTAATGATATTAAAGCGTCTGTCAAAATGTTTGTTCTTTTGATGTGCCCTTGGTTCCTTGGCTTGAGCTATCGCCCCACTATTATCACAGTACAAAGTTACTGGTGATGTAATGGTTGGAACCACACCAAGTTCAGTAATGAACTTCTTCATCCAGAACGCTTCTTTGCCGGCTTCAGCTGCAGCGACATATTCGGCCTCTGTCGTGGAATCAGCAATTACACTTTGTTTCTTGCTTTTCCAGCTAACAGCCCCACCATTCAGAGTGAATACATATCCGGAGTTGGAACTTCTATCATCGACGTCAGATTGGAAATCTGCGTCTGTATAGCCTTCCACTCGCAACTCTGCTGCTCCTCCATAAATGAGGAACATGTCCTTAGTTCTTCTTAAGTACTTAAGGACCGTCTTGACAGCTGCCCAGTGTTCTGATCCTGGGTTAGATTGATATCGACTAGTAATGCTCACAGCATATGCGATATCAGGCCTTGTGCATATCATGGCATACATAAGACTTCCTATGCCGGAAGCATAAGGAATCCTATTCATTTGCCGTATCTCATCAGGAGTTTTCGGTCCCATGGATTTAGAAAGGTGAATTCCATGTCTTACAGGAAGAAGACCTTTCTTAGATTGTTCCATCTGGAACCTACTTAGCACCTTATCGATGTACATAGATTGGGATAATCCAATTAATTTTCTGGATCTATCACGATAGAGCTTTATCCCAAGTACATAAGATGCATCTCCTAAATCTTTCATGTGGAAGGTTTTAGACAACCACACTTTTATAGTAGAAAGCACTGCAGTGTCATTCCCGAATAGTAATATGTCATCAACATATAACACTAGGAATACAACTGCATCCCCAACGACCTTTTGATAAACACAATTGTCGTCTTCATTTTGAGTAAAACCAAACGATTTGATTTCGGTATCAAAACGAATGTTCCAGCTCCTTGAGGCTTGCTTAAGTCCATAAATGGACCTCTGTAGCTTGCATACCTTAGTCTTTTCAGACTTGGACACGAAACCTTCGGGTTGAGCCATATAAAGCTCTTCCTCTAGGTAGCCATTCAGAAAGGCCGTCTTCACATCCATTTGCCATATCTCATAATCATGGTACGCAGCTATAGCAAGTAAAATCCGAATGGACTTAATCATGGCTACAGGAGAGAAAGTTTCTTCATAGTCAATCCCTTCTCTTTGCCTATAACCCTTGGCTACTAGTCTAGCCTTATAAGTCTCCACGTTCCCATCAACGCCTATCTTCCTCTTAAATACCCATTTATTTCCAACAGGTACTATACCTTCTAGAGGGTCTACAAGAGTCCAGACCTGATTTTGATACATGGAATCCATCTCGGATTTCATGGCTTCTTGCCATCTCTTTGAATCAATGTCGGACATTGCTTCAACGTAGTCTCTAGGGTCCTCCTTTGTGTCATTGTCACCTAGAAGGTGCAATTCCGCAAAGTCATTGTCTAAGCCATACCTTCTAGGTGGCTTACTAACCCGTTCAGATCTACGTGGAGCTAGGGGTTCCGGAACAAGGTTGTCAACATGTCGTGTGCTTGTTTGTGGTTCATTATTAATCTCATTAATTTCCATCTGTTTACTTATAGTTCCTTTGAGAACAAATTCGTCCTCTAGAAACTTAGCAGTTCTGGCGACAAAGACTTTCTGGTCGTCAGGATGGTAGAACTCATATCCCATAGTTTCTCTAGGATATCCCACAAAATAGCACCTTACTGATCTTGCTTCAAGCTTAGTAGCTTCAAGCTTCTTGACATATGCTTCACAACCCCAAATCTTAATGTGATTAAGACTTGGCTTTCTTCCGTGCCATATCTCATAGGGCGTTTGTGAAACTGATTTGGAAGGTACTCTATTAAGCAAGTAAGCTGCTGTATATAGAGCGTATCCCCAGAATGTTACTGGCAGATCAGCGGAACTCATCATAGAACGAACCATGTTCATCAAGGTTCGATTTCTCCTTTCAGAAACTCCATTAAGTTGTGGAGTTCCCGGTGGAGTCCACTGTGATATTATTCCACACTCTTTGAGATAATCTAGGAACTCGTTACTCAGATATTCACCCCCTCGATCCGATCTTAAGGTCTTTATCTGTTTCCCAGTTTGCTTCTCTACTTCATTCTTGAATTCTTTGAACCTTTCAAAGGATTCTGACTTGTACTTCATAAGATACACATAGCCAAACCGAGAGTGATCGTCGGTGAATGTGATATAGTAAGAGAAGCCTCCTCTCGACGTGGTAGACATAAGTCCACATACGTCAGTGTGGATTAACCCTAGAATTTCAGTGGCACGCTCTCCTTTTCCAGTAAATGGAGATTTGGTCATTTTCCCTTTCAAGCAACATTCACAAGTACCCATCTGGTCATTACCTAATGGGCGGAAATATCCGTCTTTCGACATCTTGCGAATCTTATCAAGGTTCACATGTCCAAGTTTGAGATGCCACATCCTTTCTTGGTTAACATCTTCTCTAGCCCTTTTGGGTTTTGAGGTATTCCCGCTTTCAATACAGTGCATACCACCATTCGTCTCTAGGTGAAAAAGTCCCTCTATCATATTACCATGAGAGATAATACGACCGTTCAAGTATAAAGTGCAACTCATTTTGTCAAACAATACTGAGTGCCCATCTCGTAAAAGCTTAGAGATAGAAATCAAATTCTTTATACATGAAGGAAAATAGAAACAATTTTTAAGTTCCAGGACTTCCCCAGAGGGTAGTTCAAGCATGTAGGTGCCTATTGCTTTTGCAGAGATTTTAGTGCCGTTCCCAACTCGCACAACCATCTCCCCATTGCGCAGTGATTTGCTCCCTACTAGTCCCTGCATCGTATTACAGATATGTTGGCTAGCGCCTGAATCAAATATCCAGGAATTGGAACTCACTGTAAAAGCACTCTCTATGATAGAAATAGTCTCTTCAAAAGTTCGTGTCATAAGGCTCGCAATGCGCACCCTGTATTTCTTCTTCCAACGTTCATCCTTTCCACAATGAAAGCATGTTCCTTTGGATTTCTTTGCCTTCTTCTTAAGCAACCTTTTCCTTGTATTTGCATTCTCACTCCCACTGTCCTTTTTGAAACATTTTTCAAATTTACAGCACATGTCAATCATCTTGTTGAAAGTATGATCAAATCTATTCACTTTATAGTTTACAATAAACTTAGTGAAATCATCCGAGAGAGATGCAAGGAAAAAATCTTGGGCCATTTTCCCATCGATGGAAGTTCCTAAACTTTTAAGATCTTGAAAGATCATTTCCATCTTTTGTCCATGTTTTTGGACCGATGCCCCCTTTGCCATTTTGGCATTTAATAGACTACAAACATTTGAGAATTGTACGTTACTAGTCTCAATGTCATGCATCTTATGCAAACTTTCAACCATGGCACAAGGAGTGTCCATGTGCTTATGTAGCTTCTTAAGCTCCTCACTAAGTGAAGTGAGGATTAAGCATTTGGCTTGTAAGTCATCCTCATAGTGTCTAGCATAATCTTGACACTCCTCCTTTGAAGCTAGTTTCGTAGGAGGTACATGAGGAGGGGATTGCTTAAGCACATACAATATGTTTATCACCTTTGAGACATTCTCAATGTGGCGATACCAAGCAAGGAAACGTTGGCCCACAAGGCCCCTTTTGTCAAGTATAATGGTGGGTAGTATTTTAGGCATGTCGTTAACTACATAACATAACAGAAATCGTATTAGATTGTTGTTAACTACTTGATTGGGTCTTAAATCAAATAGTACCACCCACTATTTTTGGCAAATTCCACATCCCTCAATGGAATCTGAGAGTTATATTGAACTCTTAGCGAGGTATGGGAGACTCTCCATTACCAAGCCCACCTCACGATGATACGATGTTGGTTAGCAAAAATAATGATGAGAGAGTACACTTACTCATTCACAACAACCTCTTGTGATTACCCATCTTTTCGGCCTCTAGAGAATGATGCCTCACGATGATACGATGTCGGCACCATTGCACTTAGTTAAGTTATTCCCACCATGCTTAGTTCGTGTAGGGGTTCAAGAATAGCCTCACGATGATACAATGTCGGCTATCCTCGTTGCCTACATTCACCTCATCATATGTTTATGGACTCCTCCTGAAGGTAAGCATGCACTTTGAACTCCCCCATGATAGGGTGAAGCCGGTGTACAAGTCACAAACGATTGGAGTCCACCACGGTGGAAGGCCTACGAAGAGGTGTTCAAAACATCTCTCGTTTATCAACTTAATATTCGTTTGTTGAGGGAGTAGTTTTGGGCTACATCAAAATCATTTTAATCAAATTAAAAGAACATGGGCCTATCATAACTATTGGTCCAAGTTAATATGATTTAGTAGCATATGATACTCCCACTGTTTCGTTGAAACAAGCGAGACTATATGGAACTACTAACGAACGCATTGCATCCTCATATGGACTATATAGTCATTTTAGGTTTTAGGATGATTATGAACCGTTTGATTTGATCCAACACGAGCCTTGTGTTGGACCTTGGATTTAAGGTAGAAGCTTGTTGATTTTAGTTACGCGTTTAATCTAATTAAACCGTTATTTCCTATTGGGCGTTGGACCCAACTATTCCAATTTGCATACATATAAACAAAAGGAATACTTGAAATAAATAGAAGGGCTTATGCCCTTTTACAAAAACAAATGATGGACTTATGTCCATTTACAACAATTGAACTAATCAAATTACATTCAAATCTACTCTACTAAACCCAAACATTCACAATGTAAATCGGCCAATCACATAGCTCAATTATCGAGGCGTTTGGTTCATAATCACCCTTTTCTTAATTAAACACATTTAACTAAGAAAGCAACTTTAAACAATTGGTTCTTGGATTCATAGAATTGATTTAAATGGAACTAAATATAATGAAAATCCAATTCTCATTATAGAGACAAAACCATTTTGTTCTCTTTTATTTGGGCCAAAAACAATGACCACAACTTTTGGGCCATTTAGCAAAAACAAAAAAACTTTTGGGGTCACTTTGTAAAAACACAAGAGTCCACAACTTCATGTAATTACAACTAGAACCCAAAATTTTCAATAATTACAAAATCTACATTAAAGGAACAAAACAATTTGTCCTTTTATGATTTTGGACCTTTACGCGAAAAACGTAAACTTTTGGGCCAAAATGTAAATACACAAAAGTATCAAAACTTTATGTAATTACACAAAAGGCCCAAGGAAACCCCCTTGAAGGGGTTGGCCGGATTTGTTGAAAAAGAAAAAAAATTTCTAAAAAGTTTTTGTGAGTTGATTTTGGTTGGTGAGATTAAAGGTGAAATTGATGGGTGTAAGAAAATGTTTTGTAAAACATTATAGACATGTAAGAAAATGTTTTGTAAACATTAATGATATTTATCATCCTCACCAATAAGTCTTCACCCTTTTCTATAAACCAAAACTTTATGAAAAACATAAAACTTTTGAATCAAAACACAAAACCTTTTTGTTCTTGGCCAAAAACTCAAGAACATGAAGAACACTCATGAAAAACTCATAAGAGCTCCATGAATGCTTTCAATCAACAAAACTCAAATTTTCACTTCTTAAAAGAAGGTTAACAACATAGGGTACTTAAGGGTTCCAAAAGGCACTTTAAAACCATTTTAACAAGACAAACATGAACCCAAAATTCACCCTTTAGATTTGGCCGAAAATCCCAAAATTTATGGCACCAAATTTTAGTTCCAATATTCATGCTTAAATGAACTACATCTACAACATTTGAGATGCATAATTTTCAAACAAAATTTATATTCAAAGCAAGAACAAAGCTTGTAACATTTACAACATTTAAATCACAAAATATGAAAAATCACAAAACCCAAAAGGATCCACCATACACTAGACCTAGGCTCTGATACCACTTGAAGGAAAAATATTGTCCTATCTAAGAACAAGTAAGAACATTTGAATACATATGCAAACTAATAACACTTTAAAGTAGGCATGCATTCAAAAACAATTCATAAAACCCATGACTTTCAAAGCCTAGCATATGGTGAACCAATAGACTCTTTAACAAACTTAAAGAGAAGAAAGGATTTAGAGATTCTTTACCCTTGAAGCTCATCCTTGATTACACAAGGGATTCACCCAAGTGGAGGGCCTTCAAGTCACCTCCTAGCTCCTTGGATCTACCTTGTGATTTGTATGCTCCTTTGCTCCTTGAGGATGTGAGGAAAGGATCTCCAAAAGTACCAAAGATTTAGTACCTCTAAGTCTCCACACCAAAGATGTAGTGTAAAGATGAAATGGATGACTTAGAAGGATTTTTGATGCTAGTAAAACCCCCTAAGTTGGCCGGCCTCTATGGAGAAAATTGGAGACAATTTTTCTCTTCTTTTTCTCTTAGAAAAGCCTTAATGAAAATAAAGCTATAAAGTTGCTTTTATACTTCATTCTTAGGTGAGTGGCAAACTTGCAATAAAGCATAACCTACTACCCCTCACCCTTATGGCCGGCCCCCTTTTGGTATTGGGCTAATTTCCCATTTTGTTTTAGTTGTCATACAACTTAAACATAATGGACCTTGTGGACCAAAACACTTTTGGGCCTTGAAACCCAAAACCAACTTAAAAGCCCAATACGAACATTTCGTATTATTAATTAACTAATTAATTAATCTTGACCATAATTCAATTAAACCTTTTAATTGCATATCCATCTCATTTTATTTCTTCACTTTCATCCTTACTCGGTGTACGATCCATTAGGTTCCAATTAGCGAGGCAATGGGCGATTGTTACTCTTAACGATCGATTGTGAATTGAAACAACATTTCAATTCTCCCTTTTGATTAAAGTTTGCTAATCTTCAGGGCTTCCACAAACCATGAGTGACACCTAGCAGCATTTCATGGTTACCCAAGCTAAGTAGAAGTGGTTGGAGAACCTATCCAGTTACAACTACAATGCAATACGGTCCTTCTCTAATACAATACTCTTTATCACATTGTTTGAGTGATAGTTTGTTTCATGTCTACTATCCAATGTGATACTTTTCTATATGATTTAATTTGAATATGATTTGGAACAAACTTCCTAAGTCATATTCATATGCTTTGGCCAAAGACTCTCGAATCATATCTTAGAGTATTCTCCTTCCACCATGGAAGGTTAGAGATCCCTTGTTGTGCATTCACATGTCTACATGATTAGATAGCTTGACCCCAACAATGCCGTGGACACTCACAATGGAATGCCTTTGACATGATCAAAGATCAAGGACCTAACCATTAGACATCAATGATGCCTCAGGTCAAAGGACTACTTTGCATATTGTAACTAACGAGTTCTTACATGACATGTATGTTCGAACTCTCGTTTGATCGTTGTTCAGTGTACTCGATTACCTTTCGAGCACCTATGTGTTTGTCTTAGTGTCTAACACCAAATGACTTGAGACTAGTCATACTCACGCTTGAGTAGACATAACACATACTAACCTTAACGGACTGTCAATGCCCAATTGGCAATCCTATGGCTAGGAACGTTTTAGGAATGAACATAAGAGAAAGGTCTCGTTAATTTAACTTACTTAAATTACTTATCTCTTAGATCAAATACATTCCTTGGATTCCCTTATTGCTTAAACACATGATACAATAAATAGTGATTAACAATAAGCTTTGCCCTTTATTAAACATATAAAAGTTTAATACAATAAGTATTCCAAAAGCTATTACATCAAATGAGTGGCTTTGTGGGCATACTTCCAACAATAGGGACATTTGGTGGAATGGGATTTGAAAGAATTGAATTTGGAACAACCTTATCTGAATTGGATGGCGTAGGAGCCTTAGAGGGTTGCGGCAAAGGTGGTGGAGCAAGGGTAGGCTGCGGCAAGGGTGGTTCTTCCCTTGTCGTGGCTTTGTCATCCTTGTTTTGGCTTGAGTTGGATGTCTTGGGTTCATCTTCAACCTCCATACTACTTCCTAAGGTGATAGCTTTAGCGATTTCAAAATCTCCTATTGAATTTTCAATAGTTGAACTGGAGGGTTCACTTTGTTCTTCATTTGCCCCATGAATTCTGCAATCTCTCCCATTTTATTCTTCAATTCGTCCACTTCTTTGGCTTGATTTTGTAGGCCCTGCGTCAAAGAAGTTAGTGTTTCAAGAATTTGATCATAATCCATTAACGAACCTGAATTTGGTTGGAATTGTTGTGGGGGAGGCTGTGGTGGCTGCATAGATTTTGAATAGAACTCCTCATATGGCTGCCAATATCCTTCTTGTTGAGCTTGTTGAGGTTCCCACCACATAGAATTTGAATGATTGCTCCAATCTGAATTGTAGGTGTTGGAAAACAAGTCGTTCCTTGATTGATTATGGCCTTGATAACCCCATGTATTGACACTCTCCCAACTTCTTTGTGGACGTTGATTGGCTTGATATCCTTGCCTATAGGACACATCAAATGTAGGGGCTCTTTGCATTGTGGTCCTTTCGATATATTGCGTCAACTGAGAAGTAAGATTCGCCATTTGAGCTTGAAGATTAGGAATTGCCATGTCTTGCTTCTCTAGTACCTAAAATCAAACAAAGTAAACTAAATCAAATATCAAAAGTAAAATAAAGAAAAATAGGGTGATTAGCAATTTTACTAATCCCCGGCAACGGCGCCAAAAATTTGATGTGATATAAAATAGCACACAAACTTAAACCCTCTTTTTGTAGTTGTAGTATGAATAAGTAGTGATCGTTCTAAGCCGGGGACTAGGAGGGACTGCTAATCTACTCAATTAGACTTAAAATCACTTAACTAGACTCAAAAACACTAAACTAGACTCTAATAACTCAAAACAAGCTAAACTGACTCAAAACAGCACAAAACAAACAAATTGACTCAAAACATAAACTAAGGGGTAGTTTGGACAAATTTTAGACTTAACTTGACCCAAAACACTAAAAGAAATAGATTTAGGCGATTTCTAACTAAGTAAACACAAAATATTAAAGGGGGATTGGTTTTGACGAATTTAAGACTTAAACAAACAAATTAAAGACACACAAACTAAAGGGTACGAATTTGGGTGAGTTATGGGGGTGAAAGGCTAGCTAGAAGGTCCTTCTCCACACACGACACATATGCATACGAATCGATTTCCAGTTATTCTTCCTATAAACCATGAATGGCAATGCCCCAAGTTAACCGTGAATAGCACTAATTAACCATCAGATTTTCCTAAATTCATTGAATTGGACTCAGCGACGCACCAAATTATTCTTATCAAGTTCCCTATATGAATAGCATGATAGAGATACATATCAAAGATCATTAAGTTCTATGAAAATCATAAGCATTGACAAGACATTCGTAACTATGAACAGCATGATACTCCTGCCAGGAATTTTACTTAACGCGATTGTGACCAGTGACCTCCACTACTTATAAATATAAGTTCATAATTATTAGGTGAAACTCCCTTATATTTTAGCATCAAATTCATGCATGCAAACTAAGTAGGCCTCCTTAATCAACATACAAGAATAAGTTATCAATCAAACAGTTAAGCAAATTGCATTCATGATTTATGAAACAATAACTGAAGGTAATCAATTTATATCAAACATATATGTTCATGGCTTTGTTACAGATTGCCAATACATCCCAGTAATTGGGCATTTAATTCCCACGTTTTTTTTTTTTTGCTGTTATTGGTCTTATAGCCAACCCCACTTAGTGGGAAAAGGCTTTGTTGTTGTTGTTGTTGTTGTTGTTGTATTGGTCTTATAAAGAACCATATTCATCACCATATTCAATTTCCACTTTTAATTCTTTGTCTACATCAGCATCCTTATTCAATTCTCCACTTTTAGCACCATTTTGCCTTATTTGTCCTCAACTGAGCTCCAAAATATGATTAGCTGCACACTAACACAAAAGAGGGTAAAATGCAACTAGTTTAACTCAAAAATATCACAAAGGGACTAGGAATGAATGGTATAAATGTATGAAATATATGAGTTATCACTCCCACTGGTGTGATTTGGCTTTATTGAATGACTGTCATCTGCAAGTCAACACGCGGTTTATTGGTCACATGATTAAGGAAAAGTTAAATGGTCCCGATACGGTGTATAGCGCCAATGATGTTGTGCGTGACGTTAAAACCACTCTTAAGTCAACATCTCGGGCTAGAGGACAGGCATTGGCATCGAGATGTGGTTCACCTGAGGACTCATATGCCAATCTTCCCGCCTATTATGCCAAATTTGACTGGCTAAATCTGGGTAGCAAGACAGCCATTCTAACCGACGAAGACCATCGTTTTCAGTACTTCTTCTTCACAATTGGAGCATCAATCTGGGGTTTCTTGTCAGGGATGCAACCAGTTATTGCAGTTGATGCATTTCACTTGAAGTTAAAGTACAAAGGTGTCCTCTTAGTCGCTACAGTGTTCAAATGTAACCGCAACATCTACCCTTTGGCATAGGCGACACAAAGAATGATGATTGTTGGGAGTGGTTTTTCAAGCAACTCCATGGAGTGATTGGGGATGTACCGAATTTGGTTATAATTTCATACCGCAATGCAAGTGTGGATGCAAATTTATGTCATCTTCTCCTTTGACGAAAATGCACCTGCAAAATAATAACACCTGAGATTAAGGCCAAAAGCCTCACACGCCCACGATGAATAGGGGGACTTTGGCCGAAGAATCTCTGATGGCAAAGTTAGAATTCTAAAAAGAATGTGTTTAGGAGTTTGTGGGTAGCAAATGGCTTAGCTTTTTAGTGGGAGAATAGGGCTATTTATAGGGGAGTGGTTGGCCATATATGGTGAAATTGTATGAATAATTGCAAGATATTATGTGAAATAATATCTTGCAATTAACATGGCATTTAATCCTAAATTAAATAGGAAAATTAGGAGTTACCTTTTAAATAAGGATTTGATGAGGAGTGATGAGAAGGATTTGAATAAATACTGTTTTGATTACCTTTGACTCTTCCTTGATTGAGCCATTATTGTCTATTGCATGCGTAGAATCCCTTCGCCTTTAGAAGTTGGGGTATTATGAAACACATATGAGTAAGTTGTTTCTTCATTTTTGACCACCCCAACCTTGACCAATATGAATCGTAAATCGTGATCGTGCGAAGTAGAAGATGGACATCAGCCAACATCCAATGGTCGCCATTCACATGACATGGGATGAATACTTGGTCAACATCATTCCATGCACACGTGTGTAGCGTCACAATTGCATCGGCTAACACAACCTTCATCAAGTGCTTCGAAGGTGTAAAAACATGAGCTTCTTTTGCCTTTGCCTTAGACTTGCCCTTACCATTTCCTGCAACAAGGGTCTCAAATTTTGCATATTCCTGTTTCATTTTTTCCTGCACTGATGCGTTGCAATACAATTTCATATTTTCCCACAAAACAAAAACCAATGACATGTCTGCTTATTTGTAAATGGGGTGCAAAACCATATTATGAACATAAGTAGACAAAAGAGAGGGTAACAACAATAACATAACGCTTACCCATAAGGTAAAGGCCAACATTGATGTGCTGAATCCAAGATGAAATGCATTGTAAAAGCCAAAATTAAACTGTTGTACTAGCTTATAATGTGGTAAACAGAAACTAGTTACAAATGAAGAACAATTACTTACATTGTTGTTCAAAGTACCCTTAGACTGAAGAAATGTGGTAATAATATCCTGACCCATAATAGCCAATCCAAATGAGTCAAGTTTATCGATGGTACACAAAAAAAAAAAGATAGGTTGTTAGGGATCGAGTTCATATTCAATTGTTTAAATGGCGATCGAAAACGAACTTTCCTCAGTGAACCCACCCAACGCGTCAAGACGTCGATGAAAACCTCCACATCCGGCTTTAAGATAATCTGCATGGGCTCCGGGACAATAACAAAATCCTCGGCTGAACAACCACCACCAACTTTCCTTCTTTTGTGGTATTCGAAAGGGGTGAAAGGGTGCACCAGCTGCATTCCTTTACGCTTCTGCCACATTCCCTTACTAAGAAAGGGTTTCGAACCAGATAGATCAATGGCCTCGTTCACGTTAGCGCCTTCATCAGTGTGTGTACCATGCTCGCTAACCTCTGTGTCCTTGTCTTCCTCTCGAAGATAGAAAACTTGCCCTTCTCCCAGCTCACCCTCCACTTTAAACTGCAATATACACAACAGTGATTGGGCGACATCTTTTGCATTCTCAGCCTCAATTATCTCTGGCAAGTTGACATCAAAAGTAGGCAAATTCGAAGCGGGGGCTATGTCTTTTCCCCTATCCGACTTCCCTTCGCTGGTAGATGTTTCAGGTTAAACGGAAGGTGCAGTGAGATCTTCATAACCTGGTGGACGTTCCAGAGAACTGTCTACCTTCTCATCCTCAGGGACATTATATGCATCCCACCCTGACCCTACTGACTTTTCAGGGTTGGGGGCTTGTCAAACGATTTTCCAGGTGCGTTGCTTCGTAGACGCTCAAGCTTAGCAGCCAACTCCATGCAGACACGCCGATTCTCCTCTAATGCCTCTACAACTATCCTCAACCGAACTTCCATTGTCACTGAAAATTCTTCAAATTGTTGCTTAGAAACAAACTCAAACTCTTGCGTATAAAAAACAGTGATTTCATACCATAAGTTCATTGAACCCGATATCCAGTCAGAAACAGTGCATGCATGTAAATTCAAACTACAATTTACGAGGATTTATGTACTCACCGTTAACCGGGACGACAATGGCAACGCTCCCACGCGTGTGTGATATCCCTTCTTTGTTTTCCCTTTTAGTCCAGATGAAGGCGTGGCCTCGAAGTCCTGATCAGCTTCCGCAACACCTTTACTTTCGTCCTCTGATGTTGCATCCGTACCAGCCTCAACATTATCAAACATGACGTTCCAGTAAGGCGCCATCTTTTCTTCCTCAGTCGGAGTAATCGGGTGGACAACAACCTGCATCAGACAAAATTGGTGTTGCATACGTAAGTACAACCAATTTGTAATACAAAATTCACTAAGTTAATTAAAACTCGAACAAACACATACCCATTTTTTAGCAAAAATACCGCTCTTCAGCTTGTGATGGGATGAATTTAGAGTTCTCCATGCGCACTTTCGCATATCCGACCTCAAGTACGGTAATGTTTCAAACAACCAGATCTACAAAATTATAAGCGATAATGTCAATAAGTTGCAGCGAAAACGAATGCAAAAGCGCGTTCAACTTATAACAACAAAATAAAAGGGAAATTACTGAAAAGATAAGGAAACCCCTTCAAATTATAGGAGTGTCGGATCGTTCCCCCCGGTTTCTTTACAGCTTTTTCTTTTACAACCTTGTGGCGGGTCAAAGTAGTTTGCGGATATGCTTGGCATTAACACCTGGAATGATGCGGTTCCCCAGGATATCTCTCCCTTTTTTTTTCATATTCTAACAACTGAAGCATGTGGTAGTCAATGGCTGACTCCTTCTCCTTGCCCATAACAACAAAGTGGGCGAAGTACAGTAGACCGAGCTTGTACCTATCTTCTGGATGTTGGCACATGTTGAATTGCTCCTTCAATTGTTTCAAGGTTATCTTCTTCTTCCCCCTGAAATAGATGTCTCTAAGACAACATTCATCATCCTTCTCTTTGGGGGGAAATTCTCCGAAACTAAGTCTCGTCGCCAAACAAAATTTGCGGCTCCCGAAAGTCGCAACATGTTCCCCAAAAACGAAGGAGACAAAATCATCATTCACCCTATCCTTAATAGCCCTAAGGATAGCGTAGTGGGTGAACTGCCCAAACCAATCAATGCAATCCACATCAACCAAATGGCTGAAACACGAAGCCTCAAATTTGTTCAGTAAATCCATTGTAAATTAGCATCTAATATTACCCAGACACCCCGAGGCATATGATAGACAAGAGATGGTTGTAGGAAACACCTCATCCGGCGGACACACGAGTTCCGTTGGAGGTGCAGATTTGACTTTAGACCTGCAATATTTAGAACATAAGAAAATCAATTAAATAAGATAAGCATGCACACATCATATGCATATTGTTTGCCTAAATTAAACCAGTTCATCAACCAACTACAAGTATGGCAAACATCAACACATGCACAGGATATGCACAGAATATGCACAATATACGCACATAGTATCAACCAATTCATGAACAAAATTCAATCGAATATTTCCAGCAATATCAAAAGGATATGCACAGAATATAAATGTAGTATGCATAAATTCAACGAATTCATGAACCAAATTCAAGCGTGCCCAATATATGAACATGAACGGATTATGCACGTAGTATGCACTAATTGATGAACATGTTTCAATCAATTGATTTCCACCAACCTCTAAACCACATGCACAACAGATATTAACATCAAACAACTTAACTGTACGAAACACTAATTCACACCCAAAACCCAAAATTCCCAATTTTGCAAAACCTAGGTTCAAATAATTAAATTTCACTTCAAAGCATACCTCTTTTTGGATTTTGCCATTGAAATCCTTTGGAAAGGATGTGCAAATGCTGGGGTGGAAACAACTTTTTCAAATATTTTGAAAGAATGTGCAAATGCACATCACAACACCTCCTAAATATATAGAGTGGGTCGGAAACTGGGGTGGAAAAGGGTTGCGTTGGCCAGAAATCAGGTGGAAAAGGTTGTGTCGGTTCGGAAATGGGGTGGAAAAGGGTCGCACCATTTGGGTTAGGGCTCTTGGAGTTAAGGATTGGACGCCACATATTTTCGAACAAGGAGGAATAAATGCTAACTTGGTTTGACAAATTAACCCGTTTAAATACAAGGGCAATTAGGTCATTTCAAGGTGTAGGAAAAATTATATTTCTGTCCAATTGTTGTGCATCGCATGTGCATATTTAAAATGTCTTATTTTTGTCCCAAAATTAAGAAATCGTCCCAATTTAAGTATTTCCCTAGAAGAAAAGGGCAAAAGCTTGAATAAAATATTATTAAATTAATAATAAAACATTATTAGATGTGTATTAAATAATATAATACTATAGTTGTTAATTATCATTCTTTTAGTCCATCACTATACCAAACGCTTTACTAAATTAATTCAGCTTAGTTTAGTCTAAGCCAATCTAGCTTAGTCCCAGAAGCTAGTTTAATCCAAAATAGTTTGACGCAACAAACGCACCCTTAGTGTAGATAATATCGTTTGTTAAAAAAATAAAAAATAAAACGAAAACAAAACAACTAAGCGGCTAACAGCTTGTTTGGATGTGCTTTTAAAATGAGCGAAAGCGTTTTGGTGAAAATAAACATTGATTACCTCTCGCGAGTGAAACCCCACCACCTAAAGGTGAAAGGTGAGGGATACGCGCGGTTTGGGTTTGAGAAGGCAGAGGCAAATATTATGAAAAGCTTTTTGTCCTGGCTTCCGACCTTACTTGTGTATCCATCGTCCACACGCGCCGTTTGACTAAATTGCAGGCCTCCAATCCAGTCCAGTCCAATGAGAGACAGATAAGCTTCCAATTTCAACTCCCTCAACGGAATCTTATGATCACCTCTCTCTCCCCGATTGGGTGTTGGTAACTGGACAGAGTCTTGAACATGTATCACGCCAAGAAGTTCTCGACGGCGAGCTTGGTCCCGCACAAACCCCAGAGCTCGGAAGAGCTCGCCATCGTCGGGGCTGTCAGCGGCGGTTCCTCCGCCAAAAGTCCAACGCCTTCTGGCGGGGGAAGCGGGAAGCAGCGGCTCCGCTGGACTTCCGATCTCCACGACCGCTTCGTCGATGCCATTACTCAGCTTGGCGGACCAGATAGTGGGTATTTTCTTTTCAGTAACGTTTCATTTCCTGTTTTTTTTTTTTTTTTTTTTAATATTTATGTCCTTTGTTTCCATTGCAATTTTGACATGGCCCTCCTTAGAATTGAAACAGTCCTTCAATTGAATCGGTTTCCTCGAATTTTCCTTAGTTGATTGTGCTGTTTGGTGACTCTTTTAATTCTGTACCAATTGGTTCAGTTTGGTCGGGTTTTTCTTGTATTTTGCTTGATATATGGCTTCATTTATGAATAAAAGGTGATGTAGCTAATCAAGATGTTCCGGGAACTAATCGAAGAAATCCTTTTCGAACGTCGTAATCATCCGTATAAATCGTTAATCGACCGGTTTTGGTTACTTTTTTAGAAGAATTTTTAGTTATTCTGTATTTTTTTATCTCATTTCTGCCTTCTTTGTAGTTGATTTCTAAAGATATAAGATCATAGACAAATTGTTTTGTGGAGTTTAACCTCGAAAATTTGTTAAACCTCTAATACGACGACAGGAATTCATGCTCTTTTTTATCCAAAGCATGTTCATACTCTGTCGCTTTGGGCCTCTTTGATAGCCACTATGTTTCTGGTTTTAATATTTTGTGTTTTTAGTTAAAGATAGGGGGGAAATGTATGGGGAAAGGAGGGAAAGAGGTAGCCGAGGGGGTTGAGGAGGGGAAGAGGTAGCGAAGAGGGTTGAGGAGGGATGGAAGAAGAGAAGAATCTAATGGAATTGAAGGCAATTTCAAATAGTTGTTCTTTTCATGTTTTTGTTTTATACATTCTCCTTACTGCAATAGCAAAACACGGAAGTTATGTGTGCCGCACAACTTCCTTTAAGATATTAATAACCATTTAGGTGGGTCCTTGTCTTATTGTTTGTTTCGAACAGTCACCACATTATGGGCTGTTTGGTACTGACTATTGTTGACATCCTCTTTCATTGTTGGTCTCGTTTTGATGACAATGTTTTTTGTTTTTCTTGGTCTCTGAAACCACTTATGATGATCTGGTGCAAGGTTGAAGGAACCCTTGCACTGGATGCAACCAATCTCTTCCCTAATCAATTTTATGCGGTAAAGGGAGTCTACCAGTTGTGACCTCCGCTACTGTCTTATGGACCCGAAAGCAGTAGAGTTACTAATCTGTGGGATTCCAGTGATTCACTTCCTTCTCGTTGGAGCTGAGTAAGATACTCTCTTCCTTTGGCATCATGACTGTGGCCACCAATGGTCACAGCATGTGATCCGGATGCGTTCTAAATATTTCTGACTGAAAGAAATTACGTTTATTTTACTTATTTCCATCACAAACTGCAGGGCTGTCCATGCTACTGACTCTTTTAATGATTTCGCTTATTATCTTGTTCTTCTCTAAGTTTACGATTCTCACCTGGGTTGGACTTCTCATAAATCATGGTTATAATCTGGGCACGAAGTTGCACTATTGGTAGAGCATTTTGTTTAGGCAACTTCGGTCGTTCAACCAGTTGTGAATGATTGGCCATTTGTTTGGGGAGCATTGTCTTTTATGATCATGGCCTCCACTTGTCCCTTCATGCTTACTTGTATCTTGGTACTCTAGTGGCTCCCTCATAGGTCAGGGTACTGGAAATACTACCCAACTTATATTCTCTTGTATAAATGTCCAAAGACATGTGATCTGGAGGTTCTTAGAAAAGGTTTGTTTCGGCCACTTAATTTTTCTGCTTTGTCTTGTGTTTGGGCCTAAACAAACACAAGACAAAGCAGAAAAATTAAGTGGCCCGGATAAAGGAGGGGGAGGGCGTCAGGTAGTCGACAGCCGGCACTCCTAGGTTATGTCGAATCCTTATGAAAATTATGTCTTGTGTTTGGGCCTGCGGAGGATTCTGCAACCATACTTGAAACTGTTCCTCCTTAGGTCTTGCACAACCATCTGCTTCTGTGAGCACTTTGACCATGCCTTTTAAGATTAATAAGGAAAGAAGAAAACCACTATTGAGCGGTTACTCCTGCTGCCCTGCTACCACTTTCATGTTGAACTTTCTATCGTGCTGTTGCTTGGTAGACTGGGTGGTGCAAAGTTCCAACTGATAGAACTGTCAACGTCATTACCGGTTCCTCAGTAATTAAATGATGCTTGCGGAATATTATAGTTTTCAAGTTTGAAAGGTCCTCATTGTTTTTATTTAAAGGGAAAGTCAGAGTTTATAACTTTGTCTTGCCATTCACATTGTTTTGTCAGTTTTTAAACGGCAGGATTCATGATTAGTTTTCTTTCGAAAGTGAACTCCTCGTTCAATAATTTTGTACAGTTTTATTTTGGGAGTTTTAATGAAAAGGGCTTCTATAATAATTTTCTTAACCAAAAGAACTATAATAACTTTATTTAATGAAAAAGGCAGAAAGCTTCAATGAAAAAGGCTTCTCTAAACTTTTTTAAAACTAAAAGCACCCTAATAACTTTATTCAATGAAAAGGACACAAATTACATACATCAAACCCTAAGTATTAAAACTCTCACTCTGATAATTATTATCATCATCACCTTCTTTTCATATTATATGTGCCATCTTGAATTAGTTTATTAATTCACCTTAATTTCTTTCCATATAATATCCTCTAATTGCACTTATATTCGTATGTACTGCCATTGAATGAATTAGTTTATTAATTCACCTTAATTTCATTCCCTATAATATCCTCTAATTGCACTTATATTCGTACGTGCTGCCATTGAATAATGACTGTCACAAGCAAGAATTATGAGTATAATATATGTATGTATAGGTGTTATTAATGAATTATATTATATATTACATACAAAGTTTTCTATTGCACTTATATTCGTACGTGCTGCCATTGAATAATAACTGTCACAAGCAAGAATTATGAGTATAATATATGTATGTAAAGGTGTTATTAATGAATTATATTATATATTACATACAAAGTTTTAAATCCCTTTTCATTAGTTTTCCTTTTTATGTTTAATTGTTAGGGTGCTGTTATTGGTGCTCCAAAATTTGAAAGAAAAATACTCTTATGAGGAGTGCACAATGAATTTTTTGGAGTTCCAATAACAACACCTTTTAATTATGTTTCTTATGAAATAAAAGGAAATATTCACATTGTTCTTTGTTTGTTAATATCGTAACTGACTCTATTTACTTGTCTACTTTAAAATCCTAGGTTGAATCAAAGTCAGAGCTTTTGGAGAGTTATTAATTTATTTTTTTCCAGCGTATTTTTATTTTTCACTATGTGGTAGTTAGAACTTTGTTAAATTGTAGTACTGTTTTTTTGTGGATATTTTGCTATTGTGATGTACTTTTTGTTAAATTGTAGTTAGAACTTTGTTAAATTACTGGCAGTAAACTCGCTCAGGCATAACCGTGTTTTTTATTGTTTGATGAAGAGCCAAGGAAGTTGTGTTGAACCATTAATTCCTTTGTTTTTCTCATCTTCACATATCTTCTGTATTATATACTACGGGTAACCATCTATAGTCTAGCAACGAATTTAAATTATCATGTTGTACTGTAAGGTACACATTCGTGTGGGTAGTTAATCGTATAATTAACCCTGTCTTGAATTTCTAGGACTAGGAGGTTTTAACTATTCACTGGGATTTATTGTGTGATGGTTACTGTTGCTTTCAGTTAATTTATTTTGAGGAATTCTGATTGATATTGGTCATTTGAATATTTCTCATAGACTTGAGTGTAATGATTTTATGTTTTCTAAATCAACTTTTGATTCCTTATCGACGACTTGTACATTTCTTTTGAGTTAATAAATCGAAAAAAATAAATTGAAAAAATAAATGCTCTCCCAGCATTTTTTTATTTTTTTCTCAGCTGTGGTTTACTTATTTCATCTACTTGCTCTTTGATTCATTAAATAATAATGAGTGCTTGATCTTATGTTCATAATTCTGGTTAAGGATTGATTGTCTTTAAATTTTTAATTCTTATTGAAGTGGATGTGTTTTGATTTACGTGTGGTAGCTAATCATGCTTTGCAAGCTCAAGAAAAAATGTAGGACTGGATTAAATTGTCCAATCCTTCATTTGTGCGTGCAGTCCAAGGGACAAATCAGTCCCACAACACTGGGATTGGTGAAATTTTTTTCCATTTCTGCTCCCACCCAAACTAGTGTTTCTAATTGCATTTGTATATCCTAATTAATATACTTCACATGTGTTCATTTTTTCCAATTTTCTTTAGGGGCAACACCTAAAGGTGTTCTGAGAGTGATGGGTGTTCCCGGACTAACTATTTATCATGTGAAAAGTCATTTACAGGTGTGGGTTTCCTTGCTACACTATATTACATATTTAGGGAGATTTATATGTTCTTATTTTTAACAATGCAATTATTCTTTTGTATAGAAGTATCGACTTGCAAAGTACCTGCCAGAGTCTCCAGCTGATGGTAAAGGCGTCTCCCTACATCCATATAGTTTATTTCAGCAATACAAAGCTTGTTTGTACCTAATGAAAATATGAATTTGAATGGAGTACTGTTTCTGACTCATAGGTTCTAAGGACGAGAAGAAGGGTTCTGGAGACAGCCTCTCTTGTTCAGATTCTTCTCCGTGAGTACCTTTTCCTTTACCCTATATTGGTTATACCTCTGTTTATGAACACTTTTTGTCTCTTAAGCTTTAATGACCAATATCATCATTTTCTTTACTTGCAAAATCATCTCTCTCATGCATATTAACGACTCCGCATCTAAAGTGCCGTAAAATCTTTGAATTGCTCAGCGGAGTGCAAATTAACGAGGCATTGAGGATGCAGATGGAAGTTCAGAAGCGTCTTCATGAACAGCTTGAGGTAAAGTCTCTTTTTCTCACTTCACCTTACATTGCTGGAAGAGGGATGCAGTCTGGCCTGCATAATCTTCACTTCACCATACATTCCTAGAATATTTATCACAAATGGTCCTTGAGATTGATCAAACTCATCATTTTGGTCCTTCACTTTCACAATCAATCAATGCCGTCTCTGACAATCACTACCGCACATCAATTGTCATTCCGTTAAGTTTCCGTCAACTATTCTATTAGTTTGTATGTGGGACCTACAAATCCAATGAAATGGTGACACATGGATTACACAAAATAAGGGGTTTTATCGCAAATGACCCCTGACATTGATCCAAGTCCTCATTTTGGTCCCTGAGTTTCAAAAATCGATACATTTGGTCCCTGACTTTCAATACCGCAAGTCAAGTGCAAGTGTTAAGTATGACAAAAGCTTGTAATAACCTGCTCTTGTATGCGATATATTGTTATGGTTATTGTCATGTTGTTCTGGTCTATGTCTAGACATGTGTGGGCTATGCTAAGAATTTTACTAATGTCTGAAAAACCGATTCAGGTTCAAAGACAGTTGCAAATGAGAATAGAAGCTCAAGGCAAATACTTGCAGAAGATCATTGAGGAGCAGCAAAAGCTTGGTGGTGCACTCAAAGCGTCAGATGCGTTACCATCAGCTGAGGATAAGCAGAAGCCAGCTCAGTTTGAGACAACGGGAGATGCATTGGCCACACCCTCATCTCCCCATAAGAAACAAAGGGTGGATGACGGGTTGCCTGACAGTTGCACCACATCTAATCTGCCTCTAAAAGCTGACCAGAAGAATGAACTTGTGCGTCAGTGGGATCGAGACTTGTATGGAAGTGAAGGCGGATATGGATTTGGCTTGCAAACAGAGTTTAAAGAAAGAGATGGCGGTGCTGAGCAGAAATCACCTATGGAGTTAGATGCCTTGTGTGGTTCAAAACAATAGGAAGGAATCACCATTGTTGGTAGTCATTTATGAAGCAGCATTGTGCAATTAATTAGAACCATGTTATGTATACCACATAAATATACATGCGATCGATTTGTAATTATACAATGTATGAATTTTCCTCTGTAGTGTATAAGTAGCATGTAAGCTCCAACTCCCCAAAACATAATTTTGTTTTGTTAGTTTAAGTTGTCTCATCGACGTTGAAGTGAGTGATTGTTTTAGATGATGTTTTTGCAAATATTCGGGAAGACATTGTTGCATTTCACTTTGAAAATGTGCGTGCTACTATTGTCGTTTTAGGTACTATCTCTTGGATTTGTACTTTGGTCTTTATTTTTTCGTTGGATTAAGAATCCAAATTCCACTTGCATCTCACGAATTGTTGAATGCATCCCACGATTGCACCATACGTTTGATTTTTCAATTAAAAGTTATGTTAATACACTCGCATACTTTCCTATAATACCCTCGCACTTCACAAACTCAACATACATCTTACATTTTCTACATACACTCTACATTCTTCACATTCGGACAGTTTTATTTCTGTAGTTTTGAAGTAATGGTCATCCCAGGGTCAAGAAAGAACATTGCAAAGTCAAGTGATGGCAATCTACCGAGGAGTCTCCATCAGCTGAGGATAATCACATTTCAACGTAAAATGGTGACAAAAGAAGGGAACAAAAACTACCACTATTTTAAAGAAAATGCTATAAGGTCTATGTCATACAAAGTCCAATATGTAGTTGAACTCGTGTGGACAAAACATAATATCCTTTCTTTTCTTTTCTTTTTGTCATACGATAAATTTTGTTAGATTAGATGTTAGATTAACTACCGACGGTGTAACGACCCGTCCCTGAAAATTATGATTTTTATAATTTTAATAAGTGACTTTACGAAAATGCCCTTCGAGGCATGTGCATTGGCTGGGGTTAACTGCAGTGTCGTGTCATGTAAGATTTGTTTTCTTGGCATATTCTCGTAGTACTCGTCGCTACGGACGTGTGGGCGCAAGCGGTTCGTGATTTGGAGTTATAACGAAAGAGTTATTGACGTTTGAAGTTGGGACATTTTAGTAATTTAACTAATTTTTGGAGAATTTCAGATTTTGTGGAGAAAAATATGGGGTGCCACATGTGTGGCCTAGATTTAAGGAAGAAGAAAATGGATGGTGGAGATGGAAAGAAAAGAAGAAATGAGATAAATGGAGGAATGAGGAGAGGAGAGAGAAAGAGTGGACCAATGAGGAAGAGAAGGAAGGAGATAAAGGAGAGAGGAAGGGGAGAAAGGATCGGCCGAGTCCCCACGACCCATGACCCGACCCGACTCTAACTTCCATCTCCGACCACCTTTGACGGCGAGGTTGGTGCCAAAATGATCCTTAGCTCGATGCCTATTGATCCTTCTTCCTATTTCACCCCAAAAATCAAGGAATTGGTGTTGATTTCACAAAACCCGCACGGTGGGGTGAGGCGGTTTTGGGTTCGAACCATCCAATCCCGAAGCTAACCACACCCATCACCACCACCCATAGCATCCTCTTGAGGCCTAGAACAAAGCCCAAAGTTTGGGGGCGGCGGAGTTGTTTTGGAGTCGGATCGAACACACCCAAATTCAAGGGTTTCCGCATGGTTTTGGTGAAATTGAGGTGTTTCCAAGCCAAATTGGCCTTGTTCACAGGTATGAAAGTTACTCTATTCATTGGGATCTTCATTTCTGCAAAATTTGGTAATTTTTTGAGATAGTTGGATTTTCCGGTGAGTCTGGGCGGCCGACCGCCACCCATGACGGCGCATGGCCAGTGGGCCGTCAATGTTATTTTTAGGCTATGTTTGATGTCTTAAATTCAATTTTGATAATCAAATGACGTAGATTGAGCAATTGAACCTAATTTCATTACAATACGTGGTTAGGTGAAAATATGAATCGATGATCCGACCGTTGGATCGTCACCAAACTTTGATACATTGTAATACATAATATTTGAGGATCATAGGAATTTACGGATCAGGAATCTGACGTACGGATCTCCCCGAGTTGGATTTGGAAGTTCATAAAATAAAATGTTAACCGCCACTTGGTTTTGACAATTGGCGGAGATCCGACCGTTGGATCATAACGAAATTTTAGTATGTTATTTTAGAAGTATAATGTGCATCTCTGGAAGTTACGGATCCAAAATCTGAGATGCCGATCTTTCGGATCGAGTTATGTAGAGTTGTGACCCTATCGTCAAACTTTGGTCGACGGATGACTTTTGGTTAATGGGTCTTAAACCATTCTAAAATGTCCTGGAGGATATGTTATATGTGAGTTACGTATTTTATTGATAAGAGTGCTTAGATGTGATTCGATGATTGTTCTAGGCGCCGATCGTTTGGGACTCCTCGATGCTAGTATTAGGGAATCGTAGCGCGGCTTCCAGGTGAGTGGACATTTTGGTTTTCTATATATATATGCGTTGTGCTTTTCCCAGAAAACTTATTTAAATGGTTTTATATATTGAAATGCCATGCCATAAACTTAGTGCCTTAAGACATGCATTATATTTTAGTATTTGAATTAGTATAGTTCAACATATTATTAATTGATGTTGCGGAGGCCAGGTAAGCTTCAGTTGAGTACATTACGATGTTAGTGGTTACATTGTGTATGGGTATGCATAGAGATATTTAGAGCTCATTATCCTGCACCCCGGTGTCAGTGCTCCCGCCCGTGGCCAAGGCACAGTCCTTCACGTGATGTTCACCTCCTGCACCATACGCTCACCTTGGATCCAAGTTAGGTAAATAGTCTTGTCGTACAGACCACTATAGGTGGTTCCGACTTATAGGTGACCCGCGATTTATCGCATAGCCTTCACGTGGTCGTAGCACTTGAGCGTACTTATTACACGTAGCCATGTCGTACAGACCACATTAGGTGGTTCCGACTCGTGTGCAGGCATATTTGATGAGCTACAGTTCAGCCGTACAGGCCACATTCGGTGAATCCGGCTGTTATGTTATTTTTCATTGATTTTCTTCACCTGGTTTACTTATTTCGTTATACTGAGATATTTGGCATGGTATACATGTGGATTTTGCTATCTCGAGCATGGTTTTTGGATATATACATATATTCTATTTTCTGCGAATTATACAGGTTTTACGGCGAGGGGTTATTACTATTTCTGGAAAAAGAAATGTTTTCTAAAAGCTTTGTTTTTGCTAGGGATGGGAAAATACCCATTGGTTATGGGTAACCGCGGTTACCTGCCCGTTTAAATTAAACGGTTACGGTTATGGGTAACCGTTTAGATAAATAAACGATTATGGGTATAACCGTTTACCCGCGAAATTTAAATGGGCGGTTATGGGTATTAACCGCGGTTATTAACGGGTAACCGTTTACCCATTTATTTTATATATGTAAAATTAACACAAACGATAGTGCATGATTTCATGTTAAACAGCCTCCGCTTTGTAACTTGCACTAGTCCTTATTTTTTAGCAAGGATTGTGAATATATTTTGGTGATGTGTGGTGGTGATATTGTTTGATTCACCCCAGGTTTCTGCTTAGCCTGTGACCAAAAACATGTCACAGCTGCCTCAATCCTCAATTTCTATTGGCCATCATCATGATTTGGATTTCTTTTTTATTAATTTTGGTTTGTGGATATATTTTTATTATTGGTATAATATATATTAGGATGATGAACTGTTGATGTTAATTGTTAAGTGTGTGCGGAGGAGTGTGTAGGTTATAAACGGGTAACCGTTTACCCATTTATTTTATATATGTAAAATTAACACAAACCATATTCCCTATCGGAAAAAACTTAGATCAATGATATTGACTATAGTGCATGATTTCATGGTCCATTATATATATTATCTTAATACTTTACATTCCGAGTTAAATAACCAAAGAATATTGTATTTTAACAGTTTTCTTAACCCAAGAATACCTATCCAATTTTATATTACCTTCATTGTTAACAGTTAAAAATATCGTCCGTAAACTATTATTTCAATTATTGGAATGGTATAAGGACTTAAAAAATAAAAATGCGGAAATGTATGATGAATGTACCAATAACGATGTTTAATTGTTAGAAAAAGAAAATTATGACAAATTTTTCTTTTTTAATTTTCAAGTTGTTAAAAAAACACGTAGACGGGTGAAAAATGAGTAAATGGTAAAAAAAAGAAAGGATAAACGGGTTAAAAAAGGATAAATGGGTAAACGGGTATTAAACGGTTACGGTTAAATGGGTACGCGGTTATGGGTATGGTTAACCGTTTATAAACGGTTATGGGTATGAGTATAACCGTTTAGGCAATTACCCAACGGGTAAACAGTTATGTGGGTATGAGAATAAACGATTATGGGTAAATAACCGCGGTTACCCGCCCGCCATAACCATTGCCCATCCCTAGTTTTTGCCCACTCACATTTTCTTGTTTTGCGCCCCTCCAGGTATTAATTGCTAAAGTTTCGTATCGACGAGGATTCGTGGCATATTCCAGTTTAGGTGGCTGCCTCTGAGGGTATGATTCTTATCCATGCTACTGTACTTTACTTATGCTCTGACATCGTGTGTGAAATGGGCTTAATCCCGCTCACCGCGCACTTCTGCTCTTAGACACTTTAGGTTTAAATTTATTCACATTGTACACATCATCACACTTTATGGCTTCGTCACCTTCCAGGTGTCGGCCAGCACAGCTCGATTCGGAGTCCTAGTGGACGTTCCGAGTCGGGGTGTGTCAGATGGGGTTTGAACTCATGCCGTCATGTAAGGGCTCAACCAGGCCAGGCCCAGGCCCAGTGCGGGCAGGGCGACCGTCCAGGGCCCAAAAAAATTGGGGGCACCAAAATTATTAGGGTGGTATATTTATATATGTTTTTATAAGAGTATAAATGTATACAATTTGGCTTAGTGACAAAGGAATTTAACTAGAACTGATGGTTTTGTTGTTTAAAATGAATGAGGAGGTCTTAGGTTCAAAACACCATGTGTGCTTATTTACATTCCAATTTTTACAAATTTCTTTTCATAACAGTATAAATTTATAAAATTTGGCTAAATGATTAAGAAGTTTAATTAGATTGAAAGGTTTTTGTTGTTTAACATTAACGAGAGATCCTAAGTTCGAAATGCTATGTGCATGTTTATTTTTTTTCAATTTTTACAAATTTTTGTTTGGTTGTTAATTTATTTACTAGCTAGTAACTATGTGGGTTGGTATTTTTAAATATCTGTTCCAATTCAAATCTAATCTTCATCAAAGAGTAATGCGTAGACTAAATTTTTAGACCCAATTTGCCAATAATATTACATGTCATCAAAATGTTTAATTTAGTGTTCATTCATTACTTATACATATCCTTAAAGACTCAAAAACATTAATATTTTTTTAGTCTTATATTGACGAGGTCTAAATAAGAAAAAATAACTCACAATTTATACAAAAACACTTTAAAAGTTCGGATAGAAAACAAAACTCATAATATATCTACTTGTAAGCCCGAAGTTTTTTAGTTTCCTTCTCTTAATACAAAAATTAATTATTCCGTGTTTCTAACTTATTGAGTTTAAAGTGTTTTTCTAAATATAATTTTATCGATGTCTTACATATGAAAACAAATATTTTTTTTATATGAAATGAGGGCACATTTTTTGACGTCGCCCTGGGCCTCAAAAATCTCTGGACCGGCTCTGGACTCAACACCTTTCTACCACTGCAGTAAAGGGAGACTTGCAAAAAAAAAAGAACATAATATCCTTCGATACAACTAAACTACAGAGAAGCATGAAAACTAGGAGCTTCAAGATACATATTAAATGTGTTTAACCGAAAAGAAAGCAGGAGATACTAAACGGACACAGCTTTAGCAAACGAAAGGCCTCCTATGAAACCTGCCATATGCAGGCTTAAATAACGCAGGTTATCATAACCAAGGTATTAAATATCGGTAATATCGGAAATATCGGTAGTCCGAAAACACGGAAATATCGATGGAAATATCGGGATAATATCGATATCGATAAAATTTCCATGGAAACCACGGAAATTGTAAGAAAAACTTGGAAATTTTTATTGAAACTTTGCAGGATGTTTATTTAGTCAATTATCTATTAGTTTATCACAAAAAATTGGAAGGAAATGCATTGCATGATGGATTTAACTGATTTAAGTTGATTATATAGCGAGCTGGCAAACATTGTGAGTGTAGAAAATATGTAGTAATTAATGAAAGAAGTTTAAACACACCATAATCATTTATATATAATGAATTAGTACAATAGTTTATACTTTATACATTGCATGGTAAGATACATGAGTGACTTAGTAAATATTAGCTTGCAAGCCTTGCAGACATCTTAACGACCATATAAATATTACAGGCTGAATATGTAATCACAAACACATCTGTAGCAAGTTGGATAAGGCCCAGGTGCATGGTTGACAAAGGGAGGGGTTCGAATCTCTCTATGCTCAAGATTGAGACTTTTCAGCATTTTTCAAGTATTATGGTGTCTGCAAGTAGAACATGCCACATAAAATAACCATGTATACAATTTGAAGATCAATACAACTAATAGATTTTGGCTTAATTACTTGGGTTAACTGCATCAGTCATCACATATTTTGGCTTAAAATATTCCTCCAATACTTGTCATTCTTTTTATTCATCATAGATTGCTTGAACTTTCATCTCCAATTTTTTATGTTTCAATTTAATTTTAATTATTTTGTTTTAGATCCTTCAACAAATAGAAACGAAGATAATATTGCGAGCATGCACCTGGGCAAGGCAACTGCTTGGAAGCTCACTTCCTTTCATGTTATGCGACCACGTATCATACCAAAATCACAAGACATTCGCATCTATAAATACCTATCAACTGGATCACACTTTCACCAACCAAATTTACTTTATAATCGTTCTACCATTGCTTCAAAGTTTTATTATTCAGCAAACACGCACACCAAATTTAACATTTTTGCTCACATTTCTCTGCACAGAACATCTGGATACTTTTTCACATGGAAGAGTTGTCGCACCACAAAGAAGCACGCCAGCATGGTGGATATAAGAACCAATATGATCTCCACATCCATCCTCCAAATGGACCGCCTACAGGCTGCCACAATCCCTGCTAAAAAGGGCTTTATATATATGTGTGTGTATGTGTGTGTGTACGTGTGTGTGTGTGTATATATATATATATATAGAGAGAGAGAGAGAGAGAGAGAGAGAGAGAGAGAGAGAGTATAATGTTTGGCATATATGTGTGTGTGTGCGTTGTAGACGTTTCTGGTTTCAGGCAAAACATTTTGGTTTGTAACTTGTAAGCAATCCCACATCGGCCGCGCAAGCTATGTGAGCAAGCAAACAGGCCTATAAAAGCCACGTTCCACAGCAGAAATTATCATTCCTTTCTTGGCCTTTTGGCTGAGATCAAGTCAAGTATTTTTTTATCATTTTAATATTTGACACGTGGGCGTTCTCAAGTAATATCGTTAATATCGCGATATTAACGATATTATCGCGATATTATCACGAAAACCTTTTGGATAGTTAAAAAAATATCGGGACCCCAAAAAAACGATAATATCGCCGATATATCGGCGATATTATCGATATTTTGTTCCTTGATCATAACCCATAAATATTGCAGCACATTAGAAAGGCTTAAATAACACAAGCTTATAGCTTTAAGTAACGCAGGTATAGTGGTAAGCATAATCAAGCTTAAATAAATACCGATGTTTGTTCTCAAAAAAATAAAAAAAATATAATAAAAATACCGATGTCGTTGAAATCACAAAACAATGAAATATATGAGGTCTTACCTCATTTGAAGCTTCCAAAACGTTGATTTTAGTGTTCCATTCGTCAAAATTAATTTTTCTCAATCAACGTGTTTGTAGTTTCATGGGTTATGATTTTGTTCTACAATTGAGGGTGAGCGGAGTTTTGAGAGTTTAAGAAAATAAATAATACGTTAAAAGTGATTTGGAGATTTTTTTTTCTTTTTTTTTTAAACCTTATAAGATCAAAATTGTCATTACATAATAGGATACATAAGTCATTTGATATTTAAGTACCTAATCTATTGAACATTTCAAACAAGTACACAATCTATTGAAAATGTCACATCCGTTAAGTCCCAGTTAATTTTTCAATTATGGATGATATTCAAAACCTACCAACTGGGTATATCATGATCAACATTAATATTAGTTGCCTAAAAATCTAATTTCAAACATAAATTATATTATATAGAACCCAATGATCAGACAGGTATTGAATAAAATTGAAAATGGACCCAATTTCAAGGAGCTTCTTTATGGGCGATGAAGATGGTGGTAGTCGCATCATGGCGGTGCATACCATTTTCCGCAACCTCTATGACCTTCTTCTCGATGTTGGCAGCTTGAATTGTAGGGTGCATATACTTAGTGGTTTTGTTTTGGGTTTGGAGATGCTGCCTGATGGGGGTGGTGGTGACCATTAGTTGGCAGAGGCTATGCTTTCATGATCTTCTATTGATTTCGGAGACAAAGAAAGCCATAGTTCATTTAACAAATTTTTAAATGGGATTTTAACCGATGTGACATTTTCGATTGGTTGAGTACTTATTTGGAATGTTTAAAAAGGTAAAGACCAATTTGAAATGACACTAAAATGTTAAGGAGTTTTGGATACTTGTATTCAACATTATGTGGCTATGATTTCACATTATTTTTCTTTGCAATTTCTCTGTTGGGGCTGTCATTTGACTTCTAAATCTATATAGATATACTGATTGCACCTTGATCAGTAGATTAGTCTTTAATTTTCTTTTGAATACAAAGTGTCTTCCTCTTTGTTTTTCCATTGTCCCTATGGGTAAGGAATTAAAATATCCTCATTTGGTGAAAGGTTCATAAAAAATAAAAATAAAAATTTAAGATAGCACGTCCAAAAATCAACTTAAGAAAAGTTAACACAAAAAAAATATAGCATAATCAAATTACTCTATAAATAAATACATACAACCCCATATAAAGCCCTAAAGAAATAGCCACTCATTGGAAGAAATTCTTTTATAAAGCCCAAAAGATTCCTTGGAACTCTAAAATAGGCCCATCCACCACTTTTTCAGTCTCATATAGAGCCCCTCACTGGGGATGGTCTTATTGCAACTAAAGAGTTGAGCACCAAAAGAGGGCTAAGAAGGAGGTTGGATTTGGCTAGCCTGATGCCCTCCGACCAAATAATGGCATGGTGAGCTCCACATAATTATACCCAGTCATCAGTTGGAGATGAGCTTTTTGACAAATCAGACCATTTTTTTGCTTTGGACCCTCAGCCCTCTCCATTCGAGATGGCCTAATATTTCTTGGATAAATCTTTGGAAGCACATCTGTAACTCATGTTCTCAAGGAGATACCGAATGCTAATTATGTAACAAGGCCACATTAATTTATTCTAGTTCAATAGTTTTAAGAGAGAAGGTTTATAACAGGTTCCAGATCTCCACTGCCATTAGAAACTACTAGTTACCATGTCAATATAATCTTCACAAACACACAATCCCCATGGAAATCTTGTTGGACCTCTCATAATCAATATAAGCACATCTAAAACGTACGCATTATCCCGGTGGCCAGTTCATTTGCCGTCCTCCAAGCAGATGGATGTGAAGGTGATAAACCGATTGACCTGCAGTAAGACATCACTCAGTATTATGTTTAAAAAGAAACAGCAGTTAAAACACCAACAGTTTGAAGGTATAGACTTAATGATATGTCAATCCCAAGTATTCAGAGTAAGAAATAACACGCACATCCATTTGGGCCATCGTTGATCACAATCCTGAAGCCATCATCAAGACCCTCCTGCTTGGCAATCAGCTTGGCTGCGTACAGAAGCTGACCAAGAATCTCAGTGTGTCTCTCCTCTGCCTGGAAAGCAAAAATGAACCAATAAAACATTAAATTCCGCCACTGTGTCATCTGTCAATTACGAACTGAAAAATTACACGGCTAAATGAGCTTATGCTCGTACAAAATTTACAACTTGTAAAGGGAAACTCAACCCAAGAAAAGAAACGTCGATAGATCACCACAAAAATCCCATTTCATACAACATTTGATGTTCTTCTAATGTTTTTAGAAAAATTAAACCTTGCTAATCGTGTTTCCCACCTGTAAACAATTTTATACAGATACAGAATACACTGTTTGGAGAGGGAATGATGCTGCAAGCAGCTTACTGCAGTCAAAGTTTAAATCATATTTTATTGTTTTCCTTTTTCGTTTCAGGAACATATAACTGCTAAAATCATTACAAGATGACATTATTTTATAAAATAAAAATAAAAAATCACTCGCATACAAACACCATAATATTGCAAGATATATATGAAATAGTGACGGGGGAGCATAGTTCCAACTATGATACAACTACCAAGCGCCACATGATTAACAGGTTAAGAGACTATACATTCTAGTGTGAGGCAGTTCACACGAGTATTTTTAGGTCAACCGTCAACTGCTTCGGAGCATTATATTCACTGTCTTTGAATCTTTTTATATCACAGGATAAACATCTTAAGTTTCCTGAATTATGTCTATTTGAAATCCTTAAATGTATTAATAATAACTAACTTGGATCTTCAACCATACACATATAAACAACTCCTATAGAAAGGCTAAAGTTAAACCTCTATAAATTAAGTCTTGGGACCAAGAAAATCTATTAGTTTAGCGGAATATTAAATAACCAATAAATCAATAATTTATTAATTTACTGATCAATTAAGAACTTATCAATTTATCAAGCTAATCAGAAAGTTGGAATTATCGTAATGGAATGGATGTAGAGGACTTCTTGAACTACCCTGGAGAAGACACAACTTCAGAGATGTTGACTGACAAGCAAATTATTGAGAGCGTCATGGGAAATGATCAAGATGATGATGTCGAAGATGATAGTTCTACTATGGAGCCCGTTTCATGGAAAGAAGTTCTCAAAGCGATGATGATATTTAAGAATTTTTTGTTGCAATATGATTTATCGAGAGGGGTATTAGGAAAGTCCAAGAGCTTTGCTCCACACCAAAAGGAATCTTGGTGGTGGAAGGAGGAGTTATAGACAAAGGTTAAGGCTAAGAAGGAATGTTGTAAAGCCTTATACAAGGATAGGACCGATGAAAACAGTGAAAGGTATAGAATAGCAAAGAAGGAGGCAAAGAAAGCCGTGAGAGAAGCTAAGCTAGCGGCTTTTGACGATATGTATAAGCAACTAGATACCAAAGAAGGAGAGTTGGATATCTATAAATTAGCTAGAGCAAGGGAAAAGAAGACCAAGGACCTAAACCAAGTGAGGTGCATCAAGGATGAGAATGGAAGGTTCTACCTTCCTACAGAGAACGCGATCAAAGACAGATGGAGCGGTTATTTTCATAATTTTTTCAATGAAGGACATGAAAGGAGTACTTCTTTGGGGGAATTGAGTAACTAAGAAGAGTGTAGAAACTACTCCTTTTACCGCCGAATTAGGAAGGAAGAAGTGGTTGTAGCTTTGAAAAAGATGAAACATAGAAAAGCAATGGGCCCAAATGATATACCGATCGTAGTGTGGAAAGTCTTGGGAGAGACGGGTATAGCATGGCTTACAGACCTTTTCAATAAGATTTTGAAAACGAAGAAGATGCCAAATGAGTGGCAAAAGAACACTTTGGGCCTATCTACAAGGATAAGGGTGACGTACAAAATTGCATGAACTATAGGGGTATTAAGTTAATGAGTCATACAATGAAGCTCTGGGAGAGAGACACAAGTCTCGGACAACCAATTCGGTCTAGGGTGCCCAACCACGGAGGCAATCTATCTCTTACGAAGATCGATGGAAAGATATAGAGATATGAAAGAGGATTTGCACATCGTCTTTATAGATTTGGAAAAAGCATATGATAGAGTCCCACGAGACATTATTTGGAGGATTTTAGGAAAGAAATGAGTACGAGTAGCATATATCCAAGCTATAAAGGATATGTATGATGAAGCAAAGACTGTCGTAAGAACTCATGAAGACAAACCAAAAGCTTCCCCTTAACTATAGGGTTACATCAAGGCTCATCTTTAAGTCCTTACATTTTTGCATTGTTAATGGATAAGTTAACGGGACATATTCAAGATGATATTCCGTGGTGTATGCTTTTTGCAGACGATATAGTGTTGATAGATGAAACTCAGGAAGGAGTAAATGCGAAGCTTAACCTTTGGAGAGAAGTGTTGGAATCTAAAGGTCTTCACCTAAGTCGTTCAAAGACAGAATATATGGAGTGCAAGTTCAGTGCAAACGGAGACTCAAATGAGTTAGGGATGAGGATTGGAGACCAGGAAGTACCAAAGAGCAACCGCTTTCACTACCTAGGATCTATCTTGCAAAAGAACGGAGAATTGGATGGAGACCTCAACCATAGAATACAAGCTAGATGGATGAAGTGGAAGACTGCATCCGGTATGTTGTGTGACCGTCGTATGCCACTGAAGCTCAAGGGAAAATTTTATAGGACGGCAATAAGATTGGCAATGCTTTATGGCACGAAATGTTAGGCGGTGAAGCATCAACACGTACATAAAATGAGTGTAGCGGAGATGAGAATGCTTCGTAGGACGTGTGGGCACACAAGAAAGGATAAGATTAGGAATGAGGATATCCAAGGTAAAGTAGGAGTAGCCGAAATTGGTTTGGACATGTGAAACGAAGGCCTACTGACGCTCCGATTAGAAAATGCGATTACGGAACAGATGTTTAGGCCCCTTATAGCCGACCCCACTTAGTGGGAAAAGGTTTTGTTGTTGTTGTTGCAGTATGAGAAAACCACACCAGAACTTATCATGTTAAGAAAAGTTAGAGATGAGATCCAAGGTGACATCAATTTCAAGAAGAAACAAACAATGAATGAGTCATATTTTAAAAAGGCCTCATAGTCGAATCATAAGGACTATGTATCATGAAATTATTAATTTATATACTATGTGGGACCTATATAAACTTTTTTTAATGTGTTATCTTATAAACTTAGTGAATTATTAATTTAGCACGCTATCTAAAAAGTCTACCCTGACTGAACATCGGAGAGCAATGCATAGTGAAAGAAATCAAAATTTATGTGATTTCCCAATCATAGTGAAAAGGTCAAAAATCTCCATGGGACTAAGTTCAGATACAATCACAAGAAAAGGGTATTAGGTCATCACAATTGACATACATAGATAAAATCCTGGTCAGATTTTCTATGCACAAATCCAGGGAAGGTTTTTTACCCTACGAACAGTACCTCATTGAAAACATGATAGGAAGAGAAGAGTACGAGGAAGGTTCCTTATGCTTCGTATAGAAAGTCTGTGTATATGTCATACTTTGACCTAGACCCTACATTTGTATTCTTGTGGCTATAGTTACTTGTTACTATCGACTTAGACCCCATGGCTACGGTTACTTGTTACAATCGAACCCATGTCCTGAACATTTAAGGGCATTAAGAACATACAGACACATTTGCGGAAAACCAAAGGTCACATGTTCATCTAGGGTAGTGAGGATATAATACCAGTTGACTATTATTCCAATCAAATCAAGATTCTTGGTCAATTTCTGGGTATGTTTTCAATCTAGAAGGATGAGCTGTGAGTTGAACATGTGCGAAGTATTATTGCAATGCAACTCTACCAGGAGACCGAAAACTATGCATTTTTAAAAGGCAAAAGGAGATTGTTTAGCACAAAGCAATACTAGGGTAGGGGCAACAATGCAAAGATCACGCAAACCACAAGAGTTGAAGCACAGATACATAAAATATCACTTATTCGTAAAATCATGCAATGACATGACATCAAAATGGACAACATTGCGTCAAAGCAAACAAAGACATTGATGCCTTTGCTTATACTGGACATAGCTGAATCAACTTAAATAGTTGTGTATTAATTTGTCCAAAATTTGAGAACCAAAGATATTTTTCGTTAGCCGACTTTATATAGGGTATCATTTATATCCCTAACATTAATTATTATACACACCTTCAATATTCTATATAAAAGTAGGGCATCTCTTTTACTTCACTTGAAAGACGAGAACTGTGTCAGACAAGAAAGTTTCTAAAGTAAATCTAATATTCCCCCCGTAACTAAATAAAGAGCATTATTGCTTACGTAATTTCTTATAGGGAGAGAGAGAGGAAATCCATAAACAAAAAAGAAACAAAGAACGTTCAGTACCAAGTACCTTAGACAGTCCAGTTAAGCCATCTCTAACTTTGGGAATGATCAAAATGTGTGTTGGAGCTTGGGGATTAATGTCCCTAAACGCAAGGACCTGTTCAAATTAAAGAAAAACAAGAGGTAAGCAACCAGAAAAAGGGGAACCGTAAAATCAATAACATACACGAACCAGAAATAAGGTGACTGCATAAAAAACACACAGACGAAGATAAAACTGTACAACAGCTAACACAGCATTGAACTAACAAGATATTACATAATTATAAACATATTAATATATAATACATCCCAGCCTTAAGGAAGCTAGTGAATCTCCATGAATCACACTTGATAGGTGGCCTTCTCAAAACATTTGGAGGTCTATTGGAAAATCAGTTGCATCTCTCCACTATTAACCCAATTTTCCGCTTTTAAGGGCCCATTCGGTAACACTTGCCTTATTTTTTTCCTTCCCAATTAGTGATAAAGTAGTAAAAATGATAGAATAATGTGAGTAGAGATGATGGATGCGTGAGATTTGAAAATTTACAGAGACTGAACTTGAGTACTAAAAAGAAAATTTAGAGATGTTTGAAATTATAAAATATAATATTATATAAATTAAATTACATTTCAAAATTAATAGAAGAGTTAAATAAGGGCATGTTTGGTAGGCTAGATGGGATTGGACCTTAGGGATAGGATTGAAATGGTAGGGACTTGTAAGACAGGACTTGCAACCCATGTAAAAGTATAGGTTAGATAACCCACTCTATTGTGGAGTCAAAACCCATCTTGTCAAGTTCTGTCCATCTCACATTTTGACAAACAAACAACGGACTAGACTCAAGTCCATTTTAATTAATCACAACCTATCCCATCCAACCCACCAAACGGGGCCTAATAGTATATCCGTCATAGGATCAGGATAGTTGCAACAAGTGTATAAACATAACAAATGGCAGCTTCTTTAATTTAACACTTTTCAGCCCCAAACTTATAACCAAACAATGGGGATAATATAAAAACAAATTAGCTGAAATGATTAATTCACAAATCCCAATTGATGAACTCATCAAAATCAAATACTGTGAACATATCGGGCTAACATTGACAATATATCGATCAAATACTAAAAAACGAACATTTCAGCAATCAGAATTTGTAATTCATCATTTAAGCAATTTTCCAAAAAGCAAATAAATAAATTATAAATAAATAAAAAATAGGAAAATTCAAAGATACACACTAGGGACTGGGGAGTACCTTATCGTCCTCAAAAACCACCTTAGCCGGTATTTCCTTGTTGATTATCTTGTCAAATCTGCAAAACAAAAACAAATAAATCGAATTAATCTAAATAAATCGAATTAATCAGACAGATTACATGATTTCTAAAACGTAAAATGAATCTGAATCAAAAGTGGTCGAAAATACATGGTGGGAGCATCGGAGGGAACGGCGGCGAGAGCGGCATCCTTCTCAGCCATGGGGTTCGGAGGAGTTACAAAGTGAGAGCCTATTACTGCAAGCCGGCTGCTTTTATCAGACCTCGGACCTACGATACTTCTCTCTTCCTTTTCCATCGCATGCCCTCGATTTTACTTTCTGCTCTTCATCGCTATTTGGTCACTACAGTCATTTCGTAACAATTACATTTCCTTTTTCTTTTCTTTTTTTCCTTTTGTCACAAATGTCCTTCAAATCGGGAACTCTATCATTTTGGTCCCTGGCTTGGAGTTATACATTAGACCTGACAATACTTTATACGACCTGTTAATATGACATGATTATTGTAGAACTCTCAACTTCACTCTACAATTTGTCTTTGAATTGAAACTCCTCCAGAAAGTTGATTTATCCTTTAAAAAAAAATAAAATAAAAATTCCTAAGCGGCCATATTTGGCTAAAGATAAGAAAAGTGATTAAGCTCATTTAAAGCCAATTTCTTAACAAAACGTAGAGACAAATGATATAAAATAATAGGAAATAGTGCATTTATCAAGCACATTTGCAAAAATTTTGACATACTTGAACAGTAAGTACCACATTGATGTATGTAGTCAATTCCAGAATGACATTGACTGATCTTTTAAACTTTAGAGACTAAATGATAGGTTATCCCATCTTAGGGGCTGTTTACGATAATAACCTTTATCCATATTACACCTTATCATTGGATATGTGGTCCCACATGTGTGTTGTTGGAATCAAATTTGTGCATATCCACGGACAGAGGCAGTATTTGATAGTAATCACTCATGAACTTCAGTGATGGATGAATGGGGTTGATCAAAGGTGTGATTGAATCCATGATCGAACCGCCTACATATCTTTCGGGAAGTAGAATCACATCATGGGTGTAATTTTGTAGAAGAGTGGTGGGATGTGTGCGACATCGTGACCATCCTTGACGAATATGCCTTAACTAAGCCTTGTAGGCAGTGGCGAAGCCACGTGGGAGCGAGGAGTGGCGGCCGCCACTCCCCTCGCCATAAAACACCACTGGAGAGCTGGGTTCAGCCCCTCCCCTCACCGGAAAATCAACTAGTGCAACCTTTCTGTTTCCGGTGTTCTGTTTCTACTGTTTCTACTGCGCACAGCAGCAGTAGATTTGGGTTTTTATTTTTTAAAGACATCCAAGCCAAAACGACCTCATTTTGGTCCTGGTAAAAAAAATTAAAATTTTAAAATAAAACGACGCCATTTTGGATGTTTGAAAGTGAAAATTATATATTTCTATATGGGGGACCGCGTGTCCCCTTCCCTCAGTTCATTCAGCCTCGTGTCCGCTGTATTGTTTCAACCTCTCCCATTCACCAATCAGAGACAGAGAGAGAGCAGCTTTGCCCCCCAAAATCCCAGCAGCCAACGCCCAACGGAACGAAAAATTTAGGAAGGTTCATTCCCGTTGGCTTTTTGTAGCCATCACCAGCCACTCTTCAACCACTGAAGTCTGAGTCGCCGGCTTCCAGCCTTCAATCAAAGGAAAATTTTTTATTTCCTAAATTTATAATCTCTAACCCTAATTAATTATTTAATACGAATTTCGTTTAATTAGTATAGAATCATATGGTAATGCACTAATATGGTTATTGGTTATTGATTATTGATATGATTCTATGATTATTGATATGAAATTATGAAATTATTTTTTAGGGTGAAAAAAATTTGAATTCTTGATTATTAGTTGAATTGATTAGTTGTATTCATATGATTAGTTGAACTGAATTTTTATTTATCGAATAATTTGTATGCTTATTGGTATTGATTAATTGAATTGTGGTTGGATTAGTTATTATTCATACTATAGTATAGTCTAATCTAGGATTAAGAGTCTAAGATTTTTTTTTTCGTGCCATTTTACAGTTACGTAATGGAACGATACTATAAGAAACAATGCTTAAATCCTCCTTCAAACATTCGGGTAATCCTTCTCCTTCAAATATTTTGAGTAGTCCTCCTCTTCCTTCAAATATTCCAAGAAGTCCTCATTTGAATATTCCGAGTAGGTCACAACAAAGTGAGGCCACTGAGTTGGATGAAATATTGGCTAATCTTTATGCAGACCCTGCATATAGATGTCGAATGCTTGATTATCCACCTAATTGTCATGAAGCAATTCGTAGACACTATCTCCAAAATGATCCTTGTCAACCTAGAGACCACATCATGCCAAGAAAAGTTAGCAACAAACAATGTTTTATCATCAGTTGGTTTGATAAGTTTAAGTGGTTGAAGTATAGTATATCAAAATATGCTGCAATTTGTCGTTATTGCTATCTTTTCAAATGTGATTTCGATCAAATGAGTAGCACTGGAAGTGATATCTTCACTGAGAAATGGTTTACAAATTGAAAGAAAGAACCCAAAAATCTTCGAGATAAAGCTGTACAACAAGCTAGAGATTTGATGACACAAAAAACAATACATTGAAACATTTGTGATTAAGCAAACCGATGAAGCTCACATTAATTATCATACTTTATTGAGTGCCTCACTTGAGTGCACAAGATGGTTATTAGGACAAGGTTTGCCTTTTTGTGGTTACGATGAATCGTTGAAATCAAGCAATAGGGGTAATTATTTGGAGCTTATGCAATTTCTTTCCAAGCATAATGAAGAAGTTAGGAAGGTTGTGTTTGAGAATGCTCCTAAGAATTTGTTTGGGCCCAAAGTGATAAGTTGGGCCGAGGATGGAGCTACTCTCGGCCCAGCAGTCTTCCAGAGGTATCATGGGCCGGCTAGGTCACCATTAGTTGTCCAGTCAGATACAGTCAAGTCCTGGAGTAAAGAGGATCAGTCTGGATAAAGATGAGATAGTTAAATCCTGCTACGACAAGGAGTTTTGATGCTAAAGGCATTGAGAAGTATGAATGAATCTAGTTCATTATTGGGCTTGGTTCAAATACTTGTTGGAATTAGGATTGGCCAAAACCTAATCGAATCGGATTTAGGGGTCCTAATCTGAGTATGTCTCTAGTTCAGCCTAGGGCAAGCTTGTTGCTATAAATACAAGACTCAGTGCATCATTCAACCTCCTCCCAATTCAACACACAAATTGCCATATGCAAATTCTCGCTCTACATGAAACCTATCAAAAACCTTGAGATTTTTATTTTCTTTTTTCGCCGACACATCTTCAGTTTGGATAAATAGCATTGTGAAGGCAACCGGTGACATCTTCAGTTTGGATAAACAACACTGTCGCCGTAAAATCAGCCGACCGCGGAGCACCTTTAGTTTGGATAGACAGCACTGCATCGAGGCCGACTGGTTATCTATCCAAGTCTCGGCCAAGAAGGATTTTCGAGTCCTTATTGGCAGAGGTCATCTCATTAGCCTTCTCGGCAAAGTGAGGTGTTACAGGTTACTAGGCTCGGCACATTGAACGCTGAGTTGTTTTATGATTGGATATTGATAAGTAAGTTTTAGAGTTCGACATTCTGACGGCCGAACCACATTTACCATCAAGATGTATATCTCTTTCAAGTACTTGTGCTCGTATAGTTTGGTGTCAATTCGGCATGCTTATATTCTTACGAATATAATCACCGTGACCTAACTCGACGCCGACGATCCGTGAACTTCACAAAATTAGTAGCCTTGTCTTCAGACTTTAGAACCCGAAGGCCGAGACGTGTTCCTTCCTCGGCCGCAATCGCAAGATCGAGAAATCAACAGCGCGCCCAACGCGACATCAACACATTCTACTCCTCGACCGAGGTCGGCCTGCGAGTTAGCATGCCCTGCATATGACCGAAGGATATAGTTAGTTTATTAATTGCTTGGTCTGCGTGCCACGTAGGTTTGGTAGTTTTTAGGGTTAATAGAATCTTAAGTATACTTCTTCCGATATTCAAAAAGATCATGTATGTGCTTGTGCCATTGAAACTGTAGATGCAATCACTAAAGATATGGAAGATGCATTTTTTTCTCTTTTGGTTGATGAAGCACGTGATTCTTCAACTAAAGAGCAAATGGCAGTGGTATTGCATTATGTGAACAAAAAAGGAGAAGCAATTAAAAAGTTTTTGGGTGTTCAACATGTCTCCTCTGCAACTAGTAGCTCACTTGAAGAGGCCATTGAGAGATTGTTTGCTACAACAAATTTGAGTATGTCCAAGTTACGAGGATAAGGCTATGATGGAGCTAGTAATATGAGAGGTGAGTTAAATGGTCTTAAAACAAAGATTTTGAACAAATACCCTCAAGCATTTTATATTCATTGTTTTTCACACCAACTCCAACTAGCTCTAGTATTCGTGGCAAAGGAAAATGAGGATATTGCCAATTTCTTCATCAATGCTAGTAGTTTGGTGAATCTTATTGGATCATCGTGTAAGCATTGTGATGCATTTAGAGAGAAACAACAAGAATAACTTCAGAAAGCTCTTGATCTTGGAAATCTTGAAACGGGTAAAGGTTAAATCAAGAAAGTAGCCTCATGCGTCCTGTGATACACGGTGGAACTCGCATTATGGTTATGTTTGAAGCCGTGGTGGAGGTGGTTGAATGGATTCAAAGTGATCGCAACCAAGACAATCTCGGTGAAGCAACTAGGTTATTCAAAGACATACAAACTTTTGATTTTGCATTTCACCTTTTCTTGATGAGACTTATATTGGGAATTACAAATGAGTTATCACAAGCATTTCAAAAGAAAGATCAAGATATTGTGAATACGATGGCGTTAGTGGAAGTATGCAAGTAAAGACTACAATCCTTGAGAGATGATGACTCTGGGGACTTGTTTCATGATGTAGAAAAGTTTTGTTAGGAGCATGATATTATCATTCCTAACGTGGAGGATTTGCATTTCGTACCTGGAAAATCAAGACGTAAAGCTCCAAAAATCACAAACTTCCATTACTATCACGTGGACCTTTATTTTCAAGTCCTTGATATGCAACTAAAGGAATTGAATGAGCACTTCAATGAGGTAAACACCGAGTTGTTTCTTTGCATGACATGTTTGAGTCTGGTGAATAATTTTGCATCTTTTGACAAAGTAAAAATTGTTCGTTTAGCCCAACTCTATCCTCAAGATGTTGATTGTATGGACCTCATGAATCTTCCAATTCAACTTGACAATTACATTCATGATATGAAGATGCATAGTGAGTTTTCATCATTGAGAGGAATTAGTGATCTTGCAAAAGAGTTAGTGAAGACCGGGAGGTGTGAAAGCTATATGTTAGTGTTTAAGCTTCTTATATTGGCTTTGGTGTTACCGGTTGCAACCGCTTCGGTGGAGAGAGCTTTTTTAGCTATGAAGATTGTGAAAACACCATTGCGTAACAAAATGGGAGATCAATGGTTGAGTGATAGCATGGTTGTTTACATTGAGAGAGATGTATTTGCTTTTATTGATAATGAGCCTATTATGCTACGTTTTCATGACATGAAACCTCGCCGGCAACAATTGTAATTTGTTTGTATTGATTAATTATGGAAGACATTACTATATAAAAAGATTTAGTTGTTACCATTTTTTCTTTAACCTTGCACTCTTTTAAGTTCGCCCATCCCCTCGAGAAATCCTGGCTTTGCCACTGTTTGTAGGAGAGAGGAGTTTCCATGTCTACGCATAACAAACAGCGTGTAGAGAATGTGTGTGTTAAATAGATGATTAGAGAGAAATCAAAGAGATCTTATTAGACATAAAAAGATGTATGTGATATATACAAGCTAAGATATTTAGACATCATAAAGAGATCTAGTAATTTTAGAAGTGGTGATCATATCATATACATCATAAAGAGATCATAAAGAATGCATTTGATATGACCTAGCTCGTAACTTGAATACCCTAGCTCATTACATCATAAAGAGATCTAGTGTTTATATTTGAACCACATACATCATAATGTATATGTGATTTATCATAAAAAGATGTATGTGATATTAGGGGTGCAACTCGGGCGGGTTGGAAGGTCAACCCAATCCTAACCCAACTTTTACAATTCGAGTTCGGTTGGGTTTTAATTGGGTTCATTCGGGCTCGGGTTTAATCGGAATCAGGTTTACTTGGGTTGGGTTCGGGTTGCCCAACTTTTTCAAGTTTTAATCGGGCATTAGCATCGAATTTTAAATCCTATGTTTTTGAAAGCACCCACACAGGCATGTATACATCCACAAAGACATCAACCTATTTGTATTAGCAAACAACTGACCTTAAAATCACTTTCCCTCAACTTTACTTGCTCAATAGCCTGCTTCGTCTGAATTGGCACAAGAAATCAACATAAGAAACAATCACACCTTAAACTGTGAAGCATATCTCAAAGAAAGGTCGAATAGTTGCAATATTAATTTAATAAAGGAAGTTGTTCTATAGGATGTGATGTGAAAAGCAGAATAAACTTAATAGGATTCCTTTCAAGTCAAATTGTATATCATATCAGTAGGTTCTCATGAAGGTGCAAAGGTGCAAAGGTGCAAAGGTCATTGAGAAGCATGTTGCACAGCTCAAATCGGGTTGGGTTGAGCAAATGATCAACCCAACTCAACCCAATCAATGAACGGGTTGAAATCGGGTTGGGTTCAAGTGGGTTATAACTAAAAAAAAAAACCCGTTTGTTCGGGTTTAAAGTCGGGTTGGCCCAACCCAAGTTGTACCCTTATGTGATATACACAAGTTAGGGTATTTATCATGAAAAGTGTTCCCTTGTGATATGCTCCATTTAGACATAAAAGATCTTATTACTTTAAGGGCGTGTTTACGTATAGGGAATGGATAAGGTGGAATGGGAGTCATTCCCCATTCCTGATTATTCCTTCGTTTACCAACTTAAACGAAATGAACAGTTCTGCGAGCCCCACTTAAAATCAGGAATTCAATTCCTGATATTGTCGGAATTGGATTACCTAGGAGAAGGTAGTATTTGGATTCCGGGGAAAATGCTCCATCCGGAATCAAATTTTCCTTCCCAAAATACCCTGCACCTTCAGTACTCAATTTCACCCTCTCGTTGTCTTCCGCCATCCGATCTCCACCAGCTCTCTGCTCCTCCGCCACCTCCTCTCGCTGCAACACCTCAAAATCCTCCACACATTTCGTTCTTCACACATTTTCTCAGCAACCAAACAACAGAAATCGAAACCAATTCATGAAATGCCAACACCCATTTCAAACACCGAATAGTTTCACGATTCATAGCTCGAATTATTACCCAAACTACATTATTCAGCAATCCAAACAGAGCCTAAGTAAGAAAATCCAGAAGCAATCAACGCTACAAATTGCAGATTACCTCTCATTCTGTTCCTGAATGTTCTTCATCTGAGCTCTGTAGTGGTTCTCTATGAACTGCTTGGCCGCCGCCACCTTCTCCATCGTCAAGCTCGACCCCAGCACCTCCTCTTCCTGCTCTTCTGGATCCTCCATTCTTTCTCTCTCTTCACTCTCACGCTATCGTCTATTTCGATTTGGGGCTCAGCTGCTATTCAACCCAACAAATCCATCGCTCCCTACGCTTCACCTTCATCGTCTGCGCCACACCTTCCACCTCATCCGTTGAAGAAATCCACAGATCCGTTGAAGAAATCACTCAAAACCCAAAAAAAATCTTGAAATTGAAATACTTGGCAAGGAGGAGGAGTGGTGATTATGGGGTAGGGTGAGTGGGAAAGATGAAAGCGAGGGGGAAAACTGGAGCCCCAAAGGGGAGAGAGGAGTTCTCATTTTCTGCTAGGGAAGTCTGATGGATGAAGTTTACAATAATGACGTTTTGTAAAAATGTTATTAAAAAATATGGGAAAGAAATAAAACAAAAAGAATAAGGGCATTTTAGTAATCATATTGATATCTATTCCAATTCAGGTGAATTAGTAAACAACTTATATGAATTTCGTTTCATTTTTACTCCGATTCCAGAACATTTAAGTAAACAGCTTCAACAGGAATCCGATTCTGATTCCTTCTCAATCCAATTCCTTCTCAATTCAATTCCTCCTCAATCCAATTCCTCTATTTTGATTACGGTTACGTAAACGAGCTGTATGTGATATATTTCTAAGTGCGGCGGCAACTTCAGAAGATATAAAAGTGTGTCGGCAATTCATGTCAAATTAGGATATCTTGGAGATTAGGCAACGTAATCATAATCGTATGAGAATTGAATATCTTATCATAGATTATTGAATATCTTATCATAATATCTTGTCATCCAATTCCATCAATTTTCCAGTTTGTTTGATGATGACACCTGGAACTATTAATTTAGGCCCCTGACACGTAACCCTTAAGCTTCTTAGACAGAATCAGAGTAACTATATCCAATTAGCTGATTAGTCAGAATACGTAGTCAGACAGCCTCAGTTCAACATGCTAGGCTTAAGCCCATTATAAGTATTACTTGTCTCCCAAGTAAGGAAACTCAAATTCATGTCAAATTAGGAGTTCCTTATGATGCTATTCTGGGTTGACGAATGCTCCAGTGGTTTTCATGGACTAAAGAACTAGTATTCCGCCCATACTGTGACATGTTTGTGATAGTCTTTATTGATGATATTCTGGTTTACTCCAAGAGTGAGGTCGAGCATGTTAAACACTTGCGCTTGGTCTTAAAGAAGCTAAGGTATAATCAACTTTAAGCTAAATTCAGCAAATGCCAGGTTGAATCAGGTGTATTTTTTTGGGGCACGTCATTTTAGCAAAATGTATTCTTGTCGATCTTCAGAAGATAGCTACAGTGGAAAACTAGGAGCGCTCACAAAATGTTGCGGAGGTATAGAGTTTCCTTGGTCTTAGAGGCTACTATCGGCACTTTGTGAAGGATTTCTTAGCAGTAGCTTTACCTCTGACAAAGCTGACCAAGAAAGGAGTTGGGTTTGAATGGGATGATGATTGCGAGCAGAGTTTTCAGCAACTGAAGTACTATCTCACTTATGCCCATTTTCTAGCACTTCCTGCCGACATCAATAATTTCGAGATCTACAAGGATGCTACATTGAATGTTTTGGGCTGACCTAAAACCTAAAATATGTAAAGCCCAAGCACCTTTCAGTTTAAAAATGAGCCGTATAAAGCCCGGCCCTATGGTTTTTCTATGCTCTTTTTGTTTTGTTTTTGTTCTGGTTTAGATTAAGCAAATTGCAAAAGTGTAGAGTGTATTTATTTATTTGTTTCTTTTTCTTTCTTTCTTGAGGGGTAAGCCAATGTCTCCTTATTTGTAGCTGTTTGCTTCTCTCAGTCGAGCACTCTCCAAACAACAATAAACAGCAGAAAAAAGGAAGAAGAAGATGAGCAGCATCGGAACAGGTTACGATCTCTCCGTCACCACATTCTCCCCCGACGGCCGGGTCTTCCAGATCGAGTACGCCGCCAAAGCCGTCGACAACTCCGGGTACCTACCTTTCCTCTCCAAACCCTATTTTCTTCCCCGCGGCAATCCAAATTCTCAATCTCCAGCATTTTTCGCCATCTGATTTGGGGTTTAAGGGGTTTGTAATTGTAAATTTTTTTGTGTTGCAGGACTGTCATTGGGATCAAATGTAAGGACGGCGTTGTTATGGTAAGCCCTTTTTTCTTATAAATTTTTTGAAATTCTTGCTCTCATACGCTCGGATATTCAAACTTAGGGTTTTTTTTTTCTTTATTTAAATTGGTTTATTCTGAATTTCAGGGTGTGGAAAAGCTCATAGCGTCGAAGATGATGCTGCCCGGTTCTAATAGAAGGATTCATTCAGTTCATCGCCACTCCGGGATGGTATTTACTTGGATTCTTTATAGAGTTTAATACCCAGTTCTACTAAATGCTCAGGGAGCTCACTTATGGTTAATTTGTTAACTTTTTGGTTTTTAACATATCTATTACTGCTAATTAAGGAGGTCAGGATTTTGTTGTGGTCATGATTAGTTTGAATGTTCGATTATATGTTCCATGGACACCTATAATGTTGGGGAAATTCCATATTCTTCATAAGAAAGAAGTGTTTCTCTTGCGGCTTAAAAATATGAGAGATCTATCTCTTAAACTTAAAGCAATCCTGGTGTTCAAAGAGTTTGATTTATTTTCACAAATTTACAGGCCCTTTTTTCTTCAGCCAAACAGGAGTTAGTCACACCTGAATATCTCTGACGTACTCTCCATATAACGTATATACTCCTATGCTCATCATTGGGATTGTATTTGAAAACGAGTAGCAAATTGCTGCTTATTTTCAAATGCCATTTGGATCAGAAAAGTCACAAGTTGGTTTGAATCTGCAAGACTGGGCTAGCCTGAATCTTGTATCATTCGTGCATTTCCTTTAATATTTCCTTATTAGGCTTTCGTCAAACTGGTGATATGTTATTCTAAACAGCATGTGAATTAGTTATAAGTTGATGCATCTTTAATTCCTTAGCTCATTGGCGGATATGTTGAGATATTCAAAGAATGTATGATATACACATATTTTCATATATTTTGTGCCAGATCTAGATTTTTTGACATCCTATGAGATTCGTCTGATAATTTTGGTTGCTTAACTATATCCAATCAATCTCACCATCAGAGAACTGACTTTCAAAATTAGCTTGTGATGCATTTTGTGATATTTACCGATTACAGGCAGTTGCAGGATTAGCTGCAGATGGTAGGCAAATTGTTGCTAGGACCAAGTCTGAAGCCACCAACTATGAAAGGTTTGCCTTTTCCTTTGGATTTCACGTGTAAAACAAACAAGAAAACATGGAAGGTTTTTGTTCTGTACAACGTCTAAACATTTTCTCTCTCCCTCTCTCTCACTCGTGGAATTGTGTTAATCTATCCTCCCTTGCTATCCTTATATTTTCTCTTTCAGTTTGTCACACTAGTATAATTTGAAAGAACAGGTCTGTTAGGCTGTATTTGTGTTTAAATATCAACTTAAAGTTGGTCTAATCAATCTGAGTATATATATTCTTACTTTGGCTTTTCATGTAGTTTAATGAGCCAATAGAAAGGCCCAAAATCTTTTGTTTGGATTGGATCCCACTTGCACCTTTATAAAATGAAAATAATTTCTGGTTCCCCACTTGGTGGCTATTATCTGTTTTACATTACACTTGTATTTTCAGGAGTCAGTACTTGTTTATTGTTGTTTGACGCCTGTTAATAATGGACATTAAGAGGTCAATTTTGTTAGTATCCGCTCGAGTTATCTAGACAGTTTGGTTGGTGAACAAGTTCTGTAAATTTTGCATTGTAATTTTATGCTTGTGCATGATTGTAAAAAAATATAATCTCTTCCTTTTTTAGAATATTACCATTTGCTATTTCATGATTGGCTCGTAATTATACATGATTGGTCTGTGTACCTTTAGTTTATTATGTTCTTATTTTTATGATTCTTCCTGCAGTGTGTATGGTGAACAGATTCCTGTTAAGGAACTTGCTGAACGTGTTGCTAGTTATGTGCATTTGTGTACACTATATTGGTGGCTCAGGTTTGTTGAGAACTGACTTTTCATGTTGTCATTTCAAAGGTTCTTTCCATCCTTTCTGATTATCTGTGAAAGTTATTTGCAGACCTTTTGGATGTGGGATAATCCTTGGTGGTTATGACAGAGATGGGCCACAATTGTACATGGTTGAACCTTCTGGTGCTTCTTATGTGAGTTTACTTTCGTATCTGGTTGTCATTGCTATAAGAATAGTGTTTATCCTTGAACATTTTAATTTATCGTTTTAATTAATTATTTTTTGTATTAATCTTTGCTTTTGCATATTATCTAGAGGTATTTTGGTGCTGCAATTGGAAAGGGCAGGCAGGCTGCCAAGACGTAAGTTGAGAGTTTGCTTTCTAAATTTTTCTGACAGGATATTGCAGCATTATAAACTTTTGTTTGCTTTGTGTGAAAATCTTCCTATTAATTTGCTCTCAATTTGGTCTATCTTGGTCACTCTGAAAGCTTGTGATCAGAATAGGGTAAGAACTTGGGTGGAAGAGTTTTAGGTTTATGGAACATTTTGCTTTGATAAATGTTGAAAAGAGAATATAGAATGTATATAAACCCCGAATCAAACAAAAATTGAACTACCAAACTGTAAGCCTTGAATCAAATAGTCAAAGACCAAACCAAAATCAATCTACCAGGTTGTATACAGCCCATACTAACAAGGATTCTTGAGCAGTCTTTTACATTTTAACAATGACATTAATGTAAAATATTTTCTTATTTTAATATTTTTTTATTATAATTTATTGTGCTGAGAAATTTGAATGTTGATACTTATATATCTATGTCATGTGATGACAGAGAGATTGAAAAGTTGAAGCTTTCGGAGTTGACTTGTCGGCAAGGAGTTATTGAAGTAGCCAAGATGTGAGTGACATACACCATGAATACTTTTCTATCTGGCATGTTTTAATTTGATGATGATGACATCTAGCTATAGACTTTTTATGCATGAAGTTATTTTGTTACAAGGTCTTTAAATAATGGTTTGTTTCTCAACCATTACATCAGATGTGGTTGATAAACAATGTAACCTGTTCAAGACAAACGGCTCTCTTTTTTTACCATTTTCTCTTAAAATTCAGCATACCTAAGTTTTGTCATTAATATGAAACTTCCATTCTTTTCTGTACATGGAGATAACAAGAATGGTTCATCCTTGGTAATATTTGTCATTTAAGTCTAATCATGTCACTACGAACAAGATAGAGGTCTGCAAGCTATTTTTCCCCTTTTAACTTAAATATTCAATGATGTACAACAGCATTTATGGAATTCATGATGAGGCAAAGGACAAGGAATTTGAGTTAGAAATGAGCTGGGTCTGTGATGAATCAAACCGTCTGCATCAGAAGGTATCTGAATTTCTTTCCGAGTTCAAGAAACTTGCAAATTTCAAACTAATTTACGATGTGGCTTTTATTTTATTCGCCACATTTGCTTCTCATACCTATTTTTGACATTTTGTGTTTTCAGAAGGTTATTTTGTTTTAATTCTTTTTTGTTTCATTTTCTATTTTCCTTTTAATTGTTTGTTACGCACCATTCTTTGTGAATTCTGAGCATGAGTCCGTAGCTTTTCTTAAGGATCCACCGATCAGTTGAGTGGCCCATGACTCCATGACCAATAACCTATATCTCAGTTGGAGGATGTAGAATTGTACATTTCAATTGTGGGTCTCACAAATGTTAATGTTTGGAACAAAAATTGAGAATATTTTTGGAGCCTGAGCTGATTCTCCTTATTTGTATGTCAATTTCCATCTAGATTTATTTATGCAAAAGATTTTCATTATGATCTAAGACTTAATTTGAATCAATGTTTTTAAAAACCCGCCCCAAGGCATGCCTCGGCGGCTTTGGAGGTGGGGCGGGGGTGAAAACGCCTCTAGCCAGTGGGAATAGGCAAAAACTTGCCTAGACGTGGTCGAGGTGCGCCTTAGGGCGTTTTGGGCATTTTTATTTTATTTTATAGAACTTCTTCTCAGTCTTCTTCACTTGACACTCAAGTCCTCGACAACCTCGCGTTCTTCTTCTCTGTGAAACGCTGAAACCCTCCCTTCTCTTCTTCTCGCGACGCCACCAACCAAGCAGCAGCACCACCACCCGGCGAAGAGGGAAAGTGAGAGTGAGGGTGTACCAAGGGAAAGAGAGTGGGTGGGGGATGCATGTGGACCATATTAGTGTTGTAAAATGAGTGGATATTAACGAAGGAAAGAGAGTGTTTGTGGAGCATATTTTGGATGAATGATTTATTTATTTTTATTTTTTATTTATTTATTTACTTATTTACTATTTTTTATGTTTTTGAGTTAAACTTGTTAATGACTTGTGTACTTTCGAATGACAAAGGATGTTTGTTTTACAAAGCATTATATATATATATATATATATATATATATATATAATTTAGGTCCCATGAGGCTTCACCTCACGCCTCAAGGCTTTTGCATAGTCGCTATCCATGAAACGCCTCTCCTATGTCTTGGCCTTTTAAAACATTGATTTGAATACAATCTTTTCTTGAGTGCTGCTATTTGTACTACATATATTGACCACCTTGCTGACCACCCTTCTAATTGAGGTAGTTAGGACAGACATTGGTGGGACCCATGTACCTCTGTTTGGTGGTAAGAAAAATGTGGTAAAGGAAAGCATTATGCTTCTCATTTTGAAGGCTTAGTTTCTGTTTTTAGTCTCTTTCCTCGTTAAAACGCAAGTCATCTCAACCAGTACAGGATTTAGAGTTTGTGGTGTTTGATGTGCGGTGATATTCAGTTGTGTGTGATTCCTAGCTAGAAGTGCCTACTGATTCACCGAACTTGTGCACTATATACTCCCACATATATTCTTTTACTCAAATTGGATGATTTAGCACGGAAGGTTCTGATGCATTTAAATGAACAATTTTCCAACGCTCCTCTGTTTCTGTTAGCTACTTCATACTGATATAATTTTTTTCGCCATCATTGTATTTGTTATGTGTTCCCTTGTTGGTAGTTATATTTGAAAGCCTGTGTTGCCATCCTGCAGATTGATGATTTTGTTATTGGTTATTCAGGTTCCGGATGAGCTTCTAGAGGAAGCAAAGGCAGCAGCTAAAGCAGCATTGGAAGAAATGGATGCAGATTAAGAAGCTGATGAAATAATGTGTTAGTATTCTGTAACCCTACTAGAAGAACATCAACAGAAAAGGGTTAATGAGATAAGATTGATGGATTTTCATTAGCCAGTTTGAGCTGCTGTGGTATTTCTTGTACGTTAAAATGTTCAATTTACCGAAGACGTGGTGAAAGTCTGTAGGATGTTTGAGAAACAGAGTTTCACTTACATTATTAGGCACTCTCTCCTTTTTTAACTGCTGAAGTAATTCTGTTTTTTCACTTGAGTTTGCTAAAACTTTTATTTTCATTTGAGTGTGTTCTTTGATGGAGTTCAACTTTTGTTTTTAAACATATTTTCGGGTTTTTCCGTAAATGAATGGATTTTTTTTTTTTTTGGCACTTTTTGACACGAACCATGTCAATCAAAATTCTAATCTATGTATACCATGAAAATAGCGTTGGGAATGAAATGCAAGCCTTTATACGACTTGCTCGGTTGCTCCCGCGCTGCCTGCCCTCTCCAACTCCCTCTTCAGTCTTCTCCCCATTTCATTTAAAACTCTTGGACGCTATTCAAGTTCAGAGCTACTTGCGGACCTAACCAATCAAATTACGTGGACAGGAATTTATAGGAACTAATTTCTCACGTCTCCTTGCAGACGATGAAAAATTGAAATTTCTTTCGTGTCTTTATATTAAGGACCGTTTGATAACCATTTAATTTAGGTTTTTTTATTTATTTATTAGCATTCCATATAATGTTAAATACATCTCACATTAAAATGTAATATTAAATGACTTATATACCATACCATGCAATGATAATTTCAACCTTAAAATGTTAAAAAAAAAAAAGAAATTTCTAAACACAGCCTAAATTTCTTCAACTCTCAAAATCCCTCTCACATTCCTTTGTAGAACAAATCCTAACCGTTGAAAGCTACAGTCAAAGAGGCACTCCCTTCAATAACCAATGAAAGCTACAATCCTCCAGACCGTACTTGATGTTCCAGTAAAAGCTACAATCAAAGAGGTACTACCTTCAGTTTGGTATCTCCTGGGTTCTTTTCAGTGAAACACATTTAATAGATATTTTGAAGCTCCTAGTTTTCATGCTTCTCTGTAGTTTTGTATCGAAGGATATTATGTTTTTTTTTCCTCAACAGTTCAAGACTACAAAAATTATGTTTTTTTTTTTCTTCACTTTTTTGAGAATTGAAATCTTATTTGGTAACTACTTTGGCCTCGTTTGGCACACCGTATAAGACACCGGGTAATACTAATAATATGGAGTACGGTGTTTGGTGTTCGTTTGTATTAAATAGTCACTGGATTAAACAATATGGGCCTACCTACTTTATACGGTAAAGACCCGCTTGCTTATCCTCTCCAAAACCACAGTACAATTTAGTCAGATGCTCTCTCCTTCCTTCCAGACGTAGCCGCTCTCTCTGCTCCAGGATAGCCGTCCTTCTCGACGGTGATGATATTGCCTCCCACCCGATCCCTGGCCTCTGTGACTATGACATTCGTGACGGTGTCGCCGTGCTTGGTAGCCAGCACCTGCTGATGCAAAGCCCACTGATTTCACCGCCCACCACCACGCAGTAAAAAAAAAAAACCAACTGTGTACCCTCTCCATTGACGCCCGACGGAGATATGGTCAACTCTTTGGCCATCGAGCATCGCAACTTTAGGGAGGGGAGGTTCTGTTTGGTTTAGAGTCCACCATATAAATGGAGGGAGGTCTGTGATAGTGAGGTGCAGAGAAGAAGAGAGGCTGAGTGGCCGCGATCCCTGGCGGTGCTCATGGCGATTGGCTGGCAGTGACCACCACCAGCGTCGACCAAGATGAACATCTTCTTCTTTGTTTCCCCTCCCTCTGTTCTTCCCCCTCATTCCCACAAATCCCAAAACCCAATTCCTCCGCCGGCCACCATGAACCACCACCACCACCATGTTCCATCCAACCACCCAGAACAAGACTCTTCTCTCCCTACATCTTCTTCTGGCTATGGATCTCCCTTCCTTTTCTCCGCCGTTGCATCTTCGACCCCTACAAACAAACAAGATTTGTCAATTTTTTTTTTCTTTCCTTTTCTCATCTAGTTCAATACCAAACACAGTATAAATAATACGATCATTAGTTTGATACTGCACCAAACGCCCGACTAATTTAGTCAGTACCATTCGGTGGCTATTTATCCTACCCGATAGAAATAGTCACTACAGTCCGAGCTGCCAAATGAGGCCTTTCAGTTTTCCATTTTAAAAAAATTAAAACTGAAAACTGCTTTTTTGAGTTTTCAAAATTTGGCCTTGAGTTTTCCATTTTCATTTTTTTTAAAAAGCTGAAAACTGAAAGTATTCAGACTTCATTTTTTAGATAAAAAAAAACTAAAAACTAAAAAACTAAAAATGAAATGATCACCAAACAAATTCAGAGGAACCAATTTCTCGACACAGAATTGGCATTTTCAATGGCGAATATTGATAAGCAGAACGCGAATTAATGCTTGCCTTTTTTTTTTTTGTTAGAGAAGGAAGCGATACCCAAATGAATGGAAGGTTTCTATTTCCCCTTATTTTCCCATCAGCTCTAAAATTATTTCCAAGCATCGGTTTACCGGGGAAAACCAATAATTTCTCATTCCTAGGTCTACTTCCTCACAAATCAAACGCATTCTAGAGGAATATGCTAGATTTACTATACATTTGAACCACATACTAAAATTACATGATGATATGTGATATCTTCAATTAGTATTTAATGAGATAAAATTATTAATTGACATAGTCACTTGTCACATAATATGGTATTACTAGCATTATTGTAATAAAAACCAGTGTGAAAAAAATGGCAGAGTATGTCAGAATTTCCTATTTGTTTAACTCTTCTCCCAAAAAAATAGTTCCTCTAAAATTGACATATCTCATTATTTTGGTCCCTAAAGTACAAGATGTATCAATTTCATCACTAAACTTTACTATTGCACATAAATGTCATCCAATTCCATCAATTTTCCAGTTTGTTTGATGACATGGCACATGTGGGACTATTAGTTTTAGGCCCCCCAAAAGGCCTCGTGCTAGGTAGAGATGGGAATATACATATAAGGCTTACTGGATCCACACCCATGAGCGATATGGGATCTTACAATCCACCCCCCTTAGGGGCCCGATGTCCTCGCCGTCACACTTTCGGCCATGGATTGGCTCTGATACCAAATTGTCAAATCCCGGCCCGGGCCCCCACCACATCCCGGGCTCGACTCCACCGTAGCACGATATTGTCCGCTTTGGGCCCCGGCCATCCCCTCACGATTTTGTTACTGGGAACTCACACGAGAACTTCTTAGTGGGTCACCCATCATGGGATTGCTCTCGCGTGAACTCGCTTAACTTCGGAGTTCCTACGGAACCCGAAGCCAGTGAGCTCCCAAAAGGCCTCGTGCTAGGTAGAGATGAGAATATACATATAAGGCTTACAAGATCCACACCCCTGGGCGATGTAGGATCTTACAAATGCCCATTGTAAAAAGTTTTCTAAAAAAAAAAAAAATTTAATTAAAAATAATATTAGAAATACCCAAAAAATTGCTAATTAACTATAATACAATAACTTTTTAAACAGTCACATATTCAAATAGAATTACTTACAAGCATTACACTAAACTACAACAAAAATCACGTATAAAACCACCAAGCTATCCTAAGAAATATGAAATTTACATGGAAATTGTCACTTAGAAGACTTTAGTTTTCCTTGAACACCTCCAAACAAAATCCTTTCAAATGTGCAATTGCCAGCCTACGCACACACTTCAAAGTTCAAATTTGCAGTTGCCAGTAAATGTAATAGCAGACATTGGAGTTATGGACCCTCATGAATTAGAACCACCAACCACCTATGAGATAAAACAAGAAAATATATATATTAGAAAGCAAAACTCATGTCTCAACTCAAGGATATGATACATGAAAAAAATTTAATCCATAAATTCAATTCCCAAAAGGCAAGCAATCCATCATCTAAGTGATAACAAAATGTCCACGTACCAATTGTCCCAGGGATATATTAAACTACTGAGACAGACAGAGGATCGACAGGTATCAAATGCTAAACCCGAGTATCAACTATCACATTGAAACTGAACAACACAAAACATTTAAGGAAGCCAAGTTAATTAAATAAAATAAAATAAAAGGACTGAAAGAAGAACATTTATGCAAACAAAATTCAACCCAACGTTCCAATTTGGTCTCTGCACCAACTAAATTCGAGAAGCTTAATGGGAGAAAAGCACTATCAAGTATCAACCAATGCTTAACCTAGAAATTTAAGAGAATAAATTGTTAGATCCCACACCGACCAATGAAGAGGGGGTGATGTGTCTTGTATGTACATGCTCCCCTCCTTATAGCATGAGGCCTTTTAGGAACTCACTGGCTTCGGATTCTATCGGAATTCCAAAGTTAAGCGAGTTCGGGCGAAAGCATTCCTAGGATGAGTGACCCATTGTGAAGTTCTCGTGTGAGTTCCCAGAAACAAAACCATGAAGGCGTGGCCCAAAGCGGACAATATCGTGCCACGACGGAGCCGGACTGGGATGTGACATAAATTATAAAACCTAAATCATGAAGCATAAAATCAAACCTAAATTGAAATTCTTACCAATTAGGGGGCTTCAATCAAAGAAATTTCGAATTTAAAATTTAAAATTTCTGTTTGTCATCCATGAGAGAGAGAGAGACTTAAGCTTCTTAGTCAGAATCAGAGTAAATATTCTGATTAGTTGACTAGTCAGAATACGTAATCAGACATCCTTAGTCCAACATGCTAGGCTTAAGCCCATTATAAGTATTACTTGTCTTCCAAGTAAGGAAACTCTAATTCATGTCAAACTAGGATACCTTAGGGATTAGGCAATTTAATCATATAATCCTAAGAGGATTGAATATTTTATCCTAAATTCCGTCCTAGATTGTCTCCTGATTTAATAGGGATTACTCGGTCAAGATCTTTATAAATACCCTAGTTTGGGTATTTATCTAGGAGAATCTCTGGATCTCGAGTGATCTCTTTGACTTCTCTATGATCATCTAATATCAACACATATTCTCTACATGGCATTCGTCTACACATAGACATGGAGACTTCTCTCTCCTACACGCATAAGTCAAGGCATCTTCGTCAAGGATGGTTCATGATGTCGCATACACCACACCACTCCATCTCTAGAACTATACCCCTGATTTGATTCTTCTTCCCGGAGATATGCAAGCAGTCTAATCATGGATTCAATCATAAATCCGCCCTCAATTAACCCCATTCACACTTCACTGGAGTTCATGGGTGGTTTTGATTAAATACCTCCTTTGTGTGCATATGGCCTCGTTTGGCACACCGTATAAGACCACCGGATAGTACTAATAATACGGAGCAGATGTTTGGTGAGCGCCGTATTAAATAAGCACCGGATGTTTTATCCCCTTCACACCCGGTTGTTTATCTCGTCCCAAACCTTTGTATTATTAGTCGGGTGCATGTCTCTCGCTCACATTGGCTCACTCCATCTCTCTCTCACGCACTCTCTTTCAACTCTCTCGCATCGCCTGCTATCTCTCGTCTACTTCCAGGTTCGTCTTCCTCGCCATTTTTTTTTCTCTCTCTCTCTCTCTCTTCCTCCCTCTGTCTTTGCACACACACCTCCCACCTCTCTGTTCGCCTTTGATTTTTGACAACAAAAATTTCCATGGGTTGAAGGAGGAAGACGATGATTCAAATTCTTCTGATCTGGGCTTTGACGACGAGAAATATGACGAGGAAAGGAGCTAAGCTCCGACGAGGAGGGGGATAGCAATTAGAATCTGGGCTTCGACGAGGAGGGGGACAGGAATTCGAATATAGGCTTCGAGTTCTCGACCCTGGCCGTTACTCCTCTGCAATCGGTCGCCGAGGGTGGGATTGATGCGCGGGGAAGATGGTGAAGAAGGAAGATGCAACTGAGAAGAGTTCTTTTTTTTTTATTTTTAAAATTTAACAACAATTATTGTGAATTTAATAAAAATAAATTATTATAGTCCGACGTATTATCCGATGCATAAATTAATCCGATACAATACCAAATGCCCGACTAATTTAGTCAGTACTATCCGACGACTATTTATCCTATCTGACTGAAATAGTTAGTACAGTTTGAGCTGCCAAAGGAGGCCTATGTGTACAAATTTGGTTCCAATAGTTGGTGATTTCATTAGGAGATCAAAGAAGATTCCTTTTTCATTTCCAAGATTTAATATATCGTATATGTTCAAATGTAGGAATATGGTTAACTTCTACTAATCTTTTGTAAAACTAGTAAACAAAAGATTCATTAACATCTTTATGAGAAATCAAACGATTTGATCTTTTCGCATGAGACGCTTATAGCTCCCACTAGCTTGCTTAGGTTCATGGTAGATGGATCTCTACAACTTATACACCTTGTGGTTCCTAGTCTTAGGCATACATCATCAAGACTATCTTGATAATGGTTTCAGAAACCCATATTATGTCCAAACGTTGAATCACCATTTAGTTGTAGCAATTAATCTTCGAATTAATTGAAACCAAGACTACGTCAAAGATGGTTTCTTCCAAGTCAACCAATCTCTTTGACTGTAGTAACCTTGAGCTATCAATTAGCTTTGAAGGTTTCACTATTTCAGGTCAAATGGTATTATACCATTTCCTTGAGTATATGTCCTACACTCACCCAATGTAGTCATAAGGATCTTCATTCTACTCTATGACATAATCATAAAGTTCAAACCATTCAACTGAGAAGGTTTACAGATCCTTCTTGACTACCTTGGAGCTCGTGTTTTAGGAACTAGGTTGTTACAATTGTTGAGTATCATCTTGTCTCTCAAATAACTTATTCCTTGAGTTCTATCTCTCGTTCATTTGCTCAATCTTAGGCAAATCCTGTTGTAGGATTATAATGAACTGCCCAACATGCAACCTTTGTTAATTGGTTTATAGAAGTGATCCTAAGGTTAATTTAAGGATATCCCACAAGATTGTTCTCAAGCAAATATTGCTTATTCGCACACAACCCCAAATTTTAACTCGATTAAGACTTGTCTTTCTTTCCAACTACATCCTAGTTATGAAACATTTTGGAAGACATTCTTATTGACAATCAGATTGTCTTAGAAGTGTATATCCTATATATGGGTAATTTGATAATATGTAACAAACTACATCTAACTAGAGTTTATTCTTCTCCTAATGGAGAAATCCATTCTTATGATGCTACTTTCCTTGATACCTTTCAAGGAAACTCTTCTAAAGTGTTCATTTTCCTTTGATCAAATCTAAGGAGAAAAATACTTTAGACGTCTTACTCATTAACTTACATTCTTGAATTCTTTGAAACCTTTTGCAAAGTCTTCGGACTTGTGTTCATTCAAAATACGCGATAGTCTAACCAACAATGATATTCGGTGAATGTCACACAACATGAGTAGTATTATGTAGTGGACATATTCCACTAACATCTGAGTAAATTAACCTCAACAACTTGGGACTCTCTTCTTTCCAAAATAATAATGATTCGAACAATTTGCCTTCATACAAGTTTAACAAGAAGGCATTGGATCCGGATCTAACGATCCATAGCATCCATCTATGCCCAACTTGTAATTTATGTTTTTGAGGTGTCACAACTTAGTAGGGTTAGTCACTACCTTGTAACGTTTTTGGGTTTTAAGCATCATTATATTCTAAATAGTTAACACTACCACATAATCTCTATAATATAGAGACAATGAATCGGATTACAATAATCCAATTATTTGTTAATAATTAATAATGAATAGTGATGGAATTAAGTTCCTTATTCAAAATTGGGATGTAAAGACAATCTTGGGTTTTCCAATTTCTTTGGTAGTCTATATCTTTATTCACATTCTGAATGTGAAGTACTTTCTCTTCTGTCATTAATCTTCTACTTTTTATTAGTCACTCTTATACAACGGTTGCAAAACATAGTTACTAGAATCAAACATCCAACCAAAAGAACCAACTATTTTGAACAATTTCAAGAACAATTTACAGCACCTTCGAAATGTGTGTTCTTGACACTTGCAAGACGATGCTTGCAAATAAGCTTTCCAATGTCCATCCTTTCATAAAGAAAGTTTGTTCCCTTGGAGTTATTTTGCTTTCTTCATTGGACTTCTCCTATGACTACAATAGTAATGGTCCCTAAACTCCCATTGTCTCTCTTGAGACTTATTTCAATTGTGTTATAGACATCAAATGATTTGGAGAGTGTGTGGTTGTTGTTCACTATATAGTTTACAATAAACTTAGTGAACCATTTGCATAGGACACAAAGGTGAAGTCCTAGCTTAGTTTCTGTCTTGTGAAGCGGTTTAACACTTTCAACACTTAATGATTCAAAATCATCATCAGTGCATATTGATGGACTATTTTTGTTAAACAACCATACCTTTGTGCTTACTTCTCAAGTTCCTTGTTTATTTAACAAAGAAACAAGCACTAGTGTTTGTGTTAACTAAGGGTTCAAAGCAACTCTTATTTCTTCATACAACGATTTGTAATTGAAGAATTATGGCACTTAAAGTGTCCATGTCTTTGCTAATCTTCTTAAGTTTCTTTGTTCATTTAACAAAGGAATAAGCACATATTTTTTGTGTTATCCTCTTTATGATAGACATATATAACATGTTCTTCCAATGATACATTATTAATAGGAAGATTGTGAGGAGTAGGTACATATCAATCCATCCAAGACAATCTATGAGATTGTGGTACCAAGTATGGAAACTAAAACCTTTGGTTTTTCTTTGTCAAGTTTTGGATAGCGCTTGCAAATATATCGGTAAACAAATACATAACGAATAAAAATTGATTGATTTTAAGCCATTTGATCCGGGTCTTTAAATCAAATAGGACCACCCACTATTTTGTCAAATTCCATATCCCTCATTGGAATCCGTGAGTTTTGGAGGAAACTCTTAGTAGGGTATGGGAGACTCACCATTACCATGCCAACCTCATCATATCTGATTATTGGCTAGCAATAATAATAATGAGAAAGTAACTCTTACTCATTTACAGCTCTTGTCAGTTCTCATCTTATTTGGCCTCTAGAGAATCTATGCCTCAGAATATCTTCTTATTGGCACTTCATTCACTTAGTCAAGTCTTACCCACCATGCTTGTTCGTGTAGGGGTTCAAGCATGCCTCAAAATGTCTTCTTATTGGTCACACTCGTTGCCTACCTTCACAACATCAAATGTATATAATAGAGTCCTTAAATGTAAATGCATGCTTTGTGCCCCCTCTAATGTAGAGTTAAAGCGCGGTGCCCTTGGACCCAACTACTACAATTTCATGCATATCAAATAAAATAAGAAAGGGGTACTTTAATGTAAAGAAGATCTTATGCTCTTTTACCACATTTGATCAAATCAAATTACAACCAAAAATCTAATCTACACATTCCCATGGTTCAAACAAATTTGACAGACGGCCTATCACATAGCTCAATTATAGTAGGTTCATAATCACCATTTCTTTAATTAATTAATACTTTAACTAATTAAACTAAAATGCAACAATGTCATTTGGTTTTTGTATCCATACAATTGATTTAAATGGAGCTAAATGAAATGAAAATCCAATTCTCATTTAAAGAGAAAACTATTTTGTTCTCAACCTAATTTGGACCAAAATGCAATAACCTCAACAATTGGGCTTTCATGCAAAATACAAACTTTTGGAGTCACTTTGTAAGAACACAAAAATCCACAACTTCATGTAATTACAACTAGAACCTAAAATTTTTGACAATTACAAAAACTTCATCAAAGGAGCAAAACAATTTGTCCTTTAGTGATTTTGGGCCTTTATGATTTTGGAAATTGTTATTGGCACTCCAAAAATCTAATTTTGCACTCCAAACTTTCTATAATTAGAAAGAAACATACACTTGTGAGGAGTGTAGAATGAGATGTTAGGAGTGCTAATAACACTTCCCTACGTAAAAACATAAACTTTTGGGCCAAAGTGCAAATATACAAAAGTATCAAAATTTTATGTAATTGCATAAAAGCCCCACAAGTACCCTACTTGTAGGGAGGCTGGTTTTGGGGAGAGGGATGGTGTCAAAAATCTTTTGTAAGTTAAAAAAAAAAAGGTGATAGGTGATGTCCATGGAACATGAAAAAAGTGTTGATGTGAATAGTGCAAATCATCTCACATCAACAATTACAAACAAATTTAAAAAAAAAATCAAAAATAATTTTGAATCAAACACCCAAAACTTTATGTTTTTGTTATGAACATGAAGAATACAACAAGAACATTGAAGAACATTCATGAAAACCCGTAAGAGCTCCATGAACATTATTCAGCTAAAGACACCCCAAAACCCCTCAAACTTGAGGGAAATAACATATTATATACTAGGGTAATTAGGGGTTCCTAATATCACTTTAAAACCATTTTAACAAGACAAACAAGAACCCAAAAAATCCACCCGTGATTTGGTTGAATTTCCCCAAACAAAAGGCACCAAATTTTAGCTCCAAAATTCATGTTCATATGAACTAAATCTACAACATTTGAGATGACAAATTTTTAAACAAAATTTACATTCAAAGAAGCAAGAACATGCTTGTAGCCATTACAACATTCAAATGATAAACTATGAACAACAAAACTCAAAAGGATTCACCAACTACTAGACCTAGGCTCTAATACCACTTGAAGGAAAATTTGTGAAAAACTAAGTTCATTTGAGCAACATCTGCATCTGCAGTTAACAATTAAAGGCGGAATCTGATATGAGCATATTTATGCGATTTAGTTAGCTTATTCTCGTGCATTTATGTTGATTGTTCGTATTTAATTTAGTATTTTAAGCTATTTTCGTGTGTTTGTAGGTCCCAAGGGGTAAAATATCAAGAAAGTGCGTTTTGGAGCCTTTTGGAGCAGTTTTGAGCCTGTTTTGGATAGCTTATGCTTGGAGCAATGTAGATGGACGAAATTGAAGGCCAAAGCATGCTAGGAATCAACTAAGGAAAGGAAGAAAAATTAATTCAAGTCAAGGAAGGAAAAGGAATCCAAGAAGAAGAAGGGTTGACTAAGTCAAAGTTTCCTTACTTTGACCTTTGACTTTCTTAATCCTATTTTATCAAGGCTTCAACTACAAAGAGGGAGTCCTAGACATATTGGGACACTTAAAATCCCAATTCAAAGAAGGAGCCGCACCTACATTCCAGCACACCATCCTTGCCGTGCAAGGAAACATATTTCCTTTAAGTTTGGGACTTAGCCGCACATGCCTTGTAGCCTTTCCTTCCTTGCTATGCAAGAAAGACATTTTCCCTTGCCCTTTAGGTTAGTGCCGCACCTTTCCTTCACCCATAAACCCTTGCTGCACTTAATTACACATTCCCTTTCAGTTTTGGACCCAAACTAGCAAGGAAAACATCTTTCCTTATCCTTGCCGCATTTAACTTTCACCTTTCCTTAATTTCTGTCTTTGCCGCACCCTACTTCCCAATTCCCTTAGGTTTTTGATTTTAATTCCTATTTCCCTTTAGGTTTTAGTTAAATTTATGTTACCTAAATAAATCCCAGCTGTGCCTTAACCTTTTCTCTATAAATACCAAGCCTTGGCCGCACCTTTTGCATCATTCACTCACTCATTCACTCATTCACACACTTTCAGCCATAAACCTCTTCTTGCCGCAGCCCACACTCTCTCTAAACTTCCATCCCTTCATCCAAACACATCCATACCCAACCTTAGTCCTTTGTGCCGCAGCAAGGTGGACATGAATGAAGCCTTGGACGTTTCAAGCTTGAAGATTGGAGCATTCTAGGTGTACTTCGTTCTTAATTTCAATGTTTACTTTAATAATCTCTGATTTTGTTGTGACTATGAGTGGCTAAACCCCTACTTAGCTAGGGGGAGTTCGAAGCCATGAACATGCTTGAGATATGAATTGATTTCTTCCAATTGTGATTTGATGAATCGTGAATGCAATTCAATTAACTGTTTTATTCATAACTTGTTCTTGTATGTTGATTAAGGATGCATACTTAGTTTTCATGCAGGAATTTGATGCTAGAATGTAAGGGAGTTTCACCTAATCGTTATGAACTTACATTCACAAGTAGTGAAGGTTGCTTGTCACAATCGCGTTAATTGGATTCCTGGCAAACGTATCATGCACTCATAGTTACGAATGCCTTGTCAACACTTATGATTTTCATGGAACTTAATGATCTCTAACTGTATCTCTTCTATGCACTCATGTAGGGGACCATTGGAGAATAATTTGGGTTGTTGTATGCACTTCTTCCAATTCAATGACATAAGGAAAATCTGAGGGTTAATTTGTGCACGTACGGTTAATCTGGGGTGTTGAGGTTCATGGTTCATTGAAAAGCAATTGGAAATCGATTTATGTGCAAGTGTGTCATGTGTGGAGAAGGACCCTCTAGCTAGCCCATCAACCATCAAAGTTTTCAAATTCGTTTTCAAATCTGTTTTACTTTACAAAGTCTTTGTTTTACTTTCAAATTCGTCCAAACCAAAACCCCCCTTTTACTTTCCTGTTTTAAAGTGTCTAAAATCTGTTTTCTTTGTGTTTTCAAGCGTTTTGAGTCAAACTAAAACCAATTTTCGTCTAAAACCATCCCTATTGTTTCAAATCTGTCCACAAAGTATTTTTAAGCCGTTTAAAGTGTTTTTAACTTGTTTTGAGTCTTGTGAACCTTTTCAAACGTTTTTAACTTTGTTTTTGTGTTTTTAGAGTCGATTAGCAATCCCTCCTAATCCCCGGTCCAGAACGATCCCTACTTGCATACTTACTACAATTGACAACAAGAGGGTTTAATTTGAGTGCTTAACTTTTATCGCATCAGAATCATGCTTATATGTACTAAAAAACAAAACTTTGCCCATTAAATTCAAAGCCTAGTAGTTGTGAACCAAGACTCAACTCAAATCAAAGGGAAAAGAGTTGAGGTTTCTTATACCTTTGTTAAATCCTCTTTGCATAAGCAATGGCTAATCACCCAAGAGAGAGGACCTTCATTCTTTGCTTCTTTGCTCCATGGATTTCTTGAAAAATGGATGAGTAGCTTCTTCAAGTTCCCAAGAAAGGGAACCTCTAACATCACCACACCAAGGAGAGGATGAAGAAGAGATGAGTGACTTTGGGGTTAATTTTGATGCTATTAAAAATTCTGTAAACACAAAAATTCTGTAACGAATGAAACGAGAACACGTGTACAAAGTAGATTTGTATTGATTTGAATTTGTACGTTACAATCTCTGTTTACAATTTTCCCTCTGATTCAGTCTTCAAATTTGATGTAGATGGACTTGATTTCGAGCGAACGATTGAACGATTGCTTCAAGTTTTGAGCTTGAAACAATGCTTGGATGGTCTTCACCTCAGAGCTGTGGCAAAGGTGATGTTGATGCGGGATTTCGTTGATTCAAGGGTCTTGACGACTTGATCTTGAAACGAACATCGTTACAAGTTTTGAGCTTGCAACAAAGTCTTGAAGGAATCGACACAAGTGCTTGTTGATTCTTCAATGGAGCGCTTCGGCTTTTGTCAAAAGAAAGCTTCTGCTTTGGTTGTACGTTCTTTGAAGAGGGCTTTGGCAGCGTATTAATCTTTAAAGATTTGGCAAAGGTTCTTCTGAATGTAGAATTTTCGACCTATTTGCTTGTGGGAGGAACTTGTATTTATAGACTTCTCAGAGCATACTTTTGGATGGATTTAACTTTGATTTGTGTCTTGATTCGGCCATGGGACAATTTAGGCATATTTTGTGTCTTAATTTCAGCCACCTTTACTCCCTAGGCCGAAATTTAGAGGCTTTGTTGCCTATTTTGTGAACAATCTTCAATTCTTGCTTGTTTTGTGAAGATGCCTTAGCTTTCTTTCCGGTTTTAGGATCACTTTAGACCCTTTTGCCGAATTTAAAGGGTTTTCTCCCTTGAGCCGAATTTTGGGAATGTTTTATACTTCCCTTGCTTGATTTATGCCACATGTCATTGATGACTTGTCTATTTGTGATGAGTCATATGCCACGTTGAGCATTGTGATGCATCATTTGTATGCAATGAAATTTACATGTCTACAAAATCCTCAAAGGACCGGCCTCCAAGAGGTGGAAGAAGAGCTTTTGTTCTCCCCAATTGCCTCAAAGAGAACCCTAATGAATTTTAGCTATAAAGTCCCATTTATAGTCACTTAAGTGACAAAAAGAACAAAACCTTTCCTTCATGCTATGGCCGGCCTTCTAAGGCTTTTGGGCTGTTTAGGCCCTTTTGAGTCTTTAATCATTAAGTTTTAATATAACTTAAGTTAATGGACTTGACGGTTCTAAGCCCAATGGGCATTGAGATCTAATAATTACTCAAAAGCTAAAACGAACTTATTCGTTTGATTAATTAACATATTAATTAATCCTAACCATAAACCATTAAACATTTAATTGTCCTCACTCAACTCCGTTGTTTCTTTAATCTCTACCTTTCACAATGTATGATCCATTAGGTTCTAATTAGCGAGGTAGTGGACGATTAGAACTCTTACTAATCGATTGTAAATTGAAACTTACTTTCAATTCTTCCTTTAACGAAAATTAGTGATTGCTAATCTTCAGGGCTTCCACAAACCATGAGTGACACCTAGCAGTATGTCATGGCTACCCAAGCTAAACAGAAGAGGTGGAGAACTTATTCAGTTTGGGATTACAATGCAATACGGTCATTCTCTAAACCAATACTCTTGATCACTTTGTTTGGATGACAGTTTATTCATGTCTACTATCGAATCTGATCCTCTCATTTATATGCTTACCTCGAATGTGATTTGGAACATACTTCCTAAATCGTATTCAAATGCTATGACCATAGATTCTTAATCATATCATAGAGTATTCTCCTACAATGATTTGAAGGTTAGGGATCCCTTGTTGCCCACTCACATGCCTCTACGATTCGGTAGCTTAACCCCAACAATGCCGTGGACACTCTCAACGAAATGCCTTTGACATAAATCAAAGATTAAGGACCTAATTATAAGACAACTATGGTGTCTCAGGTCAAATGACTAATTTGCATTATCCTAACCATGAGTTCTCATGTGACATGAGTATGAGAACTCCTCGTTGATTGCGTTTAGTGGACTCATTCTCTATTGAGCACCTACACACTTATCTTGGTGTCAATCACACCAATGACTCGAGAATAGTAACTCACAGAGAGAAGACATAGTACGTACTGATCTTAACGGATCGTTAATGCCCAATTGACAATCCTATGATCATGAACATTTAGGATATGTGTACGAAAGAGAATGGCTTCATGAATCTAACTTCTTTAGATCACATTCTCCAAACATATTCATCAGACTTATTGTTTAAGCTATAACATTTATATGAGAACAATTGTTTAAGCTATAACATTTATATGAGAACAATAATCTTCGCTCTTATATTAAACTAGTTTAGTTTAACATGTGAAATTCCCCAAAATATCATCATATTATTGGATTTAGGGCACAGTTCCAACATGTATAAGTACTAATCAATTGGATTGATACCAATCACCCCACTGCCTCGCTAATTGGAACCTAAAACGATTGTGCACCATTACACTCGTGTGATGAGATAACCAAAGGTTGATGGAATTAATTAATTAGATTAATTAAGTAATGATTAATTAGAAAGTCTAAATAAATCATAAAAGTGATGAAACATCATTTTTGGGCTTAACGGAAGTTCAGGTTCTTTCAAGCCTATCGGGCCTCAATCCCATAAGACTTTTAACTCAAGTATAAGATGGCTTGAAATGAGAAAATCCCAAGCCAAGCCAAGCCAAGCACAAAGTGAGGCCGGCCATTGAGGGTGAAAAAGAGGGAGAAATTTTAATTGTTAGGGTTAGTTCTCTCTTCCTATAAAGGGAAGTTATAGGGAAAAGTTCCCTTAGGGTTTTTGTGTGAACATCTTGTATCAAGAGCAACATAAACAACTTTCTCTCTCTCTCACAGTTAGGCCAGCCACCAAGGGAAGAAGATAGCTGCTCATCTCTTCTTCTTTTAATTATTCCTTCATCCATCTCAGTACACTAGTAAGTGTCAGACTTATTGTTTAAGCTATAACATTTATATGAGAACAATTGTTTAAGCTATAACATTTATATGAGAACAATAATCTTCGCTCTTATATTAAACTAGTTTAGTTTAACATGTGAAATTCCCCAAAATATCATCATATTATTGGATTTAGGGCACAGTTCCAACATGTATAAGTACTAATCAATTGGATTGATACCAATCACCCCACTGCCTCGCTAATTGGAACCTAAAACGATTGTGCACCATTACACTCGTGTGATGAGATAACCAAAGGTTGATGGAATTAATTAATTAGATTAATTAAGTAATGATTAATTAGAAAGTCTAAATAAATCATAAAAGTGATGAAACATCATTTTTGGGCTTAACGGAAGTTCAGGTTCTTTCAAGCCTATCGGGCCTCAATCCCATAAGACTTTTAACTCAAGTATAAGATGGCTTGAAATGAGAAAATCCCAAGCCAAGCCAAGCCAAGCACAAAGTGAGGCCGGCCATTGAGGGTGAAAAAGAGGGAGAAATTTTAATTGTTAGGGTTAGTTCTCTCTTCCTTATAGGGAAAAGTTCCCTTAGGGTTTTTGTGTGAACATCTTGTATCAAGAGCAACATAAACAACTTTCTCTCTCTCTCACAGTTAGGCCAGCCACCAAGGGAAGAAGATAGCTGCTCATCTCTTCTTCTTTTAATTATTCCTTCATCCATCTCAGTACACTAGTAAGTGTGGATCTTTAGAGGTCTTCAATCATGGGGACTAAAGGAGAATAAAAGAAGTTCAGATTCTTCATAATTTCCAAACTCCTTATGTTTTATGCTTACACACTTTGAGAAATGTAAGCCCAAGTGTGGATAGAATCTGTTCTCCTCAACCAAGCAAACAAGCTCCGAAAGTTGGAAACAACCTTTAAGAATGAACTAGAAGCCAAAATTCAGTTTGAGAGACAATTTAAGGAGAAGTCTGCTGAGCTCAAGGTTCTAAAAAATATTACGCGCTAGTCGGGCGGCGCGCTAGAGGCTAGCGCCTAGGCGCTTAGTTCTAGGCGAGCTAAGCGGATTTAAGCACATTTTTGATATATGATATAAATAAGTAACTATTTACACAATAAAACTAGGCTTGCATTGGAATTTAGATTTGTTAATTTATTATCTAATATATAACATACAAAAAAAATATTAATTGAGTGATACATTTCTTTACTAATTAAATTGCCACAAAGGGGCCCCACCTCCTTCATTTTCAAAGCAAATGATCTGATTAAAAGGGCTTGAACTAAGTTTATTTTAACCAAAAACCATCCTATAACTTTTTTTAACCAAAAACCATCCCAGAACAAGGCAAAACCCACCAAACCAACAGACAGCTCGACCACCAGCCAGTCACTCATGGGCTCTCCTTTGGCCCTCATCCTCCTCCTCCTCCTCCTCCTCCTCTTCTTCTCGCTGAGTACTACAACTTTCCTTTTTGAATCACCCTATTTCGTTGAGTATTGAAGAAGTTATATCCATTTGAATCTTACCTAGTTTCCGGCGACCTCCGAGGCTTTCGAGGCATTTTCCGGCCAAACCACAATGAGTTAGCCATCGTGCAAGGTCCCATTCTCTTCGTCGCTTCAAGAACTACGATTTTTGTTTTTGAATCACTCGATTTCGTTGAGTATTGATAAAGTTATGAGCGTTTAAAGTTTGTCCAACCCAGTTTCAGGCGACCTCCGAGGCTTTCGAGGCATTTTCCGGCCAAAACACAACGAGTTAGCTATCGTGGAAGGTACCATTCTCTTCGTCTCTTCGAGAACTACGATTTTCGTTTTTGAATCACTTGATTTCGTTGAGTATTGACAAAGTTATGAGCGTTTAAAGTTTGTCCAACTTTTCGGCCGAAATCCGGCCTTCCCTTCCGTTTAGCTCCGGCGAGCAGCAACCACACCAAGCCCTTTGGGTCGTGCACAAACAAACACTGTATCTGGAAAGAAAATGAACATTAACACTGTCGCTGGAAAAACATAACACTGTCTCTGCAAAAAACTAACACTGTCGCTGGAAAAATAACACTGTCGCTGGAAAAACTAACAGTGTCGCTGGAAAAATAACATTGTCGCTGGAAAAATAACAGTGTCGCTGGAAAAACTAACACTGTCGCTGGAAAAATAACACTATCTCTGGAAAACTAACACTTTCGCTGGAAATAAACTAACAGTGCAGTGACTTAAATTCCAGAAACAGTGACTTAGATTCCAGAAACAATGTTACTTAAAATCCAGAAACAGTTTATTTTTACATTCCAGAAACAGTGTCCGTCGAAAAGAACCAAAATCCAGAAACAGTGACTTAAATTCCAGAAACAGTGATTTAACTTATAACATGGTTTTTTATTAAACAAAACTTATAACATGGTTTTTTATTAAAACTAAAACTTTTCAAGCCCTTTTCATTAATTTTCCTTAATTAAAAATGAAAAATAATGAAAAGAAGCAGTTGGTCACGCGAAAAAAGGTGCAATCATCTCCCTTATCCTTTTCTCAAAACTGCAATAGATCTTGTTTCTCTCTTTCTGCAACATCTACCGACTGCTCACTTCGTGCTCCATCTGCAATGGTCATCGATGGCCTTCTCACACTTGCATTTTCTTCCCTGCAACAGTCATCCAATGCCTCCTCAAAATGCTCCATCAGCCTCATTTCCATGCAACTCATCTCACCCACTAGTCACTCTTCCACCTAAGTCCCAAGACATTTTTTTTCGAAGTGACAAAGTCATCAGTGGCCAATTAACTCGCTAAGCTCCCGCCTAGCCCACTAGCTACCACTTAGCCCCTCTAATCGACCACCTAATAGCCTCGTTGATTTGCTAAAACGATTTTGGGTTAGTCGTGGCGGTTCTATGTCTCCTAGCGCTTAGGCCGCCTAGGCCGCTTTTTAGAACACTGGCTGGGCTAGAGAGAGTTTAGTAGATTAGTGATTGGCGAAAATTTCCAGCAAGTCCGAGAGGGCGATAAACTGTTCTATGAGGAAATGAAGGCCAGAAACCTCCAACCAGAGATGGTTAAGGTCAAACCGAACTTGGAATTGGAGTAGAAGGCCAACGCTGAAGCAGAAAGGACATTGGCGGTGAAACGGAGCAATTGGAACACAGATTGTGCCAATATCAAGTCTGATGTAGACAAGCTAGTCCACGAGGTGGAGTTTAAGGAAGAGGCGCATGCCACAACCCTTTAATAAACGAGAGAAAAAGGAGAGGCATGCCACCACCAACTCTGGTGATACACGCGAAGAATATTTTAGGGGTTAAATTGTTGCTGCTACTGTCCGCGGTTAAGCTTAACATAATCAAAATATGAAAAGCCTGCTACTGCACGCATATAGATAAGCATGAAGAAACCATTGCAATTGCAGGATATCAGCTATCATGCCCGTATAAGCTTAACCATTCTTCTGCAATTTTTTGTTTCTATCCATTGTTATTTCACGCTTTTTAAATTACACCCAGTAGAGAATTATATCTCTATTACTGAAAATGAGTTTGTTGGTTTTACACATCAAAGATTAATGAATCTACTACTTCTTGTTTATTGAGGTGATTCATGAAAAAGAGAAAACCATGTTTTTTCTCTTGCCACTTTGAATAGCCCTTTTTTTTTATTTTTTATGGCACAGTTTGTACCAAATAAGCAATCAGGTTCTCCGATGTGAACGTGGAGCTCCGCTGTGAGACTATTGTGTGGAGCATGCAAAACTCCGCCAGCAAATCAAAGCCAGTCTGAATCGATCAAGGGACTGAACAAATTGGACCCCTTCACGTGTGAGAAACAGCTCATCGACCTCATACTCGATTTGCTGAGGCCCAGATAGCCTAAATTAGACAACCAGATCGATGACTGTTTAGATGCAGCGTCTAACTGACCAACAAAGTCAATTCGAGTATACCCAAATGAAGCAGATTGATCCACGTTATCGGATTCATTGCCTAAGCTTACTCCATCCCTGCACAGACAGTAATCGGATTACTCGATCTGGCGATCCAAACCAATGCCTCTTTTTTGGCATCACCACTCTAAAGAACAACTTTGTTCCAATTTGCCTGAGTTCCATCAGATTACGAACTCGGAAGATAAGTAGCTGCTCCGCTGAACAATCAAGTGCAAATTTTTGTGACTAAATGCTTAGTTCGGAAAGACTTACTAGCACGTAAGGCACAAAATAACAAAGCCGGACTTGGCTTATTTTAAAAGCAGCTTGCATGAACGGTCAGGTTCAGAAAAGCTTACAAGTATGAACTCCAAGACGAAATGGCAATCGTACTTCCAAGTCAGGAAGAAAAGGCAGGTTTAGCTCCGTGGGGACCAACATCGCATCACAAATTCAACTGGTAGACCTCTCGTCTAAAGTGTACAATTAATTTTTCATGCAACTCAGTCCATGTTCATCAATACTTAGATTGGGTTGGAAACGAAAGCTAAGACTCTGAAGATTGTCATGTCAGTTTTATAAAATTTTGTACACAGCTAATCCTTTCAGTTCTTCACGCAAAGACAACCTAAGCTGCATTCCCATAGAAACTGAACAGCTATGGGAGAACAAAGATTTCAAAGCCTTACCGACCTTTCCAAGTGACGTGCCATATACGCCTAGAAAGCTAAAAAGTAGAGCTGCAATGTTATTTATTTTTTTGGATTTTTTTGCGAGGCAGAACAGTTTCAAATTTGGCTTGCAAAGCAGCTAAACAACAAGAAAGGCCAACTAGCACATTGCAGTAGCATTGTCAAATTGATAGATTAAACTGTATTTTCTCAGAATGAATTAGGTTTCGTGCCATACACTAACGAAGATACAAATGTTGGAGTTCTTCAGAATTTTGCGGAATAAGATTCCGAGCTGCGTGCAAAACATTATGGTAGTTTTACTACTCGTAGCATAGGCTATAATTCTTTGGGAAATTACTCAAGTTCTTCCATCAAACTCTTATCAAAAGACGCACAACATGCTACAATAACCTATGAGTTTAGGATACACACAATAATGATGGTTAACCTAAGAGTTCCAACCAACACAAGTCCGCTCAGGCGAACTAAAATAAATTCACTCTCTTAGCACCGCATGCAACTCCACACTTGTCCTCCTTCGCTACTCGTTCGTAATGAAGAAGGACAAAGTGCATACTATATAAATGAAGTAAGAAGAAAAGTTTTAGGAATCTGGAACGACCCTTACACCACATGGTGGTTATAGAACTAGCTTCTCATGCTTAAAGATATCCCAACAAACATTATTACTCCGACTTACTGTGAAAAACATGATTGTTGAATTACTATCCCTAGTAAGGCGGATTAGAGTAGGTTCCCCTTTTTACTTCTGCCATGGAATAAACAGATGCAATCACAATGAGCTAAACAAATGGATCCACGCTGCCACCACACTTTGTTGGGCTCCAGACACATCGTGTTCCACAAGAAACAAAAACTTGATTCGATTGGAGATCAGGCGAGTTTCCTATATAAATGAAATTTTCGTTATCTATTCATTACTTCATTATTTAAATATAATTTACATTTCTACGATTGCATAACAAATTATTCATGATTGACTAGATCATTGATGCAAAAAATATCCAAATACCAAATAAGACCTCTATAAAACTTCTTCAAAGTATAAGAAGCTCTTGTGAAGATTAAAGAAATAATCTGTTCTTCTGAAGGTGTGGCTGGGGCACATATTGTGTTTTCGGGCTTGTGCTTTTTGGCAGCTATCTGGCATTGGGTGTATTGGGATCTAGAAATATTTACTGATGAACGTATAGGAAAACCCTATTTGGATTTGCCTAAGATCTTTGGAATTCATTTATTTCTATCAGGGGTGGCTTGCTTTGGAACAAAATTAGGGACGAATAAGCAAAATAAAATAAGCAAAATAAGGTGTATAAATAGAATTTGTGTTTATACACCTTATTTTGCTTATTCGGACGGACCAACTGGACTAGTTACAACATCACATTGATAGCCTCTACTCGTGTCCTAACTCATCTGAGAGCTAAATTTGCCTCAATTATTTGTCTATTGCCTTCAGCTTTCCTCAAATTAGCTTCGAACTTTATATTGATCCTGGTACTTGGGACCCTATGAACGAAAACATGGTCTCTTTGGATCCCATTGAATTTCATTTGGAGAAGGAACCTTATAAAGATCGTATTGATTCTTATAAAAAAAAAATAAAGGATTAATTGAGGCTGTTCAAACAGGCACAGTTTGAGGCATTTCGAATTGTTTGTTGACATAGACAAAGTCAAGGAAAACTTTTGAAATTATTTCAATATTGGACCTTGGACAGTAAGGGTGACTTATTTGTCAACTTTTCCACTATCACCCCCAAAAAACCAAGCTCTGCCTTATATAAAGTTGCCAGAGTATGCTTAACCTCTGGATTTGATATCACTGCTTATATACCTAGTATTGGCCATAATGTACAAGAACATTATGTAGTCTTAGTAAGAGGGGGAAGGGTTAAGGATGTGCTATTTGAGAACAATTAGCCGATTTGGATTTGCAAATTATTATAGATTATTCGTTGGTAGAATGAAAAAAATTAGGGGAAGAGGGGCCAACTGGTAATGAATGGGAGAACCGAAAAGTTGGAAGAAGAAAGGATTTTTTGGTTAGGCTCATGGAATTGGCTAAGCATTTTATTCGAACAAATATAGAACCAAAATGGATGGTTTTATGTCTATTACCAGTTCTTCCTCCCTAGTTGAGACCGACCATTCAGATAGATTAGGGTAAACTAATGAGCTCAAATATTAATGAACTCTATAGAAGAGTTATTTATTGGAACAATACTTTTATCAATCTCTTAACAATAAGTAGATCTACGCCAGGGGAATTCGTAATGTGTCAGGAGAAATTGGTACAAGAGGTTGTGGATACACTTCTTGATAATGAAATCCGTGGACAACCAATAAGGGACGGTCATAATAAGGTTTACAAATCATTTTCAGATGTAATTAAAGGAAAACAGGGAAGATTTCGTGAGATTGTGCTTGGCAAACGGGTCAGTAATTCGGGGTGTTCTGTGATTATCGTTGGTCCTTCACTTTCATTACATCGATGTGGAGTGCCTCGCAAAATATCAATAGAGCTTTTGTAGACATTTGTAATTTATGGTTTAATTAGACAACACTTTGCTTCGAATATAGGAGTTGCTAAGAGTAAAATTCAGGAAAAAGAGCCAGTTGTATGGGAAATACTTCAGGAAGTTATGCAAGGGCATCCCGTATTACTGAATAGGGCGCCTACTCTGCATAGATTAGGCATACAGGCGTTCCAACCCATTTTAGTAGAATGACATGCTATTTGTTTACATCCATTAGTTTGTAAAGGATTCAATGCTCACTTTGATGAATCGATTATGAAGGTGGCTAATAGCTACATCAGCGCTCAAATTCTTTCATCGACCCTGGCATCGATGATTAACCCCGGGCACATTTAGGTTTTGATCTTTGGCCATCCTGGTTCTTAGGACACAACACAATATTATTCATTCTTATATATTTCCTTTAAAATATGCAAAAGGTGTTGATACGTCCTATCCACATAGAAAGCTTACCCTCTTCCACGCATTACCGATGGATGCGACAGCCGCTAACACTTTGGCTACAGAAGGGGAATGGTTAAGTGAAACTCTCGACGTCGTGTTTGGTAAACATGATGTTTACCCATGACGGATATTCCTTACTCATTATCAGATAATCACTTATTCACAAACCTCCTATGGGGCTAATAGTTTTCATTTCCCATCTCATGGAAAACCATTTTCACTCCGCTTAGCCCTATCTCTCTCTAGGGATATTTTAGTGATAGGTTCTAAAGGAACTGAACGATTCTATTTGGTCAAATAATAGTAAAAGCAAGATGTGTAGGCGGATCGACTCATCTAGTTCCCATCGAAATAGGATCCACACAAGGAAAAACACTTGCCAGTTATTAGGGGCATCTCGAAAATGTCCAGGTCGAAATATGGTTTTCAAATTAAGTTCCAAATTAGTGGATGCTACCAACGAGAGTGGCGATGCTATACGCAAAAGAAAGAGACTCATAGAATGGTAGAGGAAAATAGAGCTTTTGCACATTTTTCGTTAATCCATAAAAAGGATATATAATTAATATTCTGGTCGACCCTGCAAATCCCGAATGCTTCATGAAGAATGAACGAGAGGGGCAGTTAAGCTTAGGTGACATGTCATCGACTACAAGCTACAATGAAAATATTAGTGAAAATTCGAGTACATGATGAAGGAAAATTTGTGAAAAACAAGTTCATTTGAGCAACATCTATGCATGCAATTAAAAATTAAAGGCGGAATCATGCTTGTATGCACTCAAAAATAAAACTTTACCCATGAAATTCAAGGCCTAGTAGTTGTGGTGAACCAAGACTCAACTCAAATCTTAAAGAAAAAAGTTGAGAAACTTTTATACCTTTGAAGCACCTCTTTGCTTAGCAAAGGATACTCACCCATGTGAAGGGCTTTCTTTCCTTAGTCTCCTTGCTCCTTGGCTCTATGAATGTGGATGGAGGAACTTTACTTCTTAGCTCCATGACTTCTTAGATATGGATGAAGGAATGGATTCTCCAAGTTCCCAAGAAAGGAAACCTCTAAGTTTCCACGCCAAGGAGAGCATTGAGGAAGAGTGAGTGACCGAGGAAGAAATGGATGCTAGTGCATTCTTCCTAGGCTGTCTAGCCTCCTCAGAGAAGAGAGAGCTATTGTGTTTATCTATTTTCTCTCTTGAAAACCCTTAATGAGGGAATAGGTTATAATTTCCTTTCTATAGCCACTTACATTGAGTGGCATAATTGAAATTAAAACCAATTCTCCCTCACACTCTCTATGGCCTACCATGTGAGTTCATTGGGCTTTCATGCCCTTTGTGTTTTCAAGTTGTCATACAACTTGAGTTATTGGACTTGACATTTGAATCCCATTGGGCCTTGAGGCCCAAAACTAACTTGAGGTAAATGAACTTATTCGTTTGATTAATTAACATATTAATTAATCCTAGCCATAAATAATCAAATCATTTAATTATCCTTACTCATCTCTGTTATTTCTTCAATCTCTATCTTACACGGTGTACGATCCATTAGGTTCATTTAAGCAAGGCAGTGGGCGATTAGAACTCTTCAAATCGATTGTGAATTGAAACTTACTTTTCAATTCTCCCTTTATTGATTATACACCTTTAGGGCTTCCACAAACCATGAGTGACACCTAGCAGTATGTCATGGCTACCCAAGCTAATCAGAAGAGGTGGATAACCTATTCAATTTGGGATTACAATGCAATACAGTCTTTCTTTAATACAATACTCTTGGCCACATTGTTTGATTTGATAGTTTATTCATGTCTACTATCCAATGTGATTCTCTTACTTATATGATTACCTTGAATGTGATTTGGAATGACTTCCTAAATCTCATTCATACTCTGGCCAGAGATTCTTACTCATATGATAGAGTATTCTCCCCCAAACGGTTTGAAGGTTAGAAATCTCTTGTTGTGCATTCACTTGCCTCCATTGCTAAGTGGCCTAACCCCAACTATACCATGGACACCCTTTGACAGAGTGAATTTGACATAGTCAAAGATCAAGGACCTAACCATAAAACAACTATGATGCCTTAGGTCAAAGGACTACTTTGCATTATCCCATCCATGAGTTCTCATGTGACATGAGTATGAGCACTCCTTGTTGATCGCATTCAGTGGACTCATTCTCTATTGAGCACCTACATGCTTGTCTTGGTGTCAGTCACACCAATTACTCGAGACCAGTCACTCTCTCTAAGAGAAGACATAGCACGTACTGATCTTAACGGACTGTCAATGCCTAATTGGCAATCCTATGATCAGGAATGTTTAGGCTATGTATACGAAAGAGAATGGTCTCATGAATCTAACTTCTTTAGATCACATTCCCCTAATTACATATTCCTTGGACTTATCGTTTAAGCATATAACATTTATATGAGACGGCTTTAAACAATAATCTTTGCCCTTTATCTTAAACTAGATTAATTTAACATGTGAAATGTCCGTAAAGTATTATCATATGATTGACTTTAGGGCACATTTCCAACACATGAAAAGTGTGGCGGCAACTTTGGAAGACATAAAAAGTGTGTCGGCAACTTCGAAGGAAAGTGTGGCTAATTTGGAGGACATGAAAAGTGTGTCTGCAAATCTAGTTCGCCTAAGCACATTTTCAAAACAGAAATTAGTTTTAACATGGAACAAGAACCAAACTGCTTATGCATGCCAGTCCACGTTGTGACTAAACTAGAGTTCCTCACACATAATTAGACAATGAGGGTTACACCGCTAGAAAGCTACAAACGCTCATATGAGGAAGTAAGTACTATCTGCTTTCGTAGAGATCTATATTTTATTCACGTTCCAAATGTGAAGTACTTTTTCTTCTCTCATTAATCTTCTTATTAACCACTCTTTTACAATGATTGTAAAACATAGCTACTAATACGGAATCAAGCGTTCAAGTAGAAGAACCAACTGTTTTGAACTTATTCAAGAATAATTTACAACACCTTCGAAAGGTGTGTTCTTGATACTTGCAAGACATTTCTTGCAAATTCCCTTTCCAATGTCCATCATTTCATAAAGAAAGTTTGTTCCCTTGGAGTTATTTTTGTTTCTTCATTTGACTTCTCCATTGACTACAATAGTCATGGTCCCTAAACTCCCACTATCTCTCTTGAAACTTATTTCAATTGTGTTATACACAACAAACGATTTGGAGAGAGTGCGGTTGTTGTTCACTATATAGTTTTAAAATAAACATAGTGAACCATTTGGATAGGGACTCAAAAGTGAAGTCCTTGCCTAGTTTCTTTCTCCTGAAGTGTTTAACACTTCAACACTCAATGATTCAAAATCATCATAAGTCCATGTTGATGGACTATTTTTGTCAATCAACCATTGTGTTCTAAACATGATTACAAACTTTCAAGAATTGTTCAAGGCAACTCTCATTTCTTCATACAACAATTTGTAAGTGAAGAATCATGGCACATAAAGTGTCCATGCCTTTGTGCTTACTTCTCAAGTTCTTTGTTCATGTAACAAAGAAACAAGCACTAGTGTTTGAATAACTAAGGGTTGTTCAAAGCAACTCTTATTTCTTCATACAACAATTTGTAAGTGACGAACTATGACACTAAAAGTGTCCATGTCTCTATGCTAACCTTCATAAGTTCCTTTGTTCATACAACAAAGGAAGAAGCATTGGTTGTTTGTGTTGTCCTCTTTATGATAGACTTATCTAACATGTTCTTCCATTGATACATTGTCAATAGGAATATTGTGAGGATGAGACTACTTAGGTACATATACAATCCATTCAAGACAATCTATGGGACTGTGGTACTAAGTCCGGAAACTACAGTCTTCGTCTTTTCTTTGTCAAGTTTTGGATAGCGTTTGCAAATATATCGGTAAATAAATATATAACGAATATAAATTGATTGATTTTAAGCTACTTGATCTGGGTCTTTAAATCAAATAGCATCACCCATTATTTTTGGCAAATTCCATATCCCTCATCGGAATTCGAGAGTTTTGGAGGAAAGTCTTAGTAAGGTATGGGAGGCTCACTATTACCAAGCCCACCTCACAATGATATGATGTTGGCTAGCATCAATAATAATGAGAGAGTACGCCTACTCATTTGCATCTCTTGCAAGTACCCATCTTGTTTGGCCTCTAAAATATGATGCCTCACAATGATATGATGTTGGCTCCATTGCACTTAGTTAAATCATTCCCACCATGCAAGTTCGGGTAGGGGTTCAAGAACAACCTCACAATGATATGATATTGATCATTCTCATTGCCTACCTTCACAACATCATGTATGCGTATAGGACTCATTCTGAGTGTAAGCACACACTTTGTACTCCCCCATGATAGGGTGAAGTGTGTGTACGCGTCACAAACGATTCGAGCCTACCACGGTGGAAGGCCACGAAAGAGTGTTCAAAGGACTCTTACGCTTGTCCACTTAATAACGGTTTGGTTGAGGATTTTAGGTCACATCACATATAAGCATGCATTTTAATCTTATTAAAACAATTTGGTCCTATTACAACTATTGGTCCATGTGATAGATTTAGTAGTATGCGATAGTCCCACTATGCTTGTAAAACGGTTTTTAAAGTAAAAGTATGTGGTACTACTAACATAAGCTTTACATTCATAGATAGACTATACACTTGCCTTAGGACTTTAGGATGACTATGAACCTTTGATTCGATCCAACACGAGCCTAGTGTTGGATCTCAGTCTAGGGATGGTGATTGATTTTAGTTACGCATTTAATCACATTAAGGCGTGTTTTCTTATTGGGCATTGAACTACTACTCCAATTTCATGCATATCAAATAAAACAAAAAGGAGTATTTCAAAGTAAAGAAGAGCTTATGCTCTTTTACAACACTTGATCAAAACAAATTACTTTAAAGAAAAAGAAGAGCTCGTGCTCTTAATGATCATATCAAATTACAACCAAAATCTAATCTACACATTCCCATGGTTCAAATAAATTTGAGAGATGGCCTTTCACATAGCTCAATTATCGTAGGCTTAGGTTCATAATCACCCTTTTTTTAATTAATTAATGCTTTAACTAATGAAACTTGAATGCAACATTGTCATTTGGTTTTTGTATCCATAGAATTGATTTTGATGGAACTAAATGAAATGAAAATCCAATTCTCATTTAAAGATACAAAACTATATTGTTCTCAACTAATTTGGGCCAAAATGCAATAACCTCAACTTTTGGGCTATAATGCAAAACACAAACTTTTGTGGTCACTTTGTAAAAACACAAAAGTCCACTACTTCATGTAATTACAACTAGAACCCAAAAATATCAATAAACGCAAAAAACTTCATTAAAGGAGCAAAACAATTTGTCCTTTGGTGATTTTGGGCCTTTACGTAAACACGTAAACTTTTGGGTCAAAGTACAAATACACAAAAGTATCAAAACTTATGTAATTGCATAAAAGCCCCAAAAGTACCCCCACTATAGGGGTGGCCGGCCATGCTATGCGGTCATGGTGTGTGTGAGTTGATTTGTGTGTTTGAAAGGTGATGGAAATTTGTAAGTGATTGGTATGGTGTGAATAGTAAAATAGGTATGAGTGTTGATTAAAAATTTCATACCATCCATCACTAACAAAAACTTTATATAAACAACCAACAACTTTGAATCAAAATACCAAACTTTTTGTTCTTGGTATGAAGAACAAGAACAAAGCAAGAACATTGAAGAATATCCATGAAAACCCACAAGAGCTCCATGAATGTTTTCACTCAATAAAACTCAAATTTTCACTACTCAATAGAGGGTTAACATCCTAGCGTACTTAGGGGTTCCTAAAGTCACTTTAAAACACTTTTAGCAAGACAAACATGAACCCAAAAATCCACCCTTTGGATTTGGCCGAGTTTCCCCATAAACATGGCACAAATTTTAGCTCCAAAATTCATGCTCATATGAACTACATCTACAACATTTGAGATGGCAAATTTTCAAGCAAAATTTACATTCAAAGAAGCAAGAATAAAGCTTGGAACAATTACAACATTTAAATCAAAGACTATGAACTACAAAAACCAAAATGATTCACCAACTACTAGACCTAGGCTCTTGATACCACTTGAAGGAAATATTTGTCAAAAAGAGTTCATTTGAGCAACATCTATGGCATGCAATTAACATTTAAAGGCGGAATCATGCTTGTATGCACTCAAAACAAAACATTACCCATGAAATTCAAAGCCTAGTAGTTGTGATGAACCAAGACTTAACTCAAGAACAAAGTGAGTTGAGAAATCTTATACCTTTGTTGAATCCTCTTTGCATAAGCAAAGGCTAATCACCCATGAGAGAGGACCTTCATTCCTTACTTCTTAGCTCCATAGATTTGATGAATGGATTCTCCAAGTTCCCAAAATAGAGAACCTCTAAGTCTCCACACCAAGGAGAGCATTGAGGAAGAGATGAGTGACCTAGAGGATGGAAGATTGCTAGCTATGTTCCTCTAGGGTGGCCAACCTCTTAGAGAGAAAAGAGAGCTTTGTGTTCTCATCTTTTTTCTCCAAAAGAAACCGTTATGATGAAAATGTTATAAAGTTCTTTATATAGTCCCTTCAATTTAGTGACAAAAGAACCAAAACCCTTCATCCTCTAATGTGACACCTAGCAGTATGTCATGGCTACCCAAGCTAATCAGAAAAGGTGGAGAACCTATTCAGTTTGGGATTACAATGCAATATGGTCTTTCTCTAATACAATACTTTTGACCACATTGTTTGGTTTGATAGTTTATTCATGTCTACTATCCGATGTGATTCTTTTACTTATATGATTACCTTGAATGTGATTTGGAACGACTTCCTAAATCTCATTCATACTCTGGCAAGAGATTCTTAATCATATCATAGAGTATTATCCCTCAAATGGTTTGAAGCTTAGAGATCCCTTGTTGCGCATTCACTTGCCTCCATGGCTAAGTGGCTTAACCCCAACTACATCGTGGACACCCTCTGACGGAGTGACTTTGACATAGTCAAAGATCAAGGACCTAACCACAAGGCAAATGTGATGCCTCATGTCAAATGACTACTTTGAATTATCCTAACCATGAGTTCTCATGTGACATGAATATGAGAATTCCTCGTTGATCGCGTTCAGTGTACTCATTCTCAATCGAGAACCTACATGCTTGTCTTGGTGTCAGTCACACCAATGACTCGAGACTAGTCACTCTCCCTAAGAGCAGACAAAGAGAAGGGATGGAAATGCCACTTGTCATGTGCAAAAGTAATCAGAAAGAATCTAGGATAGAAAAACACTCTCGGGAAAAAAAAACTATCAGAAAGCCCATGTGGGTTGTCTTAAAGTGTGTGCCCAGCCGCGTGAAAGTAGCGAGAAGATTTGACTAGACGGAACCACTAGACATAATGAACTGGAAATAATGGCATGAAATGTATATGTATGAACAAACCCTTGATGAGAGAAATTAAACACTTGAAGTGATATTTCCAGCGGCATGATCCCAGACAAGCAATTAACCCCTTTATCTATCCAAAGCAAGTGTGGTACAATTTACAACATTTGACAAGGGAAGCCAAATAGCAAAACTAGACTTCACATTGTCTACTTTTGGCACCCATATGATTTTGATCTTTTGAGTACTCATTCTAATAGTCCCAATTGCGCATTATATGTGTTTATTTGCTTAAGTTTCAATTGGTGTCAAACGCACACATGTTTTATTTTATTTTATTATTAATGCTGAAAACAATCCAAATGCACTCTAAATAGAAAAATTGTATACTTTTGACATTCAATAAGCTTTTAATCTTTTGAGTACTCATTCTTATGGTCGTAGTAGCACATTATATATGTTTAGTTGCTTAAGTTCTAATGGGTGTCAAATGCACACTCGTTCTTTTTATTAATGCCGAAAACAGTCCAAATGCACTCAAAATAGAAAAACTGTGTACTGTTAACACCCAACATGCTTTTAATTTTTTGAGTACACATTGTTATGGTCCCTGTAACACCTTGTACATGTTTTTTTGCTTAAGTTCCAATTGGTGTCAAATGCACAGTCGTTTGTTTTTTTATTAATGCCGAAAACAATCCAAATGCACTCAAAATAGAAAAACTGTATATTGTTGACACCCAATAAGCTTTTAATTTTTGGAGTACTGATTCTTGTGGTCCCTGTAGCACATTATATGCATTTATTTTATTAATTTCCAATTGGTGTCAAAGGAACACTCGTTTAATTATTTTATTAATGCCGAAAACAGTCCAATTGTACTCCAAATAGAAAAACTATGTACTTTTGACACCCAATAAACTTTTGATCTTTTCAATACTCATTCTTATGGTCCCAGTTGCGAATTATATGTGTTTATTTGCTTAAGTTCCAATTGGTGTCAAATGCACTCGTTTGTTTGTATTATTAATGCCGAAAACAGTCAAAATGCACTCCAAATAGAAAAACCATGTACTTTTGACTCCCAATAAGCTTTTAATCTTTCGAGTACTCATTCTTATGGTCCCAGTAGCACATTATATTTATTTATTTTCTTCAGTTCGAATAGGTGTCAAACACACTCGTTTGTATTTTTTATTAATGCTGAAAACAGTCAAAATGTAGTTGAAATAGAAAAACTGTGTACTGTTAACACCCAACAAGCTTTTAATTTTTTGAGTATTCATTCTTATGGTCCCTGTAGCACATTATATGGGTTTATTTTCTTAAGTTCCAATTGGTGTCAAATGCACACTCGTACGTTTTTTTATTATGCTGAAAACGGTCCAAATACAATCCAAATAGAAAAATTGTGTACTTTTGACACCCAATATGCTTTTGATCTTTTGACTACTCATTCTTATGGTCCTAGAAGCATCATATGTGTTTATTTGCTTAAGTTCCAATGGGTGTCAAACGTACACCCAGTAAGGATTTAAATTTTTGGGTACTATTGACACCAAATGCACTCAAACTATAAAAATTGTGTACTATTGACATCAAACGTACACCCAATAAGGTTTATTTGCTTAAGCATCATATTTGTTTTTAATGCCAAAAACAGTCCAAATGCACTCAAACTATAAAAATTATGTACTATTGACACCCAAGAATGATTTAAATTTTTATGTAGTTATTCATACGGTCCCTGTAGTGCATATATGTGTTTATTTTCATAAGTTCCAATTGGTGTCAAATGCACAGTTGTTTGGTTTTTTATTAAATGCCGAAAAAGTCAAATACACTCCAAATAGAAAAAATGTGTACTTTTGACACCCAATAAGCTTTTGATCTTTTGAGTACTCATTCTTATGGTTCTAGCTACAAACCAATCCCCTTTTCATTTAATCTTGTTAGTTGAGTCCAAATATGTTTTCTTTGAGTCTTTTGAGTCAAGTTTGAATTTATTTTCGTCAAAATCACTTCTTGGGTCTTACATTGAGTCTTTTTGATTGTTTGTTGCTGTTTTAAGGGTTTTAAGTCAGTTTTGGGTTTATAGAGTCTAAACTAGTATTTTTGAGTCTTGTTTGTGTTGATTAGCATCCCTAGTTAATCCCCGGCCTAGAACGATCCCTACTTGCATCATATACTACAATTGTCATAAATAGGGTTTAATTTGCGTGTTAAGTAATTTTCACATCAAATTTTGGCGCCGTTGCCGGGGATTAGCAAATTGCTAATCCCTTGTTTGTGTCGTGTGTTTTTGTTTAGTATTTTGATTTTGTTTGTTTTCTTTGTTTTCTTTGTTTCAGGTACTCAGTTTATGACTCGTAGTTCTCAACCTATTAGTGCAAACATCTTGGATTTTGACGACGATTTTGAAAGAACGTTGAGAAGAAAGAGGAAGCAACCAGAACCAAACCCACCTAGTTCAAGTTCAGAGGCCGAATCTAAATTTGAAGAAGAGGAAGAAGAAGAACAAGCCATGGCAGCGAACAATCGTACAATCAAAGAACTTTCAGCCTCGGGGTTGGCCAATGCCGCACCCCTTTGCATTCAATACCCCGTGGCTGCCCAAGGAAAGACCGATGAGCTCGAATTGAAGTCAAGCTTGTTGCATCACATTCCCAAATACCATGGGCTATCCATGGAAGATCCAAACAAGCATCTTAAGGAGTTTGAAGTGGTATGTTCGAGTATGACACCCATTAATGTTGATGGGAGCATTCTGAAGATGAAAGCCTTTCCATTCTCTCTTTTGGACAAGGCTAAAGATTGGCTATACGAATTGGCACCCGGAACTGTCACTTCTTGGGAAAGCATGAAGCGAGCATTCTTGGAGAAGTTCTTCCCAACTTCAAGGGTAATCCTTTTGAGGAGGAAAATCAGTGGCATCCAACAAAACCAAGGAGAATCCTTTCCGGCGTATTATGAGCATTTCAAGGCCCTAGTTGCATCTTGTCCACAACACCAAATGAAGGAAGTGCTTCTAATTCAATACTTTTACGAGGGACTCCTTCCAATTGAAAGACAAATGCTAGATGCCTCGGCAGGGGGGTGCTTTGGTTGACAAAACACCATTGGCTGCCAAGATCTTAATTGCGAACCGAGCCTTGAATGCACAACAATACGAGGGAGTTAGACAAAGAGACTCCCCACGGCAGCAAGTGAATGAGGTAAGTTTCGTTTCTGATTTGCAATCTCAAATAACTAACCTTACTATTATGATGTCACAGTTTATGGAAGGATGCAAAATGCAAGGAATTACACCAAGTGTGTGTGGCGTGTGCTCTATGCAAGGGCATCCTAATGATCAATGTCCACAACTGATAGAGAATGGAGGATGGGAGAGTGCCAATGCCATGGGTTTTCAAGGCCAAAATCAGCAAAGGAATGATCCATACTCAAATACATACAATCCGGGATGGAAAGATCACCCGAACTTCAAATGGAGGGAGCCTCAACAACCTCAACAAGGAGGATTTCGCCAACCACCCTCGGGGATATATCAAAAGCCATTCGCACCATCTCAATCTCAATCTCAAATTGTTCAATCAAATTCAAGTTCTTTAAGTGATAATGATCAAATTATTCAATTACTAACTTCTGTTTCGCAGGAATTACAAAATCAAAATAATAGAATTGCGAATCAAGACAAAAAGGTCAATGAATTGGAGAAACAAATGGGGCAGATTTCAGAGTTCCTAGGGCAGTTTAGAGAACAAGGCAAACTTCCTAGTTCAACCGTCGTGAATCCCAAAGGAGGCTTTGAAACCGCTAAGGCCATTACGTTAAGAAGTGGCAAAGAAGTTGGAACCAAACCACAACCATCCAAATCTGCCCAAAAGGAAGACGAAAAGATGTTGCTCGAGGAAGAGGAAGGAAACAAAGCCACGGCAAGGGATGCACAACCCTTGCCGCTGCCCCCTACACCACCTAGGCTGTCCCAAACCACCAAGGTAAGTCTAAATTCGAATTTTTCTTGTTCTATTCCACTAAATGTGCCCTTTCCTAGCAGATTTATGCAATCAAAGAACGAAGAGGAGGAAAAAGACGTTCTAGAGACGTTTAGGAAGGTGCATGTCAATATCCCGCTCCTTGATGCAATTAAGCAAATTCCAAAGTATGCCAAGTTTTTGAAGAAGCTTTGTACAACAAGGAAACGGATTCGGGAGAAAGAAGTGGTCCAGGTAAGTGAGAATGTTTCTGCGATCTTACAAAGAAAACTACCACCTAAATGCAAAGATCCGGGTAGTTTTACGATTCCTTGTGTTATTGGAAATACTAAGTTTGAACATGCTATGCTAGATTTAGGTGCATCAATTAATGTCATGCCATATTCTGTTTATGCATCTATGAATCTAGGAAAGCTTAAAAACGATGGTGTTATTATTCAATTGGCCGATCGATCTAATGCATATCCAAAATGAGTTTTGGAGGATGTTTTGGTGCAGGTAGACCATTTGATTTTTCCTGCAGATTTTTATGTGCTTGACATGGAGGAAACCGCCCACTCTCCATCACCCCCACTCTTACTTGGACGACCTTTCATGAAAACAGCCAACACCAAGATTGATGTGGCTAAGGGAGCAGTAACGATGCAGTTTAGTGGTGATATGATTAATTTTAAAATTTCTGAATCAGTTGAGCATATTAATGATGTTCGTTCTTGTTGTGCTATTAATGTAATTAAAGATATAAGGCAGGAATGTTCATCATGAATCAAGAAGAATGGATTTCGAACCACCAAAGAAGAAGGAATTGGAGTAGGAAATTCGGCCACACCCCTCAAAAAGCCCAATCTGGCCGAGAGCAACCATTGTGCAATTCTTGACAAATCTGCCACTTCAATGCAGTACATGGGTAAGTCTCCAATCCCAATTTCAATTCCCATTTCATCTAATAGGTTGTTACCTTACTTGGTGCAGGGACCTAATCGAACCCAAGATGGTGGGAGGGTTCACATTGACTTAAGGAAGCAAAACACCAAAAACAGGAAGGATCACTATCCCCTTCCATTCAAGGATTCAATGAATAGACATTTCAAGGAGCATGTCGTGGAGAATATACCACTCCATGCCGTGTGCTCCAATCAAGCTTAAATGGAGGTATCGTTCGGCTGGAAGACGTTAAAGCAAGCGCTTCTTGGGAGGCAACCCATGCGTACGAATAAAGAAGACCTCGGAAGCTCCGGCACTATAACCAGGTGTTTGCGTTCCTTAACTCTATTCTTTATTTATTTTACTTTGCAAGTTGTGTCTTATTTGTTAGTTGTTTGTTTGCTTGCTTGCTTGTGAGTCTATGTTTGAAACATTGAGGACAATGTTTGATTTAAGTGTGGGGGGGGGGGGGGGGGGGGGGGGTAACCAAAGTGTTTTTCATGCAAAATTCGTGGGATTTTATCACCTATCACTTCTAATGTTGTTTTCACTGTTTTTAAGTGTTTTTAGATTGTTTTGAAGTGTTTTTATGTGTCCTTTAAGAAAAATCCGAAAATTTCTGAAAAAAATTGAAAAATGTGTTGAAAAACCCAAAAGAATCGTTTTAGAGTCGTTTTTGTTTGATTGTTTGTGTCTTAGGGCACCTTCCAACACAATGATGAGGATTCGGTTTTTAATTGCATAACTGTTAAAGAAAGTTACAAACATGGATGGAAGTTTGATATGCCTTTGGTTTATGCTTAGTTGTAGTTGTAACTTACGAATTCATGTTTAATCACAAAAAAAAAAAATCAGTTTTTGTAACATGCTTGAAGGAAGGAACTCAAATTAACGCTACAACCCTGAGAGACTTGAGCCTATGCTTTCTTTGGAGAGTTAAAAATCTGTGCATTTGTTGTTTTCTAAAGTCGTTGCATGATCCCATTATTCTTTGCTTGGTTGCTACTTAGAAGGCGTTTCATCACTATAGTTCCAAATACTAGAACTCATACCCGTTTCATTCAAAGCATAAAATTGATTAGCATAACACATAAATAAGATAAAGTTGTTTAGTTAAGCTAGAGCCAAAAAGCCTTACCCTTCGCATTATGTTTTGTAGGTTTAACCCCTTTGAGCCTAGTTTTAGCCTATGTTCTTTGTTAACCCACATCATCCCCACCAAGCCTAGAATAGGACCATCCATACCCTTGTTCTTGAAGCATAACTTAGAAGGAAATTCCTTTTGATCACCATATTGCAGAAAACGAGTGTGGGGGAAGGATTTTGTATAAGAGATGTGCAAAGAAAAGAAAATTATGCACGGGTAGAGAGAAAGAAAAAAGAGAAAAAAGAGAAAAAAGAGAAAAAAGAGAAAAAATTCGTGAAAAACAGAAAAAGAAAAGAAAAGCGTGAAGAAAAGAAAAAAAAAAAAAAGAGAAGAGAAAATGAGCTCTAAGTGTTGGTTGTTGAAGAAAGGGTCCAAAAGTTTGAATTCGGCCCTAAATGTGCATGAATCTTCCCCTTGTGTTTAAAGTTGATTTTTGCATTCAAAAGTGAATTCTAAGTGTCAATTTCATTGCTTTATTTACTATCGCTTTAAGAACTTTTGTTTAACCTTACCTTTCTTTGTTTGCCAATACCCTTAGCCCCGTTACAACCCGTTAACTTCAATCTTGGGTGTTGTGTGTTTCAATATGTGGAGTTTGGGATTGGTATGAGCATATGGTGTCCCTGGTTCTCGCGTCTAAGTAGTGGAATTTCCATTCATGAGATCATATCTATACACATGCATTAAACATTTCAGAAAGTGCCTTCTTTGTTATAAACATATGTGAGTGTTAGTCTACATGTTTACATCAATCTTCTCACATATAACTAGTCTAGGGTGTGTAGTCAGAAAATCTGAGTGAAAATAAGAGTGTAAACCGTGAGGAGTTGAGCAAATTCTCTAAGGCATGTTACTACATTCACAACATTGTTTTAATTGATTAAATACGAACTAGTAAGTGGCGACTGTGATTAAGTATGTGCTCGAGAGTAAGGATAACTAAAATATATAGGAGTGATGATCTTTGATATGTTATGTACCATTGGAAATCCCTGAGGCGAACGTTGGAAGGTTTAGATTGTGTTTTGTTTACTTTTGTTTGTCTTGTTTATTTCGTTTTGCTCGAGGACTAGCAAAAGCTAAGTGTGGGGGAATTTGATAGGAGCATATTTATGCGACTTAGTTAAGCTTGTTTTCTTGCGTTTACTTAGCTTAATTATGTTAATTATAGTGTTTAAAGCCATTTTCGTGCAATTTCAGGGCCTAATGATAAAGTATGCAAAAAGAAGCATTTTGGAGCATTCTAGAGCTATTTTGGGCCATGATGGATAGCTTATGATTCAAGCAAGAAGGATGGACAAATTTGAAGATTTAAAGGTTAGGAATCTACTAGGAAGAAGGAAGAAACAAGTTCAAGTTCTAGAAGATAAGAGAAGAGCAAGAAATAAGGAGCATTATCTAGAAGCATTATCCATAACTTTATCTTATCTTGCCTTATCCTTACCTTATCTTATCCACCTTATTTTCAGCCAAAAAGGGGGGGGGGGGTTCTTATCAGATTTTATCACCTAAAATTGGGGGTTCTAGAAGCCTAAAACCATGCAACAAAGTCCTTAATCTTCTCCTACAAAGGTGGCGCCTAAAACCTCATCTAGAAGCCCTATCCCTTGTCCTTGTTCCTGCTGTATGTAACCTCTTCTAGATGCCCTATTTTCTGCTGGAATTACATATCCTTTTCCCCTTTGGATTGTGATTGAAGCTAGCCTAATTTCTGAGGGATTTGGAGTCCTAATTCTACACCTATTCTCATTCATATTCTAGCCATGCCGTGGCCTTTCATTCAGCCCCTATAAATACCAAAGTCGCACCCCTCTTTCATTCACCACCTTCTCACCACTCACCTCTCCATTCGACACACATCTTTCACAACCAGATTCATACACTCATAGCCCTTCATTGTGCACAATTGCAAGGAGAAGAAGGACCTAGTGCCGTGGCTGCATCCATACTTCTAGGTGTTTTCTATCCTTATACTTCAATGTTTAAATCAAGTTATTTTCGTGTAATTGCAAACATGAGAGGCTAAACTCGTTTTAGCTAGGGGCGATTTCAAAGCCATTATTATATATGTGACATGAATTGATTATCCAGTTATTATTTCATAAGTTATGAATGTAATTTGCTTAACTGTTTGATTCAAAACTTATTCTTGTATGTGGGTTAAGGTGGCCAACTTAGTTTGCATGCATGGATTTGATGCTAGAATATAAGGGAATTGCATATAATGAACTTGTATTCATGAGTAGTAAAGGTTGCTAGTCACAATCATGTTAAGTTAAATTCTGGGCAAACATATATGCTGTCATGTTTTCCTCGTCGATGCTTATGGTTTTCAACGAACTTAATGACTTTTGAGTGTGCTGTCATCAATAAGGATAATTTGGTTGGATGCGTATTCCGTCTAATTCAATGAACATAGGAAAATCTGAAGGTTAATTAGTGCAATTCACGGTTAATCTGGGGCGTTGTCATTCATAATTTAGAAAGATAATAACTGGAAATTGGTTTGTGTTGCATATGTATCATGTGTGGAGAAGGGTCCTCTAGCTAGTCCGTCATCCATCCAAAACACCCAAATTCGTATTCAATCTGTTTTGCTTTTAGAATCTGTTTGTTTTAATTTAATTTCGACCAAACCAATCCCCTTTTCATTTAATCTTGTTAGTTGAGTCCAAATCTGTTTTCTTTGAGTCTTTTGAGTCAAGTTTGAATTTATTTTCGTCAAAATCACTTCTTGGGTCTTACATTGAGTCTTTTTGATTGTTTGTTGTTGTTTTAAGGGTTTTAAGTCAGTTTTGAGTTTATAAAGTCTAAACTAGTATTTTTGAGTCTTGTTTGTGTTGATTAGCATCCCTAGTTAATCCCCGGCCTAGAACGATCCCTACTTGCATCATATACTACAATTGTCATAAATAGGGTTTAATTTGCATGTTAAGTAATTTTCACATCAAAGTTCCGATTTAGTGTAAAAGGAACACTCGTTCATTTTTTTATTAATGCCGAAAACAGTCCAAATGCACTCCAAATAAAAAAAAAACTATGTACTTTTAACACCCAATAAGCTTTTAATCTTTTGAGTACTCATTATTTGCTACAAGTAGCACATTATATGTTTTTACTTGCATAACATCTAATTGGTGTCAAACGCACGCTCGTTTGTTATTATTATTAATGTTGAAAACAGTCAAAATCCACTCGAAATAGAAAAATTGTGCATTGTTGACGCCCAATAAGCTTTTAAATTTGTGACTATAAATTCTTATGGTCATTGTAATGCATTATATGTGTCTATTTGCTTAAGTTCTAACTGCTGTCAAGTGCACACACCTTGTTTTTTTTATTTACGTCGAAAACAGTCCAAATGCACTCCAAACAGAAAAACTGTTTATTTTTTACACCCAATAAGCTTTTGATCTTTTAAGTACTCATTCTTATCATCTCTGTAGTGCAATATATGTGTTTTTTTGCTTAAGTTCCAATCAGTGTCAAATGCACACTTGTTTGTTTTTTTATTAACGTCGAAAACAGTCCAAATGCAATGCAAAAAGAAAAACTGTGTACTTTTGACACCCGATAAGCTTTTGATCTTTTGACTACTCATTCTTATGATCCTAGTAAAGCATCATATGTATTTATTTGCTTAAGTTCCAATCAGTGTCAAACGCACGTTTGTTTGTTTTTTGGTTTAGGCCGAAAACAATCCAAATGCACCCCGAATAGAGAAACTGTGCAGTTTTGACACCCAAAAAGCTTTTGACCTTTTGACAACTCGTTCCTATCGTCCTAGTAGTGCATTACATGTGTTTATTTTCTTATGTTCCAATCAATGACAAACGGTTGCCAGTTTGTTTTTTTATTAATGGTGAAAACAGTCCAAATGCAATCCAAAAAGAAAAATATGTACTTTTGACACCCAATTAGTTTTTGAACATTTGACTACTCATGCATATGGTCCTAGTAATGCATTATATGCATTTCTTTGCTCAAGTTTCAATCGATGTCAAATGCACGCTCGTTTGTTCTTTTTATTAATGCAAAAAACGATCCGATCCCGAACCATTTGGTACGGGAATCAGTTTCACATTTTCCTTTGTTCATGAATCCCAAATCGAAATAATATATGTATATATATACACACACAAATATACAGGCCATTTATGCAAAGAGATCCCCATTTTTTAAAAAAAATGAGGATTAGGTTTGGGGCCTACTACACATCGAACAAAGCCGTTCCTCTAGCCAATAGCCATCTTTCTTCACTAACTTTTTCTTTTTTTATTCTTTCTTTATCCACCATCTTCACTAACCATTCCATTCCTTTTCTTTTTTTTATTTCTTGCTGGCATCATCGTCTTCGCACTCCCACAGACAACGAGCATCTCTCTCTCCCTCCACCGACTCCCTCGAATACAGAAGCAAGCTCAAGGCCTCCAAATCCTTTATCAATATTCAAAAGCAGCCAAACCCGCAACCTGCTCTTCCCAAAACACCACACCCATCGCAACTTTCCTCTGAGGAACCCAATCGTTCTTCCAGGACTTCAGATCCAAAAAACTTCACGAATTTTGGACTCGGAAACAGCCACACATCGATGTCTTGGCATCAGAATTCTATAAAGCAGCGCCATCGCTGCAAAGCAGAGTAGCCCTCCAATGGCAATTTCATTCGGCAAAAACATGGAAAAGCTCACACATCGACGAGGATGGGTACCTTATTATGTTCGATGCACGTCACAAAGCTCACCGACTCCTAAAGGCAGCAAAGACAAACCTAAGAATGAGAGGGATGGAGAAGGGGGTGGGGAGGTTGACGAATCTGGGACGAGGTATGGCCGTGCAGGGTGGCAGGGGAGTGAGAGGTTAATGAATCACGAACCATACCGAAATTTCAAAAAAAATCGGGAATCCTAAAATTCGAGAATACCAAAATTTAGGTTTGGTTTTGGTTTCTGAAACCCTATCCCGAAAAGGATCGGTTCAGGATTTGGGATCTCATTTTTGGTTCGCGATCCCATACTGAACCAGCCCTAGTTTCAAGCATTAATAAATAAAAAACAAACGAGCGTGCATTTGACACTATTTGGAACTTAAGCAAATAAACACATATAATCAGCTACTACGAGCATAAGAATGAGTACTCAAAAGATCAAAAGCTTATTGGGTGTCAAAAGTACAACAGTTTTTCTATTTTGAGTACATTGGGACTATTTTCGGCATTAATAAAAACAAACAAGCTTGTGTTTCACACCCATAAGAACTTAAGCAAATAAATAGATATAATGTGCTACTAGGACTATCAAAATGAGTAGTCAAAAAATCAAAAGCTTATTCGGTGTCAAAAGTACATAGTTTTTCTATTTTGAGCGCATTTGGACCATTTTCGGCACTAGTACAAATACAAACGAGCGTGCATTTGACTCAAATTGGAACTTAAGAAAATAAACAATATAATCAGCTACTAGGACCATAAGAATGAGTACTCAAAAGAGCAAAAGTTTATTGGGTGTCAAAAGTGCACAGTTTTTCTATTTTGAGTGCATTTGTACTAGTTTCGGCATTAAAAAAAACGAACATGGATGCGTTTGACACCGATTGGAACTTAAGCAAATAAAAATATACAATGCGATACTAGGACCATAAGAATTATCAATAGATCAAAACTTTATTAGGTGTCAAAAGTACACAGTTTTTTTTTTTTAGTGCATTAGGACTGTTTTTGGCATTAATAAAAACAAACGAGCGTGCGTTTGACACCCATTGGAACTTAAGCAAATAAAGACATATAATTAGGGGTGGGCACGGGCTGGGCCGGGCCCAAATTTGGAGGGACTGGACCGGACCCACTTAAAAAGGAAATGGGACAGGCCAGGCCAGGTTATGCAAATCTGATCACTGGAACCGGACCTAACCCGGCCCGTTTCAAACTGGACGGTTCAAGATGGGTCTATGGGTCCACCGGTTCTCTTACTCCACCATGGTTTTGATCGCCTCCCGGACTCGCTCATCCTCCAGATCTTCGACTCGGACCGTTGTGGTTCGCCTCTTGCTCTACCACGGTCACAATCTCCAGCTTCATTTGCTTCACCATTGAAAGCACCTTCTCAATCGCCCCGGGTCGGGTCTCGTAGAAGTGCATCTGCAACATATCGAAGAATGAGTGGTCGATCTGCAACATATCAGAGAATGAGTGGTCGATCGACGAAGAAGATAATGACTTTACGCATGGCACGTGCTTGTGAACCTACCAAGTAGTCGATCTGGGTCACTAGAGCTTTGGTGAGGTTGAAGTTGTTCTGCTGGATGGCTTCCATGCAGGCCATGATTTACGAGCCTGGGCTCGAGATTGAGGTTTAAGATGGGAGCCTGGCACGCGATTAAGGTCTAAGATGAGAGAGGAAAGGAAAATGAGGAAAGATCAAAGGAGGAGACTCGGAGTGGTGTCGGAGACTTAGAGTCTCGGAGTAGAGAGAGGGTGAGGGGAGAGTTGAGTCTTGAGTGAATGGGTATGGGCCTGAGAATAAGAGAGAGAGGCACGAAAGGGTGATGGAATTAGAGGGTAGGATTTAAACAGTCCGGGCCGGGGGCCAGTTTTTTACAATTTTTAGAACTGGCCCGCCCCATTATTTACAAGGAACTGGCCCGCCCCGCCCAGTTTTGTATTTATAATTTTTTGACCCACCCATTACCCACCCCGAACCGCATGGAACTGCCCCGACCCGAGGGCATATGACCCGTTTGCCCACCCATTACATATAATGGGCTACTACGACCATAAGAATCAGTACTCAAAATATCAAAACCTTATTGGGTGTCAAAAGTACACAATTTTTGTTTTTTGTTTTTTTTGAGTGCATTTTGGACTTTTTCAGCTCTAAAAAAACAAACGAGAGTGCGTTTGACACCCATTGGAACTTAAGCAAAAAACACATATAATGTGCTACAACGATCATAAGAATGAGTACTCAAAAGATCAAAAGCTTATTGGGTGTCAAAACTATCGAGTTTTTTCTATTTAGAGTGGATTTGGACAAGTTTCGGCATCCAAAAAAAACAAAAACAAAAGAGCATGTGTTTGAATCCGATTGGAACTTAAGCAAATAAACACATATAATGTGCTACTAGAACCATAAGAATGATTACTCAAATAATTAAAAGCTTATTGGGTGTCAAAAGTACACAATTTTTTTTATTTTAAGTGCATTTGGACAGTTTTCGGCACTAATAAAAAAATAAACGAGCTTGGGTTTGACACCCATTTGAATTTAAGCAAATAAACACATATAATGGGCTACTAGGACCATAAGAATGGGTAGTCAAAAGATCAAAAGCTTATTGGGTGTCGCAACTACACGGTTTTTCTATTTGGAGTGCATTTGGACTGTTTTCAGCACTATTAAAAAAACAAACTAGCGTGCGTTCAACACCGATTGAAACTTAAGCAAATAAACACATATAATGCACTACTAGGTCCATAAAAATGAGTTGTCAAAAGGTCAAAAGCTTATTGGGTGTCAAAAGTACACAGTTTTTCTACTTTGAGTGCATTTGGACTGTTTTCGGTATTAATAAAAACAAAAGAGCTTGCATTTGACACCCATTAGAACTTAAACAAATAAACACATATAATGCCCTACTAGGACCATAAGAATGAGTAGTCAAAAGATCAAAAGCTTATTCGGTGGCAAAAGTACACAATTTTTTTATTTTGATCGCATTTGGACTTCTTTCGGGACTAATAAAAAACAAACGAGCGTGCATGCGTTTGACACCAATTGGAACTTAAGCAAATAAACACATATAATCAACTACTATGACTATAAGAATGAGTACTCAAAAGATCAAAAGCTTATTGGGTGTCAAAAGTATACTATTTTTCTATTTTGAGTGCATTTAGACTAGTTTCGGCATTAATAAAAATAAAAAAAAATAAAATAAAATAAAACAAGCATGCATGCGTGCATTTGACACCGATTGGAACTTAAGCAAATAAATACATATATTGCACTATTGGGATCATAAGAATGAGTACTCAAAAGATTAAAAGCTTATTGGGTGTCAAAAGCACACAGTTTTTCTATTTGGAGTGCATTTGGATTGTTTTCGACATTATTAAAAAAATAAATGAGCATGCGTTTGACACCGATTGGAACTTAAGCAAATAAACAGATATAATGCGCTACTTGGACCATAAGAATGAGTACGCAAAATGTCAAAAGCTTATTGGACGTCAAAAGTACATAGTTTTTCTTTTTTGAGTTCATTTGAACTGTTTTCGGCATTAATAAAAACAATCGAGCATGTGTTTGACACACACTGGAACTTAAGCAAATAAACACATGTAATGCGCTACTAGGACCATAAGAATGGGTATTCAAAATATCAAAATCTTATTGGTTGTCAAAACTACAAAGTTTTTTCTTTTTGGAGTGCATTTGGACTGGTTTCGGCATTAACAAAAAAACAAACAAGTATGTGTTTGACACCGATTGGAAGCAAATAAACACATGTAATGCGCGCTACTTAGACCATAATAATGAGTACTCAAAAGACCAAAAGTTAGGAAAAGAGATGTAGTGGATTTCGTGGCAAAATATCTTACTTGTCAACAAGTAAAAGCTGAACATCTCAAACCCTCAAGTTCACTACAATCATCACTGGTAGCAGAATGGAAATAGATCACATCACTATGGATTTTGTTACAATATCCCCAAAACAACGAGATGCAGTATGGGTTTTTGTGGATCGTTTAACCAAATTGGGACATTTTTTACCAATTAAAACCACATACTCCACTGAAATACTTGGAAAGCTTTATGTTAGAGGAATAGTTAAATTGCACGAAATTCCTACTTCGATTGAGTCTGACTCGAGATTCTAAATTTACTTTAAATTTTTTGTGAAGTTTACAAAAAGCATTGGGTATGGAACTTAATATCAATAGTTATTTTCATCCCAAACTAATACACAATCAGAACGGTCCATTCAAATCTTGGAGGGCATGTTGAGAGCCTGTATTATGGATTTTGGTGGAAGTTGGAAGATCATTTGTCACTAGCAGAGTTTGCTTACAATAATAGTTATCAATCAAGCATACAGATGACACCATATGAAGCATTGTATGGAAGACCTTGTCGATCGCCTATATGTTGGACAAAAGTAGGAGAGATTGTGCTTCTAGGACCTAATTTGGTACAAGAGATGACTGAAAAGATTATGATCATCAAACAGCGGGTCGTAACGGCTCAAAGTCGACAAGCTATGCCGATCGAATGATGAAACCACTGAAATTTAATGTGGCTGATAATGTGTTTTTTAAGTATCACCTCGAAGAGGCTCGAAGAGGAATTATAAGGTTTGGAAAATCGAGAAGTTATCACCAAGGTTTATTGGATCGTTTGAAATTCTACAAAGAATAGGTAAAGTGGCTCTTCAACTTTCTGGCATACATAATGTTGCTCATGTTTTTATGCTTCGAACGTATGAACGGGATCCACAACATTTAATTGACTGGGGACAACTTAATAGAAATGAACAATTATCCTTTGAGAATAGTCCGATTTAAATACTGGATTACAAAGAGCAAGTAGTACACACTAAGACAATTCCGTTAGTAAAAATTTTGTTGTTACACAGAGAAACAAAGGAAGCAACATGGGAATTAGATACCGAGATGCGTATGAAGTACTCAGATGTAACGACCCGTTCCTAATTTTCCTATGTAAATTCTCCTCAATTATGTGAAATGACTATTATGCCCTTATCGGCAAGTGACGTGGATGCGTTTATATCATTTTACTTCGTTCTCACTTTCGTATTTAAATTACACACGTTGTTACGGGTACACATGCATTTTTTTAACAATGTGAAATCACTGTTTCGGATAGATATTGATTTCACTTTTCAGTAGAAAATCTAAAACCCTATCCCTAGTTTCTTTAAAACCTACCTTGCACCCTTCCCCATTTCTTCACTTACACACCAATCCCATTCCTTTCCCATTTTGCAGCACCCAATCAGAAAATCCTAAAAGATCTCATTTCTCTCTCTTCCTTCTCTCTCTCTCTCTCTCTCTCTCTCTCTCTCTCTCTCTCTCTCTCTCTCTCTCTCTCTCTCTCTCTATCCCGTATACTCTCTTTCTCTACAACCTCCATAAACGACCACCAAACCTCACAGATCGAACCCAAAAACTACACTATTGTACTCCCCTCATCCTCACGAACACAACCATGTTCTTGAAACCCAGAATGGACGAGTTTTCAACGTCGAACTCGTGAGGTCTGAACTCAGTGAGTTTGAGTTCATCGATTTTTAGGCCGAGTTAAGGAGTTTTGAAGGTCGAGGAAGCCTTCCCACAACTCCTCGAGGCCTCTAGGACATTTTTCAGGAAGCTTTGACGTGAAACGACTGAGTTTCGACGAGTTCACTTTTGGCCGGAACTTTCGAGGCAGTTTCTGGCCACCTTCGTCCACTTTTTGGACCCCAAACAGGTATAACGCGATTCTACTCTTCATGAGCTTCAAATCCATATAAAGTACGTCAAAAATGGTTGAGAAATGAATGAGAATGATGAATTTGAAAATTTTCCAGAAAACCGGCGAAAATCTAGTTGCAGACGGCGGCAGACGGCGGCGACGGCGAGGCTCGCCGAAGAAGGTGACAGAATATTCCTAACGACGTCAGATAATGCCGTTAAACTCTGTTGGCTTTTAACGGAATATTCCTAACTGCCGTTAGGCCTCAGTTAGGGTTTGGGCGCGCGTGGGGGCGTGTCTGGCAGTGCACTTGTCGGTGTGTGGGGGCGCGTGCAGTGTCAAAAAATTTGGGGATGTTCGTGACGTCGAGTAAATCGATTTCATGTATTTAAACTCTAGGTTTGAGCAAACTATGGGGGTTTTGTTTGGGTTTCCGTATATGTGCTTTAATTAATTATATTTTAGTTATTTCACATATAGGGGAAATGTATCCCGAGGACATACGAGGCCAGGCTAGGCTCGGGGGCTACGACCCAGTGACGTACTTGTGAGTGGGCAGTTTATTTTTATACCTATATGTAATTATAGTTTCCATGAATGCGTATTTACTTCATTTTACGCTTATATTGGCAAGTATCTTTATTGTGGTATTAAATGTGATAAATGCTGCTATATGGTTGGGATATTACTGTCATGACATTCATACATATTTGTACATGCTCATCTTGCTGTACCCCGGTCTTAGTACTCCGCCCAGGGCCTGGGCCAGTCCTTCACGTGTATGTTCACATCCGCACCATTCGCTCGCCTTGGATCCAAGTTAGGTGCCAGTCATGTCGGGTAGATTGCATTAGGCAATCCGACTTGTATGTGACCGTGCTTCTACACCAGTCTTCGAGTGATCGTAGTACTAGAGCGTATTGATTACACCCAGTCTTGTCGGGTAGAGTTGCCTTAGGCAATTCTGACTCGTGTGTTAGCCTAGATGATGAGCAAACTGTTTATAAATGATTATCACATAATTATATTAATGTGGCATTTGGCATATCACATTATGGCATATTGCAGGTTATATTGTTGTTATACATAATTGCTTACATACTTATTTAGTGCGTTTTGAGGAAACTATACTTGTTTTACGGCGAGGGGTTAGTACTTTCGAAAATAAAGGTTTTTCTTATAAACATTGTTTTGCTGACCCACTCAACTTTGTTTTTCGCCCCTCCAAGACCTAGATAGATGTACTCTTTGTGGCACTCGAGGAATTTCGACAGTTCTGACATTCTCCTCTGCATTAGACGTACGAACTTATCACTATTATGTAATAAGTGTACTTTAGTACTTTGACTACTCTATTTTAGTCTTACTGTCTTTAAGCTCTGAATATTTATGAGTGGGTTATCCCCACGATTGTGCACTCACTATTTAGTATAATAGTTCTATTTAGTTTTAGTTTTAAATTTACTCACTTTTTACATCACATATCCTTATGGTTACGTCACCCCTCGGTGATGGCCAGCATGCTTCGACCTTCCCAGGTCGGGGTGTGTCATTAGAACTTTTCTCTGATTCTGATAAGTTTAAATTTCAATGACGGAATTTTTGTTTTAGGAGAGTAAAGTGTGAAGACCCCTCATTTAAATTACTGTTAAATAGTATGATTATTTTTTTTTATCTTAATATTACATAAATACTTTTTTTGTCCTCATATAAATATTGTGTATCAAAAGTGAGGGTAAAATAGTAAAAATGGGGATATGATTGTCATTTTGTCAAAAAAAGAGGGTAAAATAGGAAAAATAGGGATATGATTGTTATTTTGTCAAAATGTACAAAATTACTATTTTGCCCCCCTCGTGTCAATATTGTGAATTCAAAAGTGAGGGCAAAATTGAAAAAAGTAGGGATAGAATAGATTAACCAGGCTTTAATTTAATTTACCGTACAATCTGTTTATGTAAGCATTGAGTTTTTATTAGATTATTAATAGGGTAAATTACATAGTAGTGATAGGAGCATATTTATATTACTTAGCTAGCTTGTTTTCTTGCATTTACTTAGCTTAATTATGTTAATTGTAGAGTTTTAAGCCATTTTCGTGCAATTTCAGGGCTTAATTACAAAGTGTGCAAAAAGAGCCAATTTGGAGTGTTTTGGAGCTATTTTGGGCCAAGGATGGATAGCTTATGATCCAAGCAAGAAGGATGGACGAATTTAGAGATTTAAAGACAAGGAATCAGCTAGGAAGAAGGAAGAAACAAGTTCAAGTTCTAGAAGATAAGAGAAGAGCAAGAAATAAGGAACATTATCTAGAAGAATTATCCATATCCTTATCTTATCTTATCCAAACAACCTTATCTTATCCTCACCTTATCCAAATCCTATCCTACCTTGTTTTCAGCCAAAAATAGGGACTCCTAATTGTATTTAGACATCTAGAACCTGTTTCTAGAAACCTAATCCTTTCCTAGACTTATGTTGCAACCCCTATTCTAGAACCCTACATTTCAGGCGCCTAGAACCTTTCTAGAAGGCCTATCTGCCGCACCTTTCTATCTTAATTCCCTTTGGTTTCTGATTATTTTAAACCATTCCACTTGGGTTTTGGTTGGACAATCCTTTTCCCACCATAATTTGCATCAAACAAATCCCTTTCCTTTGCAAAGTAGTGCTAGCAATCAGCCCTATATATATCTGCCGCACCCCTCATTCAAAACACCACCTCTCACCACAATTCACCTCTCATTCGACACATTCCCTCAGATACACATTCATACACCCATCCAAAGCTCTTGTGCCGCAATTGCAAGGAGGAAGGAAGGACTTAGTACCGTGGCTGCCCATTGTTCTAGGTGTTGTCTTTCTTTTATCTCAATGTTTTATTCAAGTTATTTTTGTGTAGTTGCAAACATGAGAGGCTAAATTTCTTATTAGTTGGGGGTGAATTTGAAGCCATGATTATATGCTATATATGAATTGATTACATCCAATTATTGTTTCTTAAGACTTGAATGTGATTTGCTTATCTAAGTTATTAAAACTTGTTTGTGTGTGTTAATTGGGAGTCGACACTTAATTTGCATGCATTAACTTGAAGCTAGAATATAAGGGAGTTTCACCTAATCGTTATGAACTTATATTCACAAGTAGTAAAGGTTGCTAGTCACAATCATGTTAAGTAAGTCCTAGGCAAGAGTTTCATGCATTCATAGTTATAATTGCCTTGTCAACACTTATGATTTTCAAAGAACGTAATGACCTTTGATATGTTTTCTATCATGCAATCATAGTTAGGAACTTGATAAGGATAATTTGGTTGTAATGCATGTTTCATTCAATTTAATGAGAAAAGGAAAATCTGATGGTTAATTTATGCTTACATGGTTAACTTGGAGTGTTGTCATTCATAGTCTAAAGGAATAATAATTGGAAATTGGTTCATGTGCATATATCATGTGTGGAGAAGGATCCTCTAACTAAACTCATCATCCATTCAATTCATCAAAATCGTTTTTCTTAAGTGTTTTAAACAAAGTTTCTGTTTTAAAAGTTTAAATTCGTCCAAAACAATCCCCTTTTCATCTAATCTTGTTATTTGAGTCAAAACCTGTTTTCTTTTAGTCTTTTGAGTCAAGTTTTACCTTATTTTCGTCAAAATCACTTCTTGGGTCTTAAAGTGAGTCTTTTTGGTTGTTTTAAGTTGTTTTGAGTCTTTTAAACCTGTTTTGAGTCCCTTGAGTCTATTTAAACGTTTTTAAGTTTGTTTTTGTGTTTTTAAGTCTAAATTGTGTTGATTAGCATCCCTAGTTAATCCCCGGCCTAGAACGATCCCTATTTACATCTATACTACAATTATCATCAATAGGGTTTAATTTGTGTGCTTAAGTTATTTTCACATCAAGTAGCCCCTCAAGTTTAAGGTCTATTACAATCTCATACAACATCTTTAAAACATTTCACTTTCATACTTTACGTACTATTTTATTTCAAAATAATACCTCCGTTACATTTTCCATCAATTGATCCGTTAAGCGCTGACGTGGCTGCCACATTTGTGCCACGTGGCTGCCAAATATGTGCCATGTGGCAAAAATAATAAATTTTTTTTTTAAAAAAAAAACCTAAATCTTCTAAATTAAAAAAAAAAAAAAAAAAAAAGAGTTGAAACCTTATCCCATTCTTCCTCCTCTCTTCTCCTCCCCTTCCTCTCTTCTCCCCCATCTTCATCTTCTTCTTCTTCTTCTTCTTCTTCTTCCCTGCAACCCAGAAAAAAAAAAAAAAAGAAGGGTCATTCTGTTTGTCTTCCCCACCCATCCTCCTCCTCCTCCTCCTCCCGTCTTTTCCCCCATCTTCATCTTCTTCCCTCTGCAAACCAGAAAAAAAAAAAAAAAAAAAAAAAAAAAAACCCTTTAGTTCGTCTTCCTCCCTTCTCTTCCCCTACCTGCAACCAAAAAAAAAAAAACTAGATCTCGTCTACACCGCCATCGTCGGGTTCGTGAGGTGGGAGGAATGGGTGTGGATTTAAGGAGTAAGGGGGTGTGTAGAAGAGAGTGGGGGGTGTGTAGAGGAGGGAAGAGGGTGGGTGCGGAAGGAGGGATGTGGGTTTCTGGGTGAGGAGGGTCTGGTTGAAGAGGGTCGCGCGGAAGGGACACAGAGAACCGTTCACAAAAACGATATTACAAAAATTAAATCTATAACCCCTCCAAGGGGTGTTGATGTTTTGGATCCTTTTCCATGAGTTAGATTTTAGGCTATAAATTTGAACCAACCAAGTCAAAAGAAATGGATCTTTATGTCGAAACTCCGCAAATCCAACAAGTTTATAGTCATCGTTAACCGAATCATACCCGAGAGCATAGGCGGGAGGACCGAATTCGGTCATGATATTCAAATCCGCCTCAAAGGTTGTGCGGGCAATCATCTTGAACTTTTGAATTGAAGGGTTCCAAAAAGCAATATCCCCGTCCTCCCCTTCGCCTCTTTTGCGAATGCAAACCAAGCCGTGAACGGAGCGGCCCACGATCTCGGTGTACGCGGTAGGGCCTTTTACCCACCTCACAGACATGAAATCCGGCAACTGCTGCCGATAGAAGAGGTCAACTTCAACCGGCGGTCCAGGGCATCGCGGCGCGGGGGGAGGCTTGGGGGGAAGGGTTTGTATTTCTGGGTTTTTGGTTTGGGGAGGCACGGGGTAGGGCTTTGTTTCAACTTTTGATTTATTTTTTTTTATTTTTTTTATTTTTTTTTTAAAGAAGATTTAGTTTTTTTTTTTTAAATTTAAAAATTATTATTGTTGCCACGTGGCACACATTTGCAGCCACGTGGCACAAATGTGGCAGCCACGTCAGCGCTTAACAGATCAATGGATGGAAAATGTAACGGAGGTATTATTTTGAAATAAAATAGTACGTGAGATATGAAAGTGATGTTTTAAAGATGTTGTATGCAGTGGCGAAGCCAGGATTTCTCGGGAGGAGGGGTGAACTTAAATGAATGCAAGGTTAAAGAAAAATGGTAACAACTAAATTTTTTGATATAGTAATGTTTTCCATAATTAATCAATACAAACAAATTACAATTGTTGCTGACGAGGTTTCATGTCATGAAAATGTCGCATAATAGGACTATCTGAAATGTTTGAAGGGGGATTTAAGCATTGTTTCTTATAGTATCGTTTCATTACGTAACTGTAAAATTGAAAGAAAAAAAAATTAGACTCTTAATCCTAGAGAAGACAATACTATAGATCCGACCAACAATTTAATTAATCAGTACCAATAAACATACAAATTATTAGATAACTAAAAATTCAATTCAACTAATCATATGAATACAACTAATCAATTCAACTAATAATCAAGAATTCAAATTTTGTTCACCCTAAAAAATAATTTCATATCAATAATCATAGAATCATATCAATAATCAATTACCATATTAGTGCATTAGCATATGATTCTATACAAATTAAACGAAATTCGTATTAAATAATGAATTAAAGTTAAGGATTATAAATTTAGGAAATAAAAAATTTACCTTTGATTGAAGTTCGAAGCCGCGGCTCAGATGAAGAGTGGTTGGTGTGATGGCTGCGAAAAGCCAACGGGAATCCAAACCTTCCTAACTTTTCCATTCCGTTGGGCTGGGAGTGGGTGTTGGCTGCTGGGATTTTGGGGGAAAGTTGCTCTGTCTCTCTCTGATTGGTGAATGGGAGAGGTTGAAGCAAGAAAGGGCGACACGGGGCGGGGCTGAAGAGTATGAGGGAAGTGGGGACACGGGATCCCACTATATAGATATGTATGTATATATTTTTTTATTTCAAAACACCTAAAACGGCGCCGTTTGTTTTTAAATTTTTAAACTTTTTTACCAGGACCAAAACTATGACGTTTTGCCCTGGATGTTTTGAAAAAAAAGAAGAACATCTGCTGCTGCTGCGCGCAGCAGAAACAAAACACCAGAAACAGAGGCTGCACCAGTTAGTTTGCCTGCGAGGGGAGGGGCTGAACCCAGCTCTCCGGTGGTGTTATCCGGCGAGGGGAGTGGCGGCAGCCACTCCTCGCCCTCACGTGGCTTCGCCACTGGTTGTATGGGATTGTAATAGACCTTAAACCTAAGGGGCTACTATGTAATTTACCCTTATTAATATTAGTTAAAGCACAATTGAAAAACAGAAAGGGAATGCCCACTTGGACAATTAGTTGTCTCGTGCTCTGCAACCCCAAACCCCAACATTCCTATATTTATTTATTTTTTATTTTTTTGTTTTTTTAACTTACTCTCCCTCTCTCTCTCTCTCTCGACTATTCCCTCTTTCTCTCATCATTTCTGCAAACGAAGAACAAACAGAACAACTAACCTTCTCGCAGCTATTCTCAAATGTCTATCCTTATCAAAGATTTTATTTCACAAAGAGTTAAGCGGTGGTGGGATGTTTTCTTGGTGGACAAATTAGAGGTATAAAGCAGGAGGTGGAAGTCTATAGCTAGGTGTCTTCCAATTAGGGTTTTAGCCTGCTCATTCATCATCCCTAACTAGCTGAGTAATCTAGCCTATTAAGCATGGTTGGAGGGTCTAGACTTAGGTGATAATAATTTTTTTCCTTCTTATAAATAGCTCCAGATGAAAACCCTAATTTTGGTTTTCTCTAATTGTGTTCTTGGGTGTTTTCAGCAGAAAGTCTCGGTTCTGTTTTTGTAAGTCTAAAGATTTAGCTTCTTTGGGTATTTATTAAAAACTCAAGAAAGCAGTATTTAACTTTAATTTTTTTAAAAATTGAAAATTCAAAACTTAGTTACCAAACAAGATTTCGGTTTTCAGAAAAGTGAAATAAAAACTAAAAACTAAAAACTAAATGGTTATCAAACGGCCTTTAGAATTCATCCAATTCTCACTCTCCCTATGCTTGTTGCACCTCTCTATTCTCTTTATAATTCATCAATTAAATCATGCATGCATCAATGTGTCAATTTTAGAGGCACTTTTTTTTTTTTTTAGGAGAGGAGTTAAATAAATAGGAAATTATGAGCATACTCTGCGATTTTTTCACACTAGTTTTGATTACAATTATGCTAGTAATACCATATTATGTGAAGTGACGTGTATAATACTATGTCAATTAATAATTCTATCTCATTAGATACTAGTTCAATACATCACATTTCACATCATGTAATTTTAGTATGTGGTTCAAATATATGATGAATCTAGCATATTCCTCAAGAAGGCGTTTGATTTTTTAGGAAGTAGACCTAGGAATGAGAAATTATTGGTTTCCCCTGTTAGATCCCACATCGTCTAGGGGAGTGGATCCTCTATGGCTTATATGTACATGCTCACCTCCTTTAGCACGAGACCTTTTGGGAGCTCATTGGCTTTGGATTCCGTAGGAACTCCGAAGTTAAGCGAGAATGAGCTAGAGCATTCCCAGGATGGGTGACCCACTGGAAGTTCTGCTCGCGTGAGTTCCCAGAAACAAAACCGTGAGGGCATGGTCGGGGCCCAAAGCGGACAACATCGTTCTACGGCGGAGTCGATCTCGGGATGTGGTGGAGCCCAGGTTGGGATGTGACTGTAGACATCGAAATTTCGGTGAAATAAATGTTAACCGATAAATTAAAATTTCAACGCCCACATATCACATAAATTTTACATGTAGTGCGTGACTCAAAGAAAAATCGAAAGAAATCAGAAAAGTCACCAAATAAGACATGTGTCAACAACTGGCAGAAATGATTTATTTCATCTGAATATTATATTCAAAGTTAGGCCTTGAAAAATTCTATAAATACAAGGCTATTTCATCCATTTCAAAGGACCAATTCACATACACATTTTCTCTACTCCCAAATTGGAAGAGAACTCCCTCAAATCCTTGAAAGCTTTGAAACACTAAAAGCTTTCAAGCACCAAACCTCCCAAACTCCCAAGAATTCCGAAGGATCGAGAAAGCTCTCTTCGTTCTTCGTAAAATCCACCTTCAAGATCAAGCCCCAACGGCCCTTGAAGAACTTCCATCAATTCAAGATCAAGCCCCGACGGCCCTTGAAGAAAGTGTTCATCGTTCATCACTCGTTCATCCTAAGATCAAGCCCCGACGGCCCTTTGGATCAACAGCATCAACAAATCCACATCCTCGTTCATCCTAAGCTCAAGCCCCGACGGCCCTTTGGATCAACAACCTATCCACAAATCTATACCTTACGAAGATAGAATCAGAGGATCAAATTGTAAAAGAGATTGTAACCCCAAAATTAATACAAAATATTATTTTGTACACGTTGTTCTTGTCTCGTTCGTTTCAGGAATTTTCCGTGTTTACAAATTTGGCACGCCCAGTGGGACTATCTCTACCTCTCATCTCTATCCTCAAATCCGCAAAACGCACAAATGGCATCAGGAAAGGATCAAGCTGTTCTTGCAACAAAAGCAAAGAACAAGAGCATCCTCGCTACAAGTGGTGACGTTTCGGGCATCATAACCAGAAGCAAGGCAAGAGCTCTTTTTGCCGCAGCTTCCACCGCTGCATCAACTCTGCCGGAGGAACAAGGACACCCGAGGCATGAGCCTGTGATCACCCTAGCCTCGCTAAGGGCACCGAGGGAGGAGAGTCCGAGAAAGTACTATGAGTCCCTACTTTCCGACGCTGACTCTAACAGCAGCACAGCCATGCAGGTCATGACCACTGGAGCGACTTCGATCGAAGAGCAGGTGGCGCAGATGAACGAAGCGATCGCGAAACTCACCCGAACCGTGGAAGAGAAAGACTTGCAGATTGCCGCACTCGCCAGCAAATTAGGAGCGCATCATGAAGAAGGAGACGGCTCTGGCATAAAGAAAGAGGCCGACGAAGAAGAGGAGCCTCCGGTAAAGAAGATCGAAGAGAAGCGGGAGTCAGACCAACCAGCAGTGCCCTTGGGATCTCTCTCTATCCAGCATCTACAGGAAATGATCGCCAGCACCATCAAGGCACAGTACGAAGGGAGTTCTTATACCTCCATGTTGTACTCAAAGCCTTATTCCAAGAAGATCGACGCCTTGAGGATGCCGAGGGGTTACCAGCCGCCTAAGTTCAATCAGTTTGATGGAAAAGGCAACCCAAAGCAGCACGTCGCCCATTTCGTGGAAACTTGCAACAATGCAGGGACGGAAGGAGACTACCTTGCCAAGCAGTTTGTGCGCTCACTGAAGGGAAACGCATTCGAGTGGTACACAGACTTGGAGCCCGAGTCCATCAATAGCTGGGAGCAACTGGAAAAGGAATTCCTTAACCGCTTTTACAGCACCCGCCGCACCGTGAGCATGCTAGAGCTGACGAGCACAAAGCAGTGGAAGGATGAGCCGGTGATGGACTACATCAACCGATGGCGCAACCTTAGCCTCGACTGCAAAGACAGGCTCTCGGAGATTTCGGCAATCGAGATGTGCGTCCAGGGCATGCATTGGAGTTTGCACTACATCCTCCAAGGCATCAAACCACGTTCTCTCGAAGAGCTGGCCACCCGCGCCCATGACATAGAGCTAAGCATCGCTCACCATGGAAAGAAGGAGCCGATCGCCGACTTCAAGAAGGACAAGGCGTTCACTCCAAAAGTGGACAATCACGGGAAGAAGCCTGCAAAGGAAGCTTTTACTATTAACACTTCCCCCGTCAAAACCTCCTCTGCGCCCGTCAAGATTTCCTCCAAAACCAAAGTGAAGGAGATAAAGAGAAATGAGCCTCCTCGTACCCAAGACAGGTTCAAAAACACCTTGAGGGAGCTGGAGCAAAAGACATACACTTTTCCTGACTCAGATATGGCAGCAATGTTAGACGACTTGCTAGAAAAGAAGGTGATCGAATTACCAGAATGTAAGCGCCCCGAGGAGATGAATTGTGTCAACGATCCTAAGTACTGCAAGTACCATCGTATCGTGAGTCATCTCGTTAGTAAGTGCTTCATCCTTAAGGAACTCATCATGAAGCTGGCACAACAAGGGCGGATTGAACTCGACCTAGAAGACACGGCCGCAACGCACACTACTACGATCGTGTTTGGATCCTTCGATCCCGTTCCCCTCCAAAGGATTCATGACCATTCCCGCCAATGCTCGAGTCACATGGCACCTTCTGCACGACCACCGCTGGGGGCAAGCAACCAAGATGCACCTACTGACGATGAAGAAGGGTGGACACTAGTGACCTACAAAAAGATGGGGAAGCTAAGACCGCAAGCCACAAAGCCAAAGGTGGAGCAAGCCAAAAAGCCAAAGGTGGAGCAAGGGAGAAAACACCGTCGCTGTAACAATAGAAAGCCCAAAGAAAGTGTAAGAGCTGCTGAGCCAACGTACAATGGGGAACTTATGGAGCAAGAGCCACGTATTCCTGTATCCTTGCACGAGTATTTCCCGAAGGACTTTTTCCAACAGTGCACTATCGCCGCCTGCCACATGGTCGAAGTAGAGATAGAAGGGCCCTCAAAAGGCAAAGCTATCTCCACTGAGGAAGAAAAGACCCTCACGTCCAAATAAGGTTTGCCAACACAATGTAGCATCGAGGAAGCGCTACAATTGCCAAAGAAGATGCGAATAGCACTAGCAGCGGTCTTAGCAAGTCCCGACGATCACGAAGTGCAAGAAAGCAATGACGAAGGTTCGAAGCTCAGGCCACATGAATGTGCCACGTGTTATGCCGCCCAGGACGCAATCAACTTCACGGACGAGGACTTACTGTTGGGGTCAAGCCCCACAACCGTCCTCTCTTCATCTCAGGGTACGTAAATGAGCACAAAGTCAACCGCATGCTTGTGGACGGTGGGTCTGAAGGAAAAATTTTGTCCTAGCTAAGAACATGTGAGAACATTTGAACACATATGCAAACTAATAACACTTTAAAGTAGGCATGCAATCAAAAACAATTCTAAAAACCCATGACTTTCAAAGCCTAGTGAATGGTGAACCAAGAGACTCTTCAACAATATTAAAGAGAAGGAGGGTTTTTGAGATTCATTACCCTTGAAGCTCATCCTTGTTTACACAAGGGATTCACCCAAGTGGAGGGCCTTCAAGTCACCTCCTAGCTCCTTGAATCTTCCTTGTGATTTTCTTCCTTTTGATTGCTCCTTTTGCTCCTTGAAGATGTAAGGAAAGGATCTCCAAAAGTACCAAAGATTTGGTACCTCTAAGTCTCCACACCAAGGATGTAGTGTGAAGAGAAGATGGATGACTTAGAGAGATTTTGATGCTAGTGAAAACTCTCTCTAAGGGCCAGCCTCTCTATGAGAAAAGGAGAGAAAATGTTTCTCTTCTTTGCCTCAAGAAAACCCTAATGAGGTTATGGCTATAAAGTTGCCTTTATACCACCTCACATGTGAGTGGCACACTTGTAATTAACCCAAGTTGGGCACCACTCACCCTAGGCCGGTTTTGGCTTTGTTTTTGGGTTAATTTCCATTTAGTTTTAGTTGTCACACAACCTAAACTCAATGGGCCTTTTGGACCAAAAACCCTTTTGGGCCCCGAAACCCAAAACCAACTTAAAAGCCCAATACGAACCTTTCGTAAGATTAATTAACTAATTAATTAATCTTGACCATTCTCAATTAAACTATTTAATTGCTTATCCATCTCATTTATGTTTCTTCACTTTCATCCTTACTCGGTGTACGATCCATTAGGTTCCAATTAGCGAGGCAGTGGGCGATTGTTACTCTTAACGATCGATTGCGAATTGAAACTACATTTCAATTCTCCCTTTGATGAAGATTAGTGTTAGCTAATCCTCAGGGCTTCCACAAACCATGAGTGACACCTAGCAGTATGTCATGGCTACCCAAGCTAAGTAGAAGTGGTTGGAGAACCTATCCAGTTACAATTACAATGCAATACGGTCCTTCTCTAATACAATACTCTTGATCACATTGTTTAAGTGATAGTTTATTTCATGTCTACTATCCAATGTGATACTTCTCTATATGATTCATTTGAATATAACTTGAATCATATTTCCTAAGTCATATTCGTATGCTTTGGCCAAAGTCTCCTGAATCATATCTCAGAGTATTCTCCTTCCACCTTGGAAGGTTAGAGATCCCTTGTTGTGCATTCATATGCCTACATGACTAGATAGCTTGACCCCAACAATGCCGTGGACACTCTCGATGGAATGCCTTTGACATGATCAAAGATCAAGGACCTAACCATTAGACATCTATGATGCCTCAGGTCAAAGGACTATTTTGCATATTGCAACTTACGAGTTCTTACATGACATGTATGTTCGAACTCTCTTTTGATCGTTGTTCAGTGTACTCGATTACCTTTCGAGCACCTATGTGTTTGTCTCAGTGTCCAACACTAAATGACTTGAGACTAGTCATACTCACGCTTGAGTTAACATAACACATACTAACCTTAGCGGATTGTCAATGCCCAATTGGCAATCCTATGGCTAGGAACGTTTTAGGAATGAACATAAGAGAAAGGTCTCGTTAATCTAACTTACTTAGATCACTTCTCTCTTAGACTAAATACATTCCTTGGATTCCCCTATTGCTTAAACATATAGTCCAATAAATAATGATTAACAATAAGCTTTGCCCTTCATTAAACAATATAATAGTTTAACACAATAAGTATTCCAAAAGCTATTACATCAAATGAGTGGCTTTGTGGGCATACTTCCAACAATCTCCCACTTGCACTCAAAGCCACCTTCCCATGTATCTAATACCCATCTTTTCCATGTGGCGGTCAAGTTGGATTTGAGACATTGGCTTCGTCAGTGGATCTGCTACGTTATCGGCAGAGGCAACCTTGAGGATGTTGACTTTCGCCTCGGCAGCATATCTTCTAATGATATTAAAGCGTCTGTCAAAATGCTTGTTCTTTTGATGAGCCCTGGGTTCCTTGGCTTGAGCTATCTCCCCACTATTATCACAGTACAAGGTTACTGGTGATGTAATGGTTGGAACCACTCCAAGTTCAGTAATGAACTTCTTCATCCAGAACGCTTCTTTGCCGGCTTCAGCTGCAGCGACATATTCAGCCTCCGTCGTGGAATCAGCAATTACATCTTGTTTCTTGCTTTTCCAGCTGACAGCCCCACCATTCAGAGTGAACACATATCCGGAGTTGGAACTTCTATCATCGACGTCAGATTGGAAATCTGCGTCTGTATAGGCTTCCACTCGCAACTCTGTTGCTCCTCCATAAACGAGGAACATGTCCTTAGTTCTTCTTAAGTACTTAAGGACCGTCTTGACAGCTGCCCAGTGTTCTGATCCTGGGTTAGATTGATATCGACTAGTGATGCTCACAGCATATGCGATATCAGGCCTTGTGCATATCATGGCATACATGAGACTTCCTATGGCGGAAGCATAAGGAATCCTACTCATTTGCCGTATTTCTTCAGGATTTTTTGGTCCCATGGATTTAGAAAGGTGAATTCCATGTCTCACAGGAAGAAGACCTTTCTTTGATTGTTCCATTTGGAACCTACTTAGCACCTTATCTATGTACATAGATTGGGATAATCCAATTAATTTTCTGGATCTATCACGATAGAGCTTTATCCCAAGCACATAAGATGCATCTCCCAAATCTTTCATGTGGAAGGTTTTGGACAACCACACTTTTACAGAAGAAAGTACTGCAGTGTCATTCCCGAATAGTAATATGTCATCTACATATAACACTAGGAATACAACTGCATCCCCAACGACCTTTTGAGAAACACAATTGTCGTCTTCGTTTTGAGTAAAACCAAACGATTTGATTTCAGTGTCAAAACGAATGTTCCAGCTCCTGGAGGCTTGCTTAAGTCCATAAATGGACCTCTAAAGCTTGCATACCTTAGTCTTTTCAGACTTGGACACGAAACCTTCGGGTTGAGTCATATAGAGCTCTTCCTCTAGGTAGCCGTTCAGAAAGGCCGTCTTCACGTCCATTTGCCATATCTCATAGTCATGGTATGCAGCTATAGCAAGCAAAATCCGAATGGACTTAATCATGGCTACAGGAGAAAAGGTTTCTTCATAGTCAATCCCTTATCGTTGTCTGTAACCCTTGGCTACTAGTCTAGCCTTATAAGTCTCCACGTTCCCATCAGCGCCTATCTTTCTCTTAAAGACCCATTTGTTTCCAACAGGTATTATACCTTCTGGAGGGTCTACAAGAGTCCAAACCTGATTGTGATACATGGAATCTATCTCGGATTTCATGGCCTCTTGCCATCTCTTTGAATCAATGTCGGACATTGCTTCAGTGTAGTCTCTAGGGTCTTCCTTTGTGTCATTGTCACCTAGAAGGTGCAATTCACCAAATTCGTTATCCAAGCCATACCTCTTAGGTGGCTTGCTGACCCGTTCAGATCTACGTGGAGCTAAGGGTTCAGGAACAGGGTTGTCTATCTGTTGATTGCTTGTTTGTGGCTCATCAGGAATTTCCTTCAATTCTATCGTTCTTTTGCTAGTTCCATTAAGAACGATTTCATCCTCAAGGAATATAGCAGTTCTGGCGACAAAGACTTTCTGGTCGTCAGGGTGATAGAATTCGTATCCATAAGTTTGTTTAGGATACCCCACAAAATAGCATTTAACAGATCTTGCTTCAAGCTTTCCTGCATCTTGCTTCTTAATGTATGCAGGACAACCCCAAATCTTAAGATGTTTAAGACTTGGCTTCTTCTCATACTATATCTCATAAGGCGTTTGTGGAACAGATTTAGAAGGCACTGCATTTAGCAAATAAGCTGCTGTGTGTAGTGCATATCCCCAGAATGATATTGGTAGATCAGCAGAACTCATCATAGAACGAACCATGTTCATCAAGGTTCGGTTTCTCCTCTCAGAAACTCCATTATGTTGAGGAGTTCCTGGTGGAGTCCACTGTGATACTATTCCACACTCTTTGAGATAATCTAGGAATTCAGTACTCAGATACTCACCCCCTCGATCTTATCTTAGGGTCTTTATCTGTTTCCCAGTTTGCTTCTCTACTTCATTCTTGAATTCTTTGAACTTTTCAAATGATTCTGACTTGTACTTCATAAGATACACATAGCCAAACCGAGAGTAATCGTCGGTGAATGTGATATAGTAAGAAAAGCCTCCCCTTGATGTGGTGGACATAGGTCCACATACATCTGTGTGGATTAACGCTAGTATATCTTTGGCTCGCTCTCCTTTCCCAGTGAATGGAGATTTAGACATATTCCCTATTAGACAAGGTTCAAGAGTGCCCATGAGGTCATTACCTAATGGGCTAAGATATCCATCTTTCGACATCTTGTGAATCTTGTCCTGGTTTACATGTCCAAGTTTAAGGTGCCAAAGTCTAACTTGGTTAACTTCTTCTCTAGCCCTTTTGGGTTTTGAGGTATTCCCGCTCTCAATATAGTGCATCCCACTACTTGTCTCTAGGTGAAAAAGTCCCTCTATCATATTACCATGAGAGATAATACGACCGTTCAAGTATAAAGTGCAACTCATTTCGTCAAACAATACTGAGTGCCCATCTCGTAAAAGCATAGAGATAGAAATCAAATTCTTTATACATGAAGGAAAATATAAACAATTTTTAAGTTCCAAGACTTCCCCAGAGGGTAGTTTAAGCATGTAGGTGCCTACTGCTTTTGCAGAGATCTTAGTGCCGTTCCCAACTCGCACAATCATCTCCCCATTGCGCAGTGTCCTGCTCCCTGTTAATCCCTGCAACGAATTGCAGATATGTTGACTAGCGCCTGAATCAAATATCCAGGAATTGGAGCTCACTGTAAAAGCACTCTCTATGACAAAAATAGTCCCTTCAAAAGTTCGTGTCATAAGGCTCGCAATGCGCACCCTGTATTTCTTCTTGCAACGTTCATCCTTTCCACAATGAAAGCATGTTCCTTTGGATTTTCTTGCCTTCTTCTTATGCAACATTTTCCTTGTGATTGCATTCTCACTCCCACTGTCCTTTTTGAAACTTTGTTCAAACTCACAGCACATGTCAATCATCTTGGTAAAAGTATGATCGAATCTATTCACTTTATAGTTTACTATAAACTTAGTGAAATCATCTGAGAGAGATGCAAGGAAAAAATCTTGGGCCATTTTCCCATCGATGGGAGTTCCTAAACTCTCAAGATCTTTAAAGATCCTTTCCATCTTTTGTCCATGTTTCCGGACCGATGTCCCCTTTACCATTTTGGCATTCAATAGACTACAAACATTTGAGAATCGTACATTACTAGTCTCAATGTCATGCATCTTATGCAAACTATCAACCATGGCACATGAAGTGTCCATGTGCTTATGTAGCTTCTTAAGCTCCTCACTAAGTGAAGTGAGGATTAAACATTTGGCTTGTAAGTCATCCCCATAGTGTCTTTCATAATTTTGACACTCCTCCTTTGAAGCTAGTTTCGTAGGAGGTATATGAGGAGGGGATTGCTTGAGTACATACGATATGTTATTCATCTTTGAGACATTCTCAATGTGATGATACCAAGCGAGGAAACGTTGACCCCTAAGGCCCTTTTTGTCAAGTACAATGGAAGGTATAATTTTAGGCATGTCGTTATCTACATAATCATAACAGAAATCGTATTAGATTGTTGATTTTAAAACTACTTGATTGGGTCTTAAATCAAATAGTACCACCCACTATTTTTGGCAAATTCCACATCCCTCAATGGAATTCGAGAGTTATGTTGAACTCTTAGCGGGGTATAGGAGACTCACCATTACCAAGCCCACCTCAGAATTATATCATTTTGGCTAGCAACAATAATGATGAGAGGATAACTCTTAGCCATTTACAACTTTTGTAATTACCCATCTTGTTTTGGCCTCTAGAGAATGATTGCCTCAGAATTATATCATGTTGGCGTCATTGCACTTAGTTAAGTCATTCCCACCATGCTAGTTTATGTAGGGGTTCAAGCATAACCTCAGAATTATATCATGTTGGTCACACTCGTTGTCTACACTCACTTCATCATATGTGTTTATAGACTCCTCCAGGATGCAAGCACATACTTTGAACTTCCCCATTATAGGGTGAAGCCGGTGCATGAGTCACAAACGATTGGAGCCCATCATAGTGGAAGGCCTACGAAGAGATGTTCAAAGCATCTCTCGCTTATCAACTTAATATTCATTTTGTTGAGGGAGTAGTGTTGGGCTACATCAATTTCATTTTAATCTTATTAGGTTTTAGGATGATTATGAACCGTTTGATTTGATCCAATACGAGCCTTGTGTTGGACCTTGGGTCTAAGGTAGGTTGTTGTTGATTTTAGTTACGCGTTTAATCTAATTAAACCGTTATTTCCTATTGGGCGTTGGACCCAACTATTCCAATTTGCATACAAATAAACAAAAGGAATACATGAAATAAAGAGGAGGGCTTATGCCCTCTTACAACACATTTGAAGGACTTATGCCCTTTTACAACACATTTGAACTAATCAAATTACATTCAAATCTAAACTACTTAACCCAAACATTCATAATGCAAAGCGGCCAATCACATAGCTCAATTATCGAGGCCTTTGGTTCATAATCACCATTTTCTTAATCAATCACATTAACTAAGAAAGCAACTTAAACAATTGGTTTTCGGATTCATAGAATTGATTTAAATGGAACTAATATGAAATGAAAATCCAATTCTCATTAAAGAGACAAAACCATTTTGTTCTCATTATAATTTGGGCCGAAAAAGCAATGACCACAACTTATTGGGCCACAATGCTAAAACATAAACTTTTGGGGTCACTTTGTAAAAACACAAGAGTCCACAACTTCATGTAATTACAACTAGAACCCAAAAATTTCAACAATAACAAAAACTTCATTAAAGGAGCAAAACAATTTGTCCTTTAGTGATTTTGGGCCTTTACGTAAAACGTAAACTTTTGGGTCAAAGTGCAAATACAGAAAAGTATCAAGACTTTATGTAATTGCATAAAAAGTCCCAAAATTACCCCCACTAAGAGGTTGGCCGGTTTTGGAAGTGTAAAAAAGGGGGAATGGTTTTGGTGAAAATTCAAAATTTAAAATGTTTTGAAAAAGTCAAAAGGTATGGGTTGAAAAGTTGATTGGTATGGGTGAAAAGGTTGATTGGTATAGGTTGTAAGAAAAAGTTTGACAAACAATAAATACACAAATCATCCATCACCTATCATCCATCACCAATCAATAATAAACCAAAACTTTATGAAAAACATCAAACACTTTGAATCAAAACACCAAACCTTTTTGTTCTTGGTAAGAACATCAAGAACATTGAAGAACACACATGAAAACTCATAAGAGCTCCAAGAATGTTTTCACTCATTAAAACTCAAATTTTAACTACTCAAAAGAGGGTTAACATCCTAGGGTACTTAGGGGTTCCAAAAGTCACTTTAAACACTTTTAACAAGACAAACATGAACCCAAAAATCCACCCTTTGGATTTGGCCGAATTTCCCCACATACATGGCACCAAATTTTAGTTCCAATATTCATGCTTAAATGAACTACATCTACAACATTTGAGATGCTAAATTTTCAAGCAAAATTTATATTCAAAAAGCAAGAACAAAGCTTGTAACATTTACAACATTTAAATCACAAACCATGAAAAACACAAAACCCAAAAGGATTCACCATACTCTAGACCTAGGCTCTTGATACCACTTGAAGGAAAAATTTTGTCCTAGCTAAGAACATGTGAGAACATTTGAACACATATGCAAACTAATAACACTTTAAAGTAGGCATGCATTCAAAAACAATTCTAAAAACCCATGACTTTCAAAGCCTAGTGAATGGTGAACCAAGAGACTCTTCAACAATATTAAAGAGAAGGAGGGTTTTTGAGATTCATTACCCTTGAAGCTCATCCTTGTTTACACAAGGGATTCACCCAAGTGGAGGGCCTTCAAGTCACCTCCTAGCTCCTTGAATCTTCCTTGTGATTTTCTTCCTTTTGATTGCTCCTTTTGCTCCTTGAAGATGTAAGGAAAGGATCTCCAAAAGTACCAAAGATTTGGTACCTCTAAGTCTCCACACCAAGGATGTAGTGTGAAGAGAAGATGGATGACTTAGAGAGATTTTGATGCTAGTGAAAACTCTCTCTAAGGGCCGGCCTCTCTATGAGAAAAGGAGAGAAAATGTTTCTCTTCTTTGCCTCAAGAAAACCCTAATGAGGTTATGGCTATAAAGTTGCCTTTATACCACCTCACATGTGAGTGGCACACTTGTAATTAACCCAAGTTGGGCACCACTCAACCTAGGCCGGTTTTGGCTTTGTTTTTGGGTTAATTTCCATTTAGTTTTAGTTGTCACACAACCTAAACTCAATGGGCCTTTTGGACCAAAAACCCTTTTGGGCCCCGAAACCCAAAACCAACTTAAAAGCCCAATACGAACCTTTCGTAAGATTAATTAACTAATTAATTAATCTTGACCATTCTCAATTAAACTATTTAATTGCTTATCCATCTCATTTATGTTTCTTCACTTTCATCCTTACTCGGTGTACGATCCATTAGGTTCCAATTAGCGAGGCAGTGGGCGATTGTTACTCTTAACGATCGATTGCGAATTGAAACTACATTTCAATTCTCCCTTTGATGAAGATTAGTGTTAGCTAATCCTCAGGGCTTCCACAAACCATGAGTGACACCTAGCAGTATGTCATGGCTACCCAAGCTAAGTAGAAGTGGTTGGAGAACCTATCCAGTTACAATTACAATGCAATACGGTCCTTCTCTAATACAATACTCTTGATCACATTGTTTAAGTGATAGTTTATTTCATGTCTACTATCCAATGTGATACTTCTCTATATGATTCATTTGAATATGACTTGAAACATATTTCCTAAGTCTTATTCGTATGCTTTGGCCAAAGATTCCTGAATCATATCTCAGAGTATTCTCCTTCCACCTTGGAAGGTTAGAGATCCCTTGTTGTGCATTCATATGCCTACATGACTAGATAGCTTGACCCCAACAATGCCGTGGACACTCTCGATGGAATGCCTTTGACATGATCAAAGATCAAGGACCTAACCATTAGACATCTATGATGCCTCAGGTCAAAGGACTATTTTGCATATTGCAACTTACGAGTTCTTACATGACATGTATGTTCGAACTCTCTTTTGATCGTTGTTCAGTGTACTCGATTACCTTTCGAGCACCTATGTGTTTGTCTCAGTGTCCAACACTAAATGACTTGAGACTAGTCATACTCACGCTTGAGTTAACATAACACATACTAACCTTAGCGGATTGTCAATGCCCAATTGGCAATCCTATGGCTAGGAACGTTTTAGGAATGAACATAAGAGAAAGGTCTCGTTAATCTAACTTACTTAGATCACTTCTCTCTTAGACTAAATACATTCCTTGGATTCCCTTATTGCTTAAACATATAGTCCAATAAATAATGATTAACAATAAGCTTTGCCCTTCATTAAACAATATAATAGTTTAACACAATAAGTATTCCAAAAGCTATTACATCAAATGAGTGGCTTTGTGGGCATACTTCCAACAGGGTCAGCCATAAACATCATGCCAAAGTCAACAATGACCACAATCGGCATCAAAGTGGATGAACTGTCCTCTCTTCACCAAAGGGAGTAAGACACCTTCAAAAGGACCGAACACACCTATCTTCCGGTATATCCCGATGTCAAGAAGAAAGAATGGTCAATCCCCGTTTGAAACAGGAGCAAGCAAAGCCGACACACAGCGACACAAAGATAATGTGAAGTTGCTCAAGACAAACGCAGTTTTGCCTCTGACACAGCTAGGCGACGCTAAGGTTGCAAGACTACCACAAGGCTTCATAAAAGCCCTGCCAGATGGGGTGGAACCAAACTTTCTTCCAACCAAGAGGACTGCAGAAGGTTTTGATCCAAATGCCTACAAACTCATGTCGAAGGCTGGGTACGACTTCGCTTCCTCTTCGAATCCTGGAAAGAAGGTTTCAAACATCATCAACGATAAAGAACGTGACCTCACCAAGACTCAAAAGAAGTTGAAGGAGCATGGTTACGGAGTTGACAACAACAAAGCTGGACTTGGCTTCACACCAAATGCACCTGTGAAGATTTCAAGCGAAGTGAAAAATGCTAGCACCCAACACATCAGCGTAAGCATTGAACAAGATCAAGAGGAGCCTAAACCTGCCCCTCGAATATCAGTCTTCAATAGGATGAGTCATTCAAGGCCTAGAATTTCGGCACTTAATCGCATTGGTGGTCAAGACCGAACCTCCGTCTTCAAGAGGCTTAACGAGCCAACACCCCAAAGCTCTGTTTTCGGAAGGTTGTCGAAACCTAAGAGACAAAGCAACAAGAAGTCTTCTAGACAGAGGGAGACAACGCCAGAGGAAGAAAAGCTCGACATGCTAGCAGAAAAAGGCGACGTTCGAAGCTCGATTCCTTCAAGGATGAGGCGCCAAGTAATCTTGGAGGTTGACATAGATGGACCGCTGAAAGTAAGAAAGCACACCATCATCCACACTGGACAATCTTCATGCCAAACAAATCGAGAGGTCAACACTAAAGAGGAGGTCCAAGATATCTTCCACATTACGATCCAAGAAGGCAAAGAAGACGAAATCCCGGAGGAAGATGTCACTGCTGCGCCACCACAACTCGAAGATGGAGGGCAAGGCACGGTTGATGACCTCAAGGAACTCAACTTAGGCACGAGCAAGGAACCAAAGCCTATCTTCGTGAGTGCACTACTAAGTGCGGATGAGATAGAGGAATATTACCAGCTGATGTTAGAGTACAAAGACGTCTTCGCTTGGACATACAAAGAAATGCCCGGCCTTGACCCTGTCATCGCTGTGCATCATCTTGCAGTCAAGCCTGGAACACAACCAATAAAGCAGACTCAAAGACGCTACCGATCCGAGCTCATCCCACAAATAAAGGTCGAGGTAGACAAGCTAATCGAAGCAGGCTTCATTCAGGAGGTGCAATACCCCAAGTGGATTTCCAACATTGTCATTGTCCTTAAGAAATCCGGACAAATACGTGTGTGCGTAGACTTCCGGGACCTCAACGATGCTTGCCCAAAGGATGACTTGCCCTTGCCAATGATCGAAATCATGGTGGACGCAACCACTGGCCACGAGGCACTGTCATTCATGGACGGCTCTTCTAGATACAATCAAATTCGCATGGCTCTTGAAGACGAGGAACTAACAGCCTTCCGCACTCCAAAAGGTATCTACTGCTACAAGGTGATGCCCTTTGGTCTGAAGAACGCCGGAGCTACATATCAACGCGCAATGCAGAAAATCTTCAATGACATGCTACACAAAAATGTAGAATGTTACGTAGACGATGTGGTAGTCAAGACACGGAAGAGATCAGATCACTTGCAGGATTTACGAACAGTGTTTGAAAGGCTGCGAAAATACAACCTCAAGATGAACCCGTTAAAATGCGCATTCGGCGTCACCTCCGGAAAGTTCCTCGGCTTCATTGTCAAGCACCGTGGCATTGAAGTGGACCAGTCAAAGATCAAGGCCATTCAAAACATGCCAGAGCCAAGAAACTTGCGCGAGCTAAAAAGTCTACAAGGACGTTTAGCCTTCATCAGACGCTTCATCTCTAACCTTGCAGGGCATTGTCAACCGTTCAATCGACTCCTAAAGAAAGATGTTCCGTTTGTATGGGACGAAGCATGCCACAATGCTTTCGAAAGCATAAAAAAGTATTTATCGAGTCCACCTGTCCTGGGGGCACCTGTGCCCGGGAGGCCGCTCATATTATACATCGCCGCTTAGGAAAGTTCAGTTGGAGCGCTCTTGGCACAAGAGAACGAATCCCAGAAAGAAGGAGCGCTTTACTACCTCAGTTGAACTCTCACTGGCGCTGAGTTGAACTACTCCCCGATAGAAAAGATGTGCCTCGCCTTGGTGTTTGCCATCCAGAAGCTCAGACACTACATGCACGCTTACACCATCCACCTGGTTGCTAAAGCTGACCCGGTCAAATACGTCATGTCCAAACCAGTCTTGACAGGGCGACTAGCTAAATGGGCTTTGCTTCTCAATCAATACGAGATCATCTACATCCCAGCTAAAGCCGTCAAAGGACAAGCGCTAGCAAACTTCCTTGCCGATCATCCAATCCCAGCCGATTGGAAAATCTCAGACGACTTGCCCGACGAGGAGGTGTTCTATATCGACATTTTCCCAACATGGACGATGTTCTTCGATGGATCCGCACGACCAGACGGAGCGGGGGCAGGAGTAGTGTTCATGTCACCACAAAGGCAAATACTACCATATTCCTTCCAACTAAGCGAATTGTGTTCCAACAACGTCGCTGAATACCAAGCACTGATCATCGGGCTCCAAATGGCGATCAACATGGAAATCACAGCCCTTGAGGTATATGGTGACTCCAAGCTCATAATCAATCAACTACTAACTGAATATGAGGTGAGGAAAGATGATCTCGTCTCATACTTTCGGTTAGCAACTCAACTACTACAAAAATTCGAGGCCGTGACACTAGAACATGTGCCAAGAAAAGAAAATCAAATGGCAGACGCTCTCGCCAACCTAGCCTCAAGTATGACGCTAGGAGAAGATGAAGCTACAGATGTGCCAGTTTGCCAAAGATGGGTGATCCCGCTGGTTACTGAAATACCACTGGATGATACAAATGTCATCTCAGTACTTTTGGTCGATGCTGAAGAGTGGAGACAGCCGTTGATCAACTACTTGGAGCATGGAAAGCTTCCAGATGATCCCAGACACCGCTCTGAAATACGTCGACGAGCACATCGCTTCCTCTACTACAAAGGAACACTCTACCGACGCTCTTTTGAAGGAGTACTTCTGAGATGCCTAGGTGAAGAAGAATCCAATCAAGCCATGGAAGAAGCACATTCAGGTGTATGTGGGGCGCACCAATCTGGACCAAAGCTACATTTCCAGCTCAAAAGGATGGGTTACTACTGGCCAAGCATGGTGAAGGATTGCATGGAACACGCTAAAAGGTGCCAAGCCTGTCAGTTCCACGCCAACTTCATACATCAACCGCCCGAGTCGTTGCACCCTACAGTTGCGTCATGGCCGTTCGATGCATGGGGATTGGACGTTGTAGGACCAATTGCGCCGAAGTCATCTGCAGGAGAAGCTTACATCTTAGCTGCAACAGATTACTTCTCCAAGTGGGCTGAAGCCTTACCCCTAAGGGAAGTTAAAAAGGAAACTGTCGTTCGTTTCATCAAGGAGCATATCATCCACCGATATGGAGTACCTCGCTACATTATCACTGATAACGGAAAACAGTTCTCCAACCGGCTCGTGGACGAGCTCTGCGAGAGATACAAGTTCAAGCAGCACAAGTCTTCTATGTATCATGCTCCAGCCAATGGTCTTGCGGAAGCATTCAACAAAACGTTGTGCAACCTCCTGAAAAAGGTGATCGGCCGAACAAAGAGAGACTGGCATGAAAGAATAAGACTCCTACCCAAGCTACACCTTATTCTCTCGTATATGGAGTGGAAGCCGTTCTACCACTTGAAAGTTAAATCCCCTCTCTAAGGATGGCTATACAAGAAGGCTTGACCGATGAGGAAAATGCAAAGCTGCGACTTCAAGAGTTGGAAGCACTCGATGAAAGAAGGCTCGAAGCTCAGCAACATTTGGAATGCTACCAAGCAAGGCTTTCCAAGGCATTCAACAAAAAGGTCCGCCCGAGGTCTTTCCAAACTGGAGATCTCGTCCTCGCATTGCGTAGGCCTATCATCACAACTCACAAGACAAAAAGCAAGTTCACGTCAAAATGGGACGGACCATACGTAATACAAGAGGTCTACACCAATGACGCCTACTTAATCATGGCAGAAGACGGCTTGAGGATTGGCCCTATAAATGGCAAGTTCTTGAAGCGGTACTACGCCTGAGAAGAAGCCGTGCTCCTGGCCCGCAAGAGCATAAACTGTGTACGGCATAAAAAAAAAATTACCAAAAAAATATATATGTATTTGAACTACGTTATGACTTGATCTCTTCTTTGGAAGGGTACATAGGCAGCTCAAACATTCAACTTTGAGTTCAGTCACATCAAAATAAAAAAAAAAGGTTTTATTAAACATTTGACTATCAAAAGTCAATTCCATTACAAATACAAATAGATAAAAAAAAAAGGGCAAATAAGGGAATACATTACTTAAGAACTATGTCCCTAAAACTACGGCGACGATCTTCAAGCAGGCTTTCTAGAACCTTCAAGGTCTCCGCATCGGTGGGAGACAAGATAGGCGACTCCATAACCGTGCCTTTCTCTTGCTCTAGGAGTGACATCTCTTTTTGGTACTGAGAAATCGTAGCTTCCTTCTCCAAGAGAAAACCTTTAAATCGTGATGCTTCGGTTCCCAATCGCTCTTGCTCTTGCATCAACGCTTCTAGACGCGCCTGAATTGAAGCCAAAGAGGTCGCTGCGACCTGATAATCTCTTAAAGCGGCTTGTTGAGAAGACCGGATATGGGCAATCGATGAGTCTATTGTCGCGAGTTGTTGAGCTCTAGCATCTGGACTCAACATTTTCGAGGAAGTGGCGCGCAAGGAAGCATATTCAGTTGAGGCAGTCATAAGTTCGGCAATCTCAACCCTCAAGGGAGAGGAATCAACGTTAAGGCTGTCGATCATAGAAACAAGCTTCAACAAATCCTCCTTGAGCAACACAAGGTCTTCCAAGGGACACTTTGAAATCCTCTTCTCAATATGGCTCTTGACATCCATGGTCGTGCGAAGTTGGATGTGGTGGATAAAATGCTCAGTACCGCTAGCGTTTGGCCCTCTCAAAGAGACCCCAGAACTAGCTGGCAAAAATGTCGGACGTGCGACAGGTTCTTGTACACCTTCACCTTCACACGGTAAACTCGGGAAGTTTGGCGGATGTGGAACAAGCTCTACACCAGGTGGGTCCCCGATATCCTCATCTGTAGGTAAAGTGCCCCCAAGTAGCATGTTCATATAGGAATGAACTCCCGTGTCCTCCAGATCAAAAGAACGAGAAGGCCCAACCTAAAGAAGACAAAAGAAATATGCTAGAAACAAAAGCTAAAACAACGAAAGCGGAAGAAGTCACAAGAAAGAAGGAAATACATACATCTTTCTCAAATGACACTCGACCATCAAATTGAGGAGGCATAGACGCTTCTTGCTTCTTGTGACGAAAATTGACATCGCTGTCAACCTGAGCACCTTCAAGTGGTCGTTTGTTTAAAGCTTGTCGACGCCGCTGCAAAACGAGTCCATCTTCGTGCGAATCAACTTCATCTCCCGCCTCTTCAGAAGCACCCAGATGTTGAGAAGACAAACACGGGCGTTGAGGAGCTAAACCCACAGGTCTATCCTGCAAAGGGGCTACACTCGCGCAATCGAAAGGTACCAGCTGCGCAGGAACTACAGAACGACCCTCTTTCGACGCATCATGGCGTGAACGAGAAGAATTAGTGCCACTTGCCACCCCAAAGTTTTTATAATATACCCTTGACCACCAACTTCCGTAAGCACGGGTCACTGGATTACTCTTGAACTCGTTCTTGGCTGGTAGGGTGATAGAAGCATTTGTACATGCACGGGTACAAGACTCCCAATACATGTACACGGCTTGCAAGGATTCCGATTGGGCTTTTTCCTTCAACTTGCCCGGCACATTTTGGACAAAACCAAATTGTCTGCTAAAACGGTGGGGACTGTACGGCTGAATGATGCATCGGTCTTCTTGCCGTAAAGAAACATACCCCGAGCGAAGACTTATAAGATAAGATGAGTCTGGGAAGCGAAGATGCGAATCATCCACGATGCTTCGCCACACAGAGCCAACTCTCGCCAGGCGATCCATCCTCAAGCCTTCAAAACTTCTAAACAGCGCTTGCGCTTGCAAATCGTCAAAGCTCTTCGCAGAAAACACACCAGAATACTTCGTCATCAAGGGCTCCAGCTTGACTGAAGTCGATGAAGAAGGCCCCGACCCATCTAAAGTTGATGAAGAAAAATGAGTGCCAAAATACTTACCCAGCCAACCATACACATAGTGGTAAGGAAGTACCGCAGCACGATCTTCAGTGCTTGCCAAGTTCGAGACAACGCTCAAGCCGTTGTAAATGTTGGCTAAGACCGGAATAGCAAGGCTGAAAGACTCACCTGCAGCCATCTTGCTAGCAACTTTGAAGACTCCGGGACGGATGTAGTTAACGTCGTCTTTAGGAAAAACAAACTTACAAAGCCAACACGCTAAGAAAGCGGCCAGGTAAGATTCTTCCAAGTGCTCCGACGCCACGCCAAGATCCTCAAATGTCTTCAACTCGGTAAGGGCACGACGCCTAACTGGGCCAATGACACCCGATGGATCCGAGTCTCCCTTAGGCCTGGTTGTCTTGTTACGACCACTTTTCTTCGAAGGCCTCTTGTACTTCACGGCATCCCAATACCAAAATTGGATCCATGAAGAAATCTTCACGCTTGACTTACCCGGAACCTCTTGGGAAAGCTTATGGTACGCCCAAAACAAATAACGGCAACTCACCGGCAATCCTCGACCGTTACGACAAGAAAACTCTTCCACACTAGGGACAACCTCGTCATAAAATTTTCCTTGGATCGGCAAGCCCCCTATCTTGTAGAGATCCCTAAGTGAAATCGACATCTCCCCTTGAGCCGTGTGGAGGGTGTTGGTCGCTGAACACCAATGCTCAAAGAATGCGCGAATGACGGAAGGATGACAATCATAACTGAACAAAGATGCGTACACTGCATGATAAAGGCCTATGTTGGTAAGCACGTCTTTGGAGCGGCTCAAGACATCTTCAAGCCATTCCCAATAAGACTCAACGAATGCAGCTCCTCCATTAGTCAACAAGGCGCCGCTCCAAGCCACAGGTTCGTTACGAATACGATCACCAAGAAGTTCAGACGAAGCCTGATGATTGTCACGAACATGGTGCGAATGGTTCAAGATAAGAATCCTCTTCATGCGTGCTTTCTCCTTTGTAGTGGGGCGAACGGAGTCTACCACCTCCCAAGACACTTCAGAAGACCACGACTTAATATGCATGGAGTTGTCTTTTGCAGGAAAAGCGAGCGCCTTAAGGCCAGTCAATGGCGCATGAAGCCTCAACGTCGTTCCTCTATCTTGCGAATCTCCTTCCTTTGCAAGAATGGTGATGGTGTTGCCCTCAAAGCACTTAAAAAATACCATGACTGCAACGAAAAAAATCAGCCACAAAACTTGAGCAGCACGGTGAAGAGGGCAGCTACAGAACAATCATTCAAGGCACGTTACAGTGGCAAGGAAAACCAAAATGCCACAATCGCACTACGCAACCCTACAATAAAATCCTGCTGCAGTCTCTTGCACAACACCACACGGTAGCGCACCACCGAGGGAACACTGTGGTCAAAAGGCACTACACAGCGAAACCCCGTTGCAGTCTCTTGCACAAGCCCTAGGCAGCAGAAAAGCACAAGTACACCCACTCCCTGTTCACTCCGCCACCAACTACCACGTCTCTAAAAGCCTCGTGAGGGTCCAAACATCATGCTCTGCCTTCTCAAAATTAAAAATTCCTAGCAGTGCAACAAAAAAAAAAAAAAAAAGAAAAAAAAGAAAAAAGAAATCCATCAGTGGGGGTACACATATTATACACAAATAAACACATTATATTATATATATATATATATGTGTGTAAGTCCACGGTAGCAGGACCACACCTACCATAAAGATATATATATATATAGGGTTTTAGGTCCACGGCAACAGGACCACTCATGCCATACATATATATATATATATATAAATAGTCACGGTGTCAGACAACAATCTATCTTATATATATATATATATATATAATATATATATATATGCATATACCGAAAGAGCAGCAGCTCTTCGCAGAAAGCACGGGGCACCCAGCTGCAAACTCCAGTACAAGCTTTCATTAACCAATTACCTGATTAGAGTGTGCAACTTGCTGTTATCTTCTTGGCTGCAGAGAAGCAATGGACGATGCTTGATTGGGTTAGTGCACTCGGAAAGACCAGCAGCAGGCATGAAGCAGCGACGGCAAGCAAGCAAGCAGCGCAGCGATGGCAGCGGTTGAAGCAAGCTCGGCTTTGCTGTTCGAACATGCACTCAGCAGGCGGAAGGCGTGGAGAACGCAAGGCAGACAGCAGATTTTGCAGCAACTCGGCTTCGCAAGGCAGACGCAGGGCTGGCAAAACAACACGAAACGACTGAAGGAGGGAGCTTCCAGCAGATGGTGCAGTGACGGTGCAAGGCAGTCGCAGAGCAATGGTTGCGCAGTGATGAGAGGAAGGCTGTGCAGTGGCTGTCCAATGGTTGTGCAGTCACGGTGCAATCTCGTGTATATATACATGTATATATATGGAAGAACCCAGAAAAGAATGAAGTGTGAAAACTGTGCTAACAGCAACCCGCATGCAGCGTGGAAGGCTGTGCGAAGAATGCAGCACGAAGGCTGTGCTAACAGCGACCCGCGTGCAGCGAGGAAAGCTGTGCGGTGACTGTGCTAACAGTGGTCCGCGTGAAGAGAGGAAGACTGTGCTAATAGGACCCGCGTGGCATAGCTCGTCTTTGTCCTTCTCTGCAAGCTGGACGACAAGACCAAACGTTAACAAGGACATCGAGCTCTCTGTAGCTCCCTCATCCGTTACAACTCCTCCTCTTCTGATCTGGCAGCAAGGTGGCTGATTTCTCGCTCACTTGGCATCTGCCCCAAGCAATCTTGTACCCTTGCGCATGATTTCTTCCAACATCTCTCTTCTGTCCTGAGCTGCAGACACAAGGGTGCAAGACATCCCTTCCATTCAATCTCTGATGCAGATGTGTTGCATTACTGTGAGTAAAAAAAAAAAAAAAAAAAAAAAACAGTTTCGACCTTGTAGTTTATGTGGGGTTCAACAATAAGCTCGATAATAGTTGGGACTCAATGCAGTGGTTCTGACTTTGAAACGACAATGCACGTGCATTATGAAAAAAAGTACGCGTGCAGAGAAAAGTGCAGTGCAGTGAGGAAGCCCATCGACGAGGCCCAGCCTTGTCAGTTTGCCATACTCGTCATCAAAACATACACCCACGCAAGAATGAAAGGCAGGTTATTGTTAGCAAGTAAAAAAGTACCATACGAATAAGATTTCATTTATTGATATCTTTAAGAAGTTACAAGTACGTACCAAAAAAAAAAAAAAATAATAATAATAATAATAATAATAATAAAATAAAAAATAAAAATAAATAAATAAATAAATAAATGGAGCCTTCACAAATGTCATTTATGTGAAGCCTCAATGCTTGAAGCCTCAGTACTCGGCGGGACACTAGCCGAGGAAGGCACCAAAGGCACTGAAGATGGATTATTCGGGGCCTCAATACTTGGTCGAACCCCAGATGACGAAGGCAAAAAGTGAAGGAAAAATTTTGTCCTAGCTAAGAACATGTGAGAACATTTGAACACATATGCAAACTAATAACACTTTAAAGTAGGCATGCATTCAAAAACAATTCTAAAACCCATGACTTTCAAAGCCTAGTGAATGGTGAACCAAGAGACTCTTCAACAATATTAAAGAGAAGGAGGGTTTTTGAGATTCATTACCCTTGAAGCTCATCCTTGTTTACACAAGGGATTCACCCAAGTGGAGGGCCTTCAAGTCACCTCCTAGCTCCTTGAATCTTCCTTGTGATTTTCTTCCTTTTGATTGCTCCTTTAGCTCCTTGAAGATGTAAGGAAAAGATCTCCAAAAGTACCAAAGATTTGGTACCTCTAAGTCTCCACACCAAGGATGTAGTGTGAAGAGAAGATGGATGACTTAGAGAGATTTTGATGCTAGTGAAAACTCTCTCTAAGGGCCGGCCTCTCTATGAGAAAAGGAGAGAAAATGTTTCTCTTCTTTGCCTCAAGAAAACCCTAATGAGGTTATGGCTATAAAGTTGCCTTTATACCACCTCACATGTGAGTGGCACACTTGTAATTAACCCAAGTTGGGCACCACTCACCCTAGGCCGGTTTTGGCTTTGTTTTTGGGTTAATTTCCATTTAGTTTTAGTTGTCACACAACCTAAACTCAATGGGCCTTTTGGACCAAAAACCCTTTTGGGCCCCGAAACCCAAAACCAACTTAAAAGCCCAATACGAACCTTTCGTAAGATTAATTAACTAATTAATTAATCTTGACCATTCTCAATTAAACTATTTAATTGCTTATCCATCTCATTTATGTTTCTTCACTTTCATCCTTACTCGGTGTACGATCCATTAGGTTCCAATTAGCGAGGCAGTGGGCGATTGTTACTCTTAACGATCGATTGCGAATTGAAACTACATTTCAATTCTCCCTTTGATGAAGATTAGTGTTAGCTAATCCTCAGGGCTTCCACAAACCATGAGTGACACCTAGCAGTATGTCATGGCTACCCAAGCTAAGTAGAAGTGGTTGGAGAACCTATCCAGTTACAATTACAATGCAATACGGTCCTTCTCTAATACAATACTCTTGATCACATTGTTTAAGTGATAGTTTGTTTCATGTCTACTATCCAATGTGATACTTCTTTATATGATTCATTTGAATATGACTTGGAAACATTCTTCCTAAGTCATATTCGTTTGCTTTGGCCAAAGACTTCCGAATCATATCTCAGAGTATTCTCCTTCCACCATGGAAGGTTAGAGATCCCTTATTGTGCATTCATATGCCTACATGACTAGATAGCTTGACCCCAATAATGCCGTGGACACTCTCGATGGAATGCCTTTGACATGATCAAAGATCAAGGACCTAACCATTAGACATCTATGATGCCTCAGGTCAAAGGACTACTTTGCATATTGCAACTTACGAGTTCTTACATGACATGTATGTTCGAACTCTCTTTTGATCGTTGTTCAGTGTACTCGATTACCTTTCGAGCACCTATGTGTTTGTCCCAGTGTCCAACACTAAATGACTTGAGACTAGTCATACTCACGCTTGAGTTAACATAACACATACTAACCTTAGCGGATTGTCAATGCCCAATTGGCAATCCTATGGCTAGGAACGTTTTAGGAATGAACATAAGAGAAAGGTCTCGTTAATCTAACTTACTTAGATCACTTCTCTCTTAGACTAAATACATTCCTTGGATTCCCTTATTGCTCAAACATATAATCCAATAAATAATGATTAACAACAAGCTTTGCCCTTCATTAAACAATATAATAGTTTAACATAATAAGTATTCCAAAAGCTATTACATCAAATGAGTGGCTTTGTGGGCATACTTCCAACAATCTCCCACTTGCACTCAAAGCCACCTTCCCATGTATCTAATACCCATCTTTTCCATGTGGCGGTCAAGTTGGATTTGAGACATTGGCTTCGTCAGTGGATCTGCTACGTTATCGGCTGAGGCAACCTTGAGGATGTTGACTTTCCCCTCGGCAGCATATCTTCTAATGATATTAAAGCGTCTGTCAAAATGCTTGTTCTTTTGATGAGCCCTGGGTTACTTGGCTTGAGCTATTGCCCCACTATTATCACAGTACAAAGTTACTGGTGATGTAACTGTTGGAACCACTCCAAGTTCAGTAATGAACTTCTTCATCCAGAACGCTTCTTTGCCGGCTTCAGCTGCAACGACATATTCAGCCTCCGTCGTGGAATCAACAATTACATCTTGTTTCTTACTTTTCCAGCTAACAGCCCCACTATTCAGAGTGAACATATATCCGGAGTTGGAACTTCTATCATCGACGTCAGATTGGAAATCTGCGTCTGTATAGGCTTCCACTCGCAACTCTGTTGTTCCTCCATAAACGAGGAACATGTCCTTAGTTCTTCTTAAGTACTTAAGGACCGTCTTGACAGCTGCCCAGTGTTCTGATCCTGGGTTAGATTGATATCGACTAGTGATGCTCACAGCATATGCGATATCAGGCCTTGTGCATATCATGGCATACATGAGACTTCCTATGGCGGAAGCATAAGGAATCCTACTCATTTGCCGTATTTCTTCAGGATTTTTCGGTCCCATGGATTTAGAAAGGTGAATTCCATGTCTAACAGGAAGAAGACCTTTCTTTGATTGTTCCATTTGGAACCTACTTAGCACCTTATCTATGTACATAGATTGGGATAATCCAATTAATTTTCTAGATCTGTCACGATAGAGCTTTATCCCAAGCACATAAGATGCATCTCCCAAATCTTTCATGTGGAAGGTTTTGGACAACCACACTTTTACAGAAGAAAGTACTGCAGTGTCATTCCCGAATAGTAATATGTCATCTACATATAACACTAGGAATACAACTGCATCCCCAACGACCTTTTGATAAACACAATTGTCGTCTTCATTTTGAGTAAAACCAAACGATTTGATTTCAGTGTCAAAACGAATGTTCCAGCTCCTGGAGGCTTGCTTAAGTCCATAAATGGACCTCTGAAGCTTGCATACCTTAGTCTTTTCAGACTTGGACACGAAACCTTCGGGTTGAGTCATATAGAGCTCTTCCTCTAGGTAGCCATTCAGAAAGGCCGTCTTCACATCCATTTGCCATATCTCATAGTCATGGTATGCAGCTATAGCAAGCAAAATCCGAATGGACTTAATCATGGCTACAGGAGAGAAGGTTTCTTCATAGTCAATCCCTTCTCGTTGCCTGTAACCCTTGGCTACTAGTCTAGCCTTGTAAGTCTTCACGTTCCCTTCAGCGCCTATCTTCCTCTTGAAGACCCATTTGTTTCCAACAGGTACTATACCTTCTGGAGGGTCTACAAGAGTCCAGACTTGATTGTGATACATGGAATCCATCTCGGATTTCATGGCCTCTTGGCATCTCTTTGAATCAATGTCGGACATTGCTTCAGTGTAGTCTCTAGGGTCTTCCTTTGTGTCATTGTCACCTAGAAGGTGCAACTCCCCAAAGTCATTATTCAAGCCATACCTCTTAGGTGGCTTGCTAACCCGTTCAGATCTACGTGGAGCTAGGGTTTCAGGAACAGGGTTGTCAACTTGTCGAGTGCTTGTTTGTGGTTCATCATTAATCTCATTAATTTCCATCGTTTTACTTGTGGTTCATTTGAGAACAAATTCATCCTCTAGAAACTTAGCAGTTCTGGCGACAAAGACTTTCTGGTCGTCAGGATGGTAGAACTCATATCCCATAGTTTCTCTAGGATATCCCACAAAATAGCACCTAACTGATCTTGCTTCAAGCTTAGTAGCTTCAAGCTTCTTGACATATGCTTCACAACCCCAAATCTTAATATGATTAAGACTTGGCTTTCTTCCATGCCATATCTCATAGAGCGTCTGTGAAACTGACTTGGAAGGTACTCTATTAAGCAAGTAAGCTGCTGTATATAGAGCGTATCCCCAGAATGCTACTGGTAGATCTGCGGAACTCATCATAGAACGAACCATGTTCATCAAGGTTCGATTTCTCCTTTCAGAAACTCCATTAAGTTGTGGAGTTCCCGGTGGAGTCCACTATGATATTATTCCACACTCTTTGAGATAATCTAGGAACTCATTACTTAGATACTCTCCCCCTTGATCTGATCTTAGGATTTTTATCTGCTTCCCAGTTTGCTTCTCAACTTCATTCTTGAATTCTTTGAACTTTTCAAAAGATTCTGACTTGTACTTCATAAGATACACATAGCCAAACCGAGAGTGATCGTCGGTGAATGTGATATAGTAGGAGAAGCCTCATCTCGATGTAGTGGACATAGGTCCACATACGTCAGTGTGGATTAACCCTAGAATTTCAGTGGCACGCTCTCCCTTCCCAGTGAATGGAGATTTGGTCATTTTCCCTTTTAAGCAACATTCACAAGTACCCATTTGGTCATTACCTAATGGGCGGAAATATCCGTCTTTCGACATCTTGCGAATCTTATCAAGGTTCACATGTCCAAGTTTAAGATGCCACATCTTTTCTTGGTTAACTTCTTCTCTAGCCCTTTTGGGTTTTGAGGTATTCCCGCTTTCAATACAGTGCATTCCACTACTTGTCTCTAGGTGAAAAAGTCCCTCTATCATATTACCATGAGAGATAATACGACTGTTCAAGTATAAAGTGCAACTCATTTTGTCAAACAATACTGAGTGTCCATCTCGTAAAAGCATAGAGATAGAAATCAAATTCTTTATACATGAAGGAAAATATAAACAATTTTTAAGTTCCAAGACTTCCCCAGAGGGTAGTTTAAGCATGTAGGTGCCAACTGCTTTTGCAGATATCTTAGTGCCGTTCCCAACTCGCACAATCATCTCCCCATTGCGCAGTGCCCTGCTCCCTGTTAGTCCTTGCAACGAATTGCAGATATGTTGACTAGCGCCTGAATCAAATATCCAGGAATTGGAGCTCACTGTAAAAGCACTCTCTATGACAGATATAGTCCCTTCAAAAGTTCGTGTCATAAGGCTGGCAATGCGCACCCTGTATTTCTTCTTCCAACGTTCATCCTTTCCACAATGAAAGCATGTTCCTTTGGATTTTCTTGCCTTCTTCTTACGCAACCTTTTCCTTGTAATTGCATTCTCACTCCCACTGTCCTTTTTGAAACTTTGTTCAAACTCACAGCACATGTCAATCATCTCGGTAAAAGTATGATCGAATCTATTCACTTTATAGTTTACTATAAACTTAGTGAAATCATCCGAGAGAGATGCAAAGAAAAAGTCTTGGGCCATTTTCCCATCGATGGAAGTTCCTAAACTCTTAAGATCTTGAAAGATCCTTTCCATCTTTTGTCCATGTTTTTGGACCGATGTCCCCTTTACCATTTTGGCATTCAATAGACTACAAACATTTGAGAATCGTACATTACTAGTCTCAATGTCATGCATCTTATGCAAACTATCAACCATGGCACATGAAGTGTCCATGTGCTTATGTAGCTTCTTAAGCTCCTCACTAAGTGAAGTGAGGATTAAGCATTTGGCTTGTAAGTCATCCTCATAATGTCTTGCATAATTTTGACACTCCTCCTTTGAAGCTAGTTTCGTAGGAGGTACATGAGGAGGGGATTGCTTGAGTACATACGATATGTTATTCATCTTTGAGACATTCTCAATGTGATGATACCAAGCGAGGAAACGTTGGCCCCTAAGGCCCTTTTTGTCAAGTACAATGGTAGGTATAATTTTAGGCATGTCGTTAACTACATAACATAACAAAAATCGTATTAGATTGTTGATTTTAAAACTACTTGATTGGGTCTTAAATCAAATAGTACCACCCACTATTTTTGGCAAATTCCACATCCCTCAATGGAATCCGAGAGTTATGTTGAACTCTTAGCGGGGTATGGGAGACTCACCATTACCAAGCCCACCTCACGATGATACGATGTCGGTTAGCAAAAATAGTGATGAGAGAATAACGCTTTAGTCATTTACAACTCTTGTAATTACCCATCTTGTTTGGCCTCTAGAGAATGATTTCTCACAATGATATGATGTTGGCACCATTGCACTTAGTTAAGTCATTCCCACCATGCTAGTTCGTGTAGGGGTTCAAGGATAGCCTCACAATGATATGATGTTGGTCATCCTCGTTGCCTACCTTACCACATCATGTATGTTTATATGGACTCCTCCTGAAGGTAAGCACATACTTTGAACTTCCCCATGATAGGGTGAAGCCGGTGTATGAGTCACAAACGATTGGAGCCCACCACGGTGGAAGGCCTACGAAGAGATGTTCAAAGCATCTCCCGCTTATCAACTTAATATTCATTTTGTTGAGGGAGTAGTGTTGGGCTACATCAATTTCATTTTAATCTTATTAGATTTTAGGATGATTATGAACCGTTTGATTTGATCCAACACGAGCCTTGTGTTGGACCTTGGGTCTAAGGTAGGTTGTTGTTGATTTTAGTTACGCGTTTAATCTAATTAAACCGTTATTTCCTATTGGGCGTTGGACCCAACTATTCCAATTTGCATGCATATAAACAAAAAGAATACATGAAATAAAGAGGAGGGCTTATGCCCTTTACAACACATTTGAAGGACTTATGCCCTTTACAACACATTTGAACTAATCAAATTACATTCAAATCTAAACTACTTAACCCAAACATTCATAATGCAAAGCGGCCAATCACATAGCTCAATTATCGAGGCCTTTGGTTCATAATCACCCTTTTCTTAATCAATCGCATTAACTAAGAAAGCAATTTAAACAATTGGTTTTTGGATTCATAGAATTGATTTAAATGGAACTAATATGAAATGAAAATCCAATTCTCATTAAAGAGACAAAACCATTTTGTTCTCATTATAATTTGGGCCGAAAAAGCAATGATCACAACTTATTGGGCCACAATGCTAAAACATAAACTTTTGGGGTCACTTTGTAAAAACACAAGAGTCCACAACTTCATGTAATTACAACTAGAACCCAAAAATTTCAACAATAACAAAAACTTCATTAAAGGAGCAAAACAATTTGTCCTTTAGTGATTTTGGGCCTTTACGTAAAAAGGTAAACTTTTGGGTCAAAGTGCAAATACACAAAAGTATCAAGACTTTATGTAATTGCATAAAAAGTCCCAAAATTACCCCCACTAAGAGGTTGGCCGGTTTTGGTAGTGTAAAAAGGGGGGAATGGTTTTGGTGAAAATTCAAAATTTAAAATGTTTTGAAAAAGTCAAAAGGTATGGGTTGAAAAGTTGATTAGTATGGGTGAAAAGGTTGATTGGTATAGGTTGTAAGAAAAAGTTTGACAAACAATAAATACACAAATCATCCATCACCTATCATCCATCACCAATCAATAATAAACCAAAACTTTATGAAAAACATCAAACACTTTGAATCAAAACACCAAACCTTTTTGTTCTTGGTAAGAACATCAAGAACATTGAAGAACACACATGAAAACTCATAAGAGCTCCATGAATGTTTTCACTCATTAAAACTCAAATTTTAACTACTCAAAAGAGGGTTAACATCCTAGGGTACTTAGGGGTTCCAAAAGTCACTTTAAACACTTTTAACAAGACAAACATGAACCCAAAAATCCACCCTTTGGATTTGGCCGAATTTCCCCACATACATGGCACCAAATTTTAGTTCCAATATTCATGCTTAAATGAACTACATCTACAACATTTGAGATGCAAAATTTTCAAGCAAAATTTATATTCAAAAAGCAAGAACAAAGCTTGTAACATTTACAACATTTAAATCACAAACCATGAAAAACACAAAACCCAAAAGGATTCACCATACTCTAGACCTAGGCTCTTGATACCACTTGAAGGAAAAATTTTGTCCTAGCTAAGAACATTTGAACACATATGCAAACTAATAACACTTTAAAGTAGGCATGCATTCAAAAACAATTCTAAAACCCATGACTTTCAAAGCCTAGTGAATGGTGAACCAAGAGACTCTTCAACAATATTAAAGAGAAGGAGGGTTTTTGAGATTCATTACCCTTGAAGCTCATCCTTGTTTACACAAGGGATTCACCCAAGTGGAGGGCCTTCAAGTCACCTCCTAGCTCCTTGAATCTTCCTTGTGATTTTCTTCCTTTTGATTGCTCCTTTTGCTCCTTGAAGATGTAAGGAAAGGATCTCCAAAAGTACCAAAGATTTGGTACCTCTAAGTCTCCACACCAAGGATGTAGTGTGAAGAGAAGATGGATGACTTAGAGAGATTTTGATGCTAGTGAAAACTCTCTCTAAGGGCCGGCCTCTCTATGAGAAAAGGAGAGAAAATGTTTCTCTTCTTTGCCTCAAGAAAACCCTAATGAGGTTATGGCTATAAAGTTGCCTTTATACCACCTCACATGTGAGTGGCACACTTGTAATTAACCCAAGTTGGGCACCACTCACCCTAGGCCGGTTTTGGCTTTGTTTTTGGGTTAATTTCCATTTAGTTTTAGTTGTCACACAACCTAAACTCAATGGGCCTTTTGGACCAAAAACCCTTTTGGGCCCCGAAACCCAAAACCAACTTAAAAGCCCAATACGAACCTTTCGTAAGATTAATTAACTAATTAATTAATCTTGACCATTCTCAATTAAACTATTTAATTGCTTATCCATCTCATTTATGTTTCTTCACTTTCATCCTTACTCGGTGTACGATCCATTAGGTTCCAATTAGCGAGGCAGTGGGCGATTGTTACTCTTAACGATCGATTGCGAATTGAAACTACATTTCAATTCTCCCTTTGATGAAGATTAGTGTTAGCTAATCCTCAGGGCTTCCACAAACCATGAGTGACACCTAGCAGTATGTCATGGCTACCCAAGCTAAGTAGAAGTGGTTGGAGAACCTATCCAGTTACAATTACAATGCAATACAGTCCTTCTCTAATACAATACTATTGATCACATTTTTTAAGTGATAGTTTGTTTCATGTCTACTATCCAATGTGATACTTCTTTATATGATTCATTTGAATATGACTTGGAAACATTCTTCCTAAGTCATATTCGTTTGCTTTGGCCAAAGACTTCCGAATCATATCTCAGAGTATTCTCCTTCCACCATGGAAGGTTAGAGATCCCTTATTGTGCATTCATATGCCTACATGACTAGATAGCTTGACCCCAATAATGCCGTGGACACTCTCGATGGAATGCCTTTGACATGATCAAAGATCAAGGACCTAACCATTAGACATCTATGATGCCTCAGGTCAAAGGACTACTTTGCATATTGCAACTTACGAGTTCTTACATGACATGTATGTTCGAACTCTCTTTTGATCGTCGTTCAGTGTACTCGATTACCTTTCGAGCACCTATGTGTTTGTCCCAGTGTCCAACACTAAATGACTTGAGACTAGTCATACTCACGCTTGAGTTAACATAACACATACTAACCTTAGCGGATTGTCAATGCCCAATTGGCAATCCTATGGCTAGGAACGTTTTAGGAATGAACATAAGAGAAAGGTCTCGTTAATCTAACTTACTTAGATCACTTCTCTCTTAGACTAAATACATTCCTTGGATTCCCTTATTGCTCAAACATATAATCCAATAAATAATGATTAACAACAAGCTTTGCCCTTCATTAAACAATATAATAGTTTAACATAATAAGTATTCCAAAAGCTATTACATCAAATGAGTGGCTTTGTGGGCATACTTCCAACAAAAAGTACCTCCAGAATACATCCGCAAACTTCTGACGGTCACGTTGAACTCGACCTTCGGAGTCCAGCAGCTGATCAAGCTTCCTCTTCATGCCCGCCGAATAATTATTTGCAAGCACATGCAACTCTCTATTCTCACGCTTGAGCTGCCTAATCTCGTGACTAAGGGTTGCCACCTCGGCCATCAATGATTCAACTTGGCGAGATCGAGCGAGTAAGCGTTGGCCCATGTTGGACATAGAGCTCGCACACTGAATGCTGAGAGCCAAGGAGTCTTGGACAGCCAACTCATCGGACCGTCCTGAAAGTAGTTTATTATCTTTAGGGGTAAGAAGGTTCCTAGCTACTACCGTAGCTGTTGTCGCATCCATCATCACGGAGTCTTCAACCGTAAGAGGGCCATTAGAGGATAAGAAGGATGGGCGCCATATATCACTCTGACGCGGCGCGCCTGTATCATTCCCAAGACTCAAGTCTAAGCAAATGTCAGACGGGTAAGCCATTTTCAGAAATGATAAATGAGAAGGGTCGGATAGAGTGAAATTTCAGAAATGCAGCAGAGATGACTTTCACAAGCGGGAAATCTTCAAAGCATGCATTTGGAATGCAATCAATACCTCTATAAAAGGAGAAGCAACACAGCCACCTGTTCAAGGGTCAAAGAGACACCACTCCCCAAATTTCAAAAGCCGGGTTTTCCTGCATAAAATCCGTCAACTCTTTTCAGACGCAATCTCAGCTTTTCAGATATCACATGCAACTTTGTCAAAAGTCTCTGACAAAGTTAAAAACGCGTGAATCCTACTATTCCCATTACAACGCTGTCGCCGACAAGCGTGGGTGACAAGGTCACGTCCACACCACTACCTGTAAGTGGGAAATCCCTATATATGATAACCTTCATCCTCAAAGACAAAGCACACATCCAAAACGCCTGATTTTTCTTCCTTGCCAAGAATGCATCTGCAACCAAACCCCTCAACATACTCAGTTCTCTTCTTCCCGGAAAACACCTCTTCAACCAGGTCGCACCAGAGCAAAAGTATTTCATATCATCAGGGATGAGAGCAAGAGTATCTCATAGCATGCTTTTTCCCCATCCTTTTCTTTGTCCTCCCTCTTCACCGCAGGACAAGGAGAAAGGGAGCGATCAGTCAGCACTTGGACTCGACCTTCCGAGTTGGAACCGATTACCTGGAAGCTTCTTCCCTGATTGCTTGCCTAGCCTCGCTCTCAAGTACTCATCTTCAACTGCTTATGTGCTTCCAGGGAAGATACCACACCTGCCTGAAGAACAGCTGAGGCAGGTGATACATCAAAGCATGTGGACGCAAGCGCAACGTGCTGGTTCGTCCACTGCTTCCGCCAAAGCAAACGTATCTCATATCATCGGGGTCGAAAGCAAAGGTATCTCATATCATGCTTTTCCCCTGTCCTTTCTTTTGCCCTTGCTCTTACCTCAAAGACAAAGGGAAAGAAAGCAATCAGTCCGAACCTGAAATTAAACGTCTGATCTAGGACTGATTGCTCGGAACCTTTACCTGATTGCTTACCTTGAATTGCTCTCGAGTGGTCATCTTCAACTGTTCATGGAGCTGGGTCTCAAGTCACCACCATCGCAGAATATTTGGCATTCTGTTGGCTCTTTGCACTGAAGCTGCCAAGCATGGACGAGTCGTTGAGAAGTGATGCCCTGATGGACCATTCAAATGCAAGGTTTGCGTTCAACTCCTGCATCGGAGGGCAAATACTGCAGGAGCAGATGTCAGACCTGCATGAAAAAAAAAACTAGGGAGAATACCACTTCTGCAAGGAAAACAGATGAAGCAGGTGAAATCGGTACACCGAAACATGTGGAGACAAGCACAACCAATATATGTGTTGGTTCATCTGCTACTTCTCCAAAAGCGAACGTATCTCATATCATCAGGGTCGAAAGCAAAGGTATCTCATATCATGCTTTTCCCTTTTCTTTCCTTTACCCTGGCTCTTACCTGCAAGACAGGGAGAAAGAAAGCGATCAGCCAGAACCGGAAATCAAACGTCCAATCTGAGACTGATTGCTCAGAACCTTTTTCCTGATTGCTTACCTTGCATTGCTCTCGAGTGATCATCTTCAACTGTTGTTGGAGCTGGGTCTCAAGTCGCCGCCATCACAGAATATTTGGCATTCTGTCGACTCTTTGCACTGAAGCTTCCAAGCATGGATGAGTCGCTGAGAAGTGATGCTCTGAAGGACCAGTCAAACGCAAAAGGTTGCGCACCACTTCTGCTATGCAGAAGAAACAAGCAGAAAAGAATGCAGCGTGACAAGTTGTAACAAGTCACTATAGCATGATGCCCTTCCCTGCAGAACTGCACAAGTTGGACGGAGGAATCTAAGTCAAAACCAAGCTCGGAGTCGTTGCTCTAATTGAAGAGCTCGAGAAGCCTCGACAGCCTATCGTTAGCACCATCGCCGAAGAGCAAAGCCTCAGCATGCAACGCCATCAAATCACCAAAAGCAAAAGCATCTCATATCATCAGGGTCTAAAGCGAAAATATCTCATATCATGCTTTCCCCCTGTCTTTTCTTTGTCCTTGTTCTTACCTGCAGGATAATGAGAAGAAGAGCAATCGGGCGGCACATGGAATCAAGCTTCCAGTCATGAACAGACTGCCTGGAACCCCTTCCCTGATTGCCTACCTAGCATTTCTCTTGAGTACTCATCCACATCTGCCTGGAGAACAGACAAGATGAGCGACAATGAAGCATCAATCTTGAAGATTCATCCTCTGACCCTCTTCAATATGAATTGGAAAGATTGAACAAGGAAATAGACCATCACCTTCTTCTCGTGTCTGCTTGCCGGGTGTTCAAATCCTGAAGCCGCTCGTGGTCCCGTTTCCATTCATCAAGATCAAGCCCCCGTCGGCCCTTGAAGAAATCACAAGTCCAATTAAAGATCAAGCGTCAGCCATCCTTGAAACAAATTCAGCTCCAGATGAAAGGAGTAAGTTCAGACCTTTGGAGGAAACCAGAAAACCCTCCAGCCCAGTTCAAGATTAAGCCTGTGGAAAATCAACAATTTGGAGGAAACCAGAAAACCCTCCAGCCCAGTTCAAGATTAAGCCTGTGAAAAATCAACAATTGGAGAAAACCAGAAAATCTTCCAGCCGAATTCAAGAACAAGCCTCAAACGGCACTTGAAAGAACTTGCAGCACAAAATTCAAGATTCAAGCCTCTACGGCCCTTGAGGAAGTTTCCAGTCAAATTCAAGATCAAGCCTCAACGGCCCGTGGATCGACATCTGCATTAAGGGACTTCAAAACGCATCTTCTACACGTGACAAGCATATGTATACGACGCGCCTTGAAGTGGGGGCATTTGTAGACATCGAAATTTCGGTGAAATAAATGTTAACCGATAAATTAAAATTTCAACGCCCACATATCACATAAATTTTACATGTAGTGCGTGACTCAAAGAAAAATCGAAAGAAATCAGAAAAGTCACCAAATAAGACACGTGTCAACAACTGGCAGAAATGATTTATTTCATCTGAATATTATATTCAAAGTTAGGCCTTGAAAAATTCTATAAATACAAGGCTATTTCATCCATTTCAAAGGACCAATTCACATACACATTTTCTCTACTCCCAAATTGGAAGAAAACTCCCTCAAATCCTTGAAAGCTTTGAAACACTAAAAGCTTTCAAGCACCAAACCTCCCAAACTCCCAAGAATTCCGAAGGATCGAGAAAGCTCTCTTCGTTCTTCGTAAAATCCACCTTCAAGATCAAGCCCCAACGGCCCTTGAAGAACTTCCATCAATTCAAGATCAAGCCCCGACGGCCCTTGAAGAAAGTGTTCATCGTTCATCACTCGTTCATCCTAAGATCAAGCCCCGACGGCCCTTTGGATCAACAGCATCAACAAATCCACATCCTCGTTCATCCTAAGCTCAAGCCCCGACGGCCCTTTGGATCAACAACCTATTCACAAATCTATACCTTACGAAGATAGAATCAGAGGATCAAATTGTAAAAGAGATTGTAACCCCAAAATTAATACAAAATATTATTTTGTACACGTTATTCTTGTCTCGTTCGTTTCAGGAATTTTCCGTGTTTACAGTGACAGTTTGGTATCAGAGCCAATCCCTGGCCGAAAGTGTGCCGACGAGGACATCGGGCCCCTAAGGGGGTGGATTGTTAGATCCACATCACCCAAAGGAGTGGATCCTCTATGCCTTATATATACATGCACACCTCCTTTAGCACGAGGCTTTTTGGGAGCTCACTGGCTTTGGGTTCTGTAGGAACTCCCAAGATGGGTGACCCACTGGGAAGTTCTGCTTGCGTGAGTTCCCAGAAACAAAACCGTGAGGGCGTGGTCGGGGCCCAAAGCGGACAATATCATGCTACGGCGGAGTCGAGCCCAGGTCGGGATGTGACACCCCCAGTAATCCGATGCTTGAAAATAATTCTATAGCTCATGGGAAAATAACGGGAAATAGAAACCTTCCATTCACTTGGGTATCGCTTCCTTCTCTGTCAGAAATAAGGGCAAGCATTAATTCATTTTCTGCTTATCAATCCTTATTGGCAATTGAAAATGCCTATTCTGTCTCGAGAGACTGGTACCTCTAAGCTTGTTTGATGATCATTTCATATTTCAGTTTTTTGGTTTGGAAAACTAAAAATTGAAGTGTTTCGGTAAGTACTTCCAGCTTTCAGCTTTTATAAAAATGAAAACTGAAAATAATTACCAAACAAGATTTTAATTTTTCAGAAAAGTGAAATAAAAACTAAAATCTAAATGATTATCAAACGACCCTTAGTTAGAAAGTCAAGAAAGAAATATCTATTTTTCATCCCCTACAAAGACGTGAGAAATTAGTTCCTATAAATTTCTTTCTAGGAGTGTGCACGGTGTGATTTGGTTTGGTTCCACCCTCAAAAGAAAAAAACACCAGAACCGGAACTGGAAAATATCAACGGTTCGGTTCGGTACGGTTCTGCTTGAATTTTTACTACTAAAACCATAAGGTTCGGTTTACGGCCATTCCGGTTCGGCTCATGCCGGTTTATGGTTCCGAATACCTTAGATGCATGCATTCAAATACTTCTAAAATGGTTATACAAAGTTACAAACAAAACAAATCATTTTCAAATACAAATATTTTTGGCACTTTGGCAGCAAGCAAACAAAAAAACAAATTCAACAGAACAAAAAACAAAACTCAAATTCAAAAGATAAAAAAATAACACCATACATAGCAACATTATTGTACTAATTCACCTATAGAGAATGTAATTTGAATAAAATTTGCTCCTCTCTAATTTGAATAACATTACCGTACTAATTCACCCTAGGTAAGTATGCACCATAAGCAAATCAACTTTTCCAAAAAGGTGAAGGGTTAATCCTCCTATTTTAATGTTCATCATTCTGGTGGCCATCCCAGTTTCTAGCCATTGCTCCCTTCTCTAATCAGAATCCTCAAAGCACACAAGTCTCATGAAAATAAACAAGAATAAAAATATGAGAAAACTAACAAAAAGGACTTCAAATGTTTGCATTTTAATAAAAAAAAAAACTATCTACTAACTTTATTAATGATAAGGACAAAGAATAAAAAATAAAAAATAAAAAACATTTAAAACACAACTTGTTAGGCGCGCATCCCCTACTCCCCCCTTTTCCACACTCTTTTTTCTCCCGTTGTCAGCTATCATTAAGAGATTTTTTTTTTGGAGTTTTAACGAAACACTCCCGGTACTGTTCACTTTTAACGAAAAATCACATTTTTACCTTTACCTGACACTATTCACTATACCTTTAAAAAGGGTTTTTCGTTAAAAGAAAGTTTTTTTGGAATTTTCATTAGTTTTCCTTTTTTTTTCTTACAATAAGAAAAAGACTACAAATTGAATTACATTTCTCAATTTTATTTTTGTGTTGTTGGTTCCCAATAGTAGTCAAGATGACGAGAGATTATTCAATGTGCCTAGAACACGGGGTGATACACAACGTGTCTCTATACAAGTGGTGAGATTCTTGTGTTAAAAAATTAATAACATAAAAAATAAAATTCCCACCACTTACATAATAACACGTGGTGTACCACTTGTGTTATGAGCACAAAGAAAAATTTCTCTAAGATGACATCCAAACTAAAGAAATTGGATGGAGAGCTACATTTAATTATTGTAGGTATGTAAAAATGTGAGGGAATTTTAATTTGGTAATTGAAAACAACTTAAATATAATTACTGAGAACATAATCTTCCCAAGGTTTTGATCTAAAGGATCACTTCTAGGTTTATTGTTTTCGGCGCAATGGGTGCTTTTATAGGACCAAAAAGGGTCTAAGTTCCAAACCTTATGAAATTGAACCCAGAATTAGGCACTATGTATAAAACTTGACCAATAAGTAGACACTATTTATGAAACTGGACCAATAAGTACACTATTTATGAAACTGGACCAATAAGTAACACTATTTATGAAACAAAACCAAGAATTAGGCACTATTCTAAAACTAAACCAATAGGTGAAAACTATTTATGAAACTGGACTATATACTATTTATGAAACTGGACCAAGAGCTAGGCACTATTATTGAAAGTGGACCAATAACTAGGCACTATTTATGAAACCGGACGAAGAAAGATATACTATTTATGAAACTGTGGACACTATTATTGAGACCAATAATAACTAGGCACTATTTAGGAAACCGGACCAAGAAAGAGACATTATTTATGAAATTGTACCGATACTGTACATTATTTATGAAACTGAACCCAATAACTAGGCACTATTTATGAAACATGACCAAGAACTAGACACCATTTATGAAATTGGACCAATAAATAGTGTAGTACTGTTCATTTTCATAAATAGCATTCAGTTTCATAAAAAGTGTTCAATTTCATAAATAGTATATATGATGGACGGGTTCCGCGCCTTGGCTCTTTTTTTTTTAAATTTTTTTATATTAAAATTGTGTCATTTTCATTAAAGTTTACGTTCTTTTGCCCTTTTTATTAAAATTTAAAGGTATTTTTTATTAATATTTAATTATTTTTCATTAAATAAAATTATAGTATTGATAGGAGCATATTTATGCGACTTAGTTAGCTTGTTTTCGTGCATTTACGTTCTTAGTTCTTAGTTAAATTAGTATTTTGAGCTATTTTCGTGTGTTTGTAGGTTCTACGTGTCAAAGTGGCAAGAAAGTGCTATTTGGAGCATTTTGGAGCATTTTTTGGCCAAGAAGGGATAGCTTACTTATGGAGCAAGGTGGATGGACGAATTTGAAGATCAAAAGACGCTAGGAATCAGCTAAAGAGATGGAGAAAATAAAGTCAAGATAAGAAGATAAGAAGTTAGCAAGAAATATGGAACATTATCTCAAACATTATCCATAACCTTATCTTATCTTATCCAAACTACCTTATCTTATCCTAACCTTATCCTAATCCTATTCTACCTTAAAACCAGCTACAAAGAGGACTCCTAATTACATTTAAACACCTAGAAATCAAATTTCTAGAAGCCTCATCCTATTCCTACAAAGGTGCAGCACATATCATCTTCTAGAAGCCCAAATACCTGCTGTAAGACCCATTCCTTATCCCTCCTGGAATCTACTCGAATTTAACCTTGTTCTTTGTGGACTTGGAGTCCTAAATCCTTCTCCAAAACAACCTGGGGTCGTGCCTCTTCTCAGCCCTATAAATACATCATATTGCTGCACAAATTAGACCACCCACCCACCATCCTTCACCACAATTCGACCATCACCCATCCAAACCACCTTCATACATCCATAAACACTACTAGCCACCTGTGCCGCAGCCTAGCAAGGAGGAAGAAGAAGAGGATCAGCCTTGGATCGTGTTTGCACTAAATCTGGATTGCTGGGCGTTCTTAGGTGTATTCTACCTTATGTTTTTTATGTTTAATTTATTTTTCCTTTGTCTTGCAGTAATTATGAGAGGCTAAACTCGTTTTTAGCTAGAGGCTACTTTGAAACCATGATTTTATGTGCGTTATGAGTTGATAAATTTCAGTTACAGATTCTTGAATTATGAATGCAATTGGCTTAACTGTTTAAATTAGAACTTATTTGTGTTTGTTGATTGAGGGTGCACACTTAATTTGCATGCATAAATCTGATGCTAGAATATAAGTAAGTTTCACATAATCGTTACAAACTTATGTTCACAAGTAGTAAAGGTTGCTGGTACGATCGTGTTAAGTCCAATTCTTGGCGTGAGTAACATGATGTCATAGTTATGAATGTCTCGTCAATGCTTATGATTCTCATTGAACGTAATGATCTCTGATTGTGTCTCTATTATGATGTCATGTAGGGAAATTGATGAGAATAATTTGGTCGTAGATGCGTTGTCCGTCCAATTCAATGAAATTAGGAGAATCTGAGGGTTAATTAGTGATTGACACGGTTAATCTGGGGCATTGTCATTCATGATTCAATGAAAACGTAACTGGAAGTCGAGTCATATGCATATAAATCATGTGTGGATAAGGAAACCTCTAGCTAGTCCACCATCCATCCCAAGAACCCAATTTCGTTCAAATCTGTCTAGTTTTAAGTTTCTGTTTGTTTTAGCTTAATTTCACTCTAAAACCAATCCCCCTTCACTTGTTTGAGTCAAATTAGTTAGAATCTATCTATTTGTGTGTTTTTGTGTGTTTTGAGTCAAGTTCAATTTAATTTTCGTCCAAACTAAGTCCTAGGTTCTTTTTTGAGTTTTTAAGTTGTTTTTAAGCAGTTTGGAGTGTCTAGAATATGTTTTGAGTTATACCAGTCTAGTTAGAGTCTTTTGAGTTTTGTTTTCTCTATTTGAGTCTAGTTAAGTGTTTTTAAGGTTTTTTTCATAAATTTGAGTCAGTTTACATTAGGTTAGCAAGCCCTCCTAATCCCCGGCCAAGAACGATCCCTACTTGCATTAAATACTACAATTGATAAAAAGAGGGTTTAATTTGTGTGCTTAACTATAATCACATCAAATTTTTGGCGCCGTTGCCAGGGATTAGCAACTTTGCTAATCCCCCGTTGTTTCCCCTTTGTTTCTTTTCGTGTCTTTTGTTTTTAGTTTCTGTTTTATTTTGTTTGTTTTACTTTTGATATCTGATTTAGTTTCTTTCTTTGATTTCAGGTACTAGAGAAGTAAGACATGGCAATTGCTAATATTCAAGCTCAAATAGCGAATCTTACTTCTCAATTGTCACAGCACATCGAAAGGACCCCAATGCAAAGTGTCCCTACATTTGGTGCGTCCTATATGCAAGGATATCCAGTTAATCAAATAAGTTGGGAGAGTGTCAATACATGGGGTTATCAAGATCATAATCAATCAAGGAACAACTCGTTTTCCAACACGTACAATTCAGATTTGAGTGATCATTCAAACTCTATGTGGTGGGAACCTCAACAAGTTCAACACGAAGCATATTGGCAGCCATATGAGGAGTTCTATTCTAGCCTTATGCAGCCTCTCCCGCAACAAATCCAACCAAACTCAGGTTCGTCAATAGATTATGATCAAATTCTTGATGTACTAACTTCTTTGACGCAGGGCTCACAAAATCAAGCCAAGGAGGCTCCACAAGAAGGATATTGGCAGCCATATGAGGAGTTCTATTCAATACCTATGCAACCACCACAACCTTCCCTGCAACAATTCCAAACAAATTCAGGTTCGTCAATAAATTATGATGAAATTCTTGATGTACTAACCTCTATGGGGCAGGGATTACAAAATCAAGTCAAGGAATTGGGCGAATTAAAGAGTCAAATGGGAGAGATCGCAGAATTCATGAGACAAATTCAAGAACAAAGTGAACTCTCCAACTCCATTATTGAAATTTCAGCGCAAGATTTTGAAATCGCTCAAACTATCACCTTGGAAAGTGGCATGGAGGTTGGAGATGAACCCAAAACGTCCAAACCAAGCCCATACATGGATGAAAAGTTGTTGTTCGAGGAAGAGGAGGATGACAAGGCCACGGCAAGCTTGGAAGAAGCCTTGCCGCAGCCTACCCTTGGCCAACCACCCTTGCAGCAGCCCCCTATGAGCCCTACGCCATCCCATTCAAGTAAGGTTGTACCAAATTCAATTCTTTCTGACCCTATTCCACCAAATGTCCCTATTCCTTCCTGGTTCATGCAATCCAAAGAAGAAGAGGGTGAGGAAGGCATCTTCGAAACCTTTCCAAACATTCAAGAGAAAGAAGTGGCTGGGGAATGTCTAGAATTCATCAAAGAGGATGTACTTGAGACAACAATTCCCAATGAAGTTGGATTTTATGACACGGGACAAGTCACAACTCTCAAAACACCCAATTTGGCCGAATGTACCATCCCTGGAACCTTTGAAGTGGTGTTTGTCCTTGAGTTCTTGTTGGAGTACAAAGGTAAGCCACCTCCCCGAATTTCAAATTCGTTTTATGCTAACATGTTGTTAATGATTCAGGCATCCACTCTTGAGTTTAGACCATTACCGGATCATTTCAAGTATCACCGTCCATTCAAAGATCAATTCCATGCCGTGGGACCTAGGGGAGTTTAAATGGAAGTATCGTCCAGCTGGAAGACGTTAAAGCAAGCGCTTCTTAGGAGGCAACCCATGCATTCGAATAAAGAAGACCTAGGAACAACCGGCTCAAACCCATATTTGCGTTCCTAACTCTACTCCTTATTGCATTTACTTTGCCCTATTAGTGTCATGTTAGTTAGTGTGTTTGCTGTTTGCTTTGTGTGAGTTTTTGTTTGAAACATTGAGGACAATGTTTGGTTTAAGTGTGGGGGTAAACAAGTTGTTTTTGCATGATTTTCGTGGGATTTTATCACCTATCACTTCAAATGTTGTTTTTCTCTGTTTTTAAGTGTTTTTAGTGTGTTTTGAAGCATTTTAGTGTGTTTTGAAGTAAAAATCCGAAAATTTGATAAAAATTTGAAAAATTGTTTTGAAAAACCCAAAAAGAGTTGTTTTTTTTTGTGTTTGTTTGTGTCTTAGGGTACCTTCCAACACAATGATGAGGATTTGGTTTTTAATTGCATGGCTGTTAAAGAGAGTTACAAATATGGATGGAAGTATGATTTGCTCTCTTGTTTATGCTTGATTGTGGTTATAATTCATGAATTCATGTCTAATCAAAAAGGAAAAAATCAGTTTTTGTAACATGCTTGAAGGAAGAAACTCAAACTAACGCTACAACCCTGAGAGACTTGAACCTAAAACGTGGTTTGGAGAGTTATTGAATCTGTGCTTTATTGTATTCTAAAGTCGTTGCATGATCTCATTACTCTTTGCTTGGTTGCTACTTAGAAGGCGTTTCATCATTTAGTTCCAAATACTAGAACTCATATCCGTTTCATTCAAAGTATGAAATTGAATTGCATTACACATATAACATGATGAAGTTGTGTAGTGAACTAGTGCCAAACAGCCATATCACCTGTGCATTTGTGTTGTAGGATTAACCTTGTTGAGCCTTGTTTAGCCATTTTCTTTGTTTACCCACATGTTCCCTACCTAGCCTAGTTTAGGACCATCCTTACCCTTGTTCTTAAGGCGTAGTGAAGCATGACCTAGAGTGAATTCCCTTTGTTCGTTATTAGGCAGCAAACAAGTGTGGGGGAAGGGTTACAAAGTATATGAGTGTGCCTAGAAAAACAAAGGGCACGGGTTGTTTGAAAAAAAAAAAAAAAAAAAAAAAAAAAAAAAAAAAAAAAAAAAAAAGAGAAAAATCGTGAGAAAAAGAAAAGAAAAAGAAAAGTGTGAAAAATGTTCAAAATAAGTGAGAGTGAGCTCACAAGTGTTGCTTGTTGAAGAAAGGGTCCAAAAAGTTGAAATCGGCCCTAAGTGTTGCATGAATCTTCCCTTGTGTTTAAAAGTTGATTTTTGCATTCAAAAGTGAATTCTAAGTGTCAATTTCATTACTTTGCTTGCTATTGCTTTAAGAACTTTTGTTTATCCTTACCTTTCTTTGTTAGCCAATACCCCTAGCTGAAGGAAAAATTTTGTCCTAGCTAAGAACATGTGAGAACATTTGAATACATATGCAAACTAATAACACTTTAAAGTAGGCATGCATTCAAAAACAATTCTAAAACCCATGACTTTCAAAGCCTAGTGAATGGTGAACCATAAGACTCTTTAACAACATTAAAGAGAAGGAAGGTTTTGAGATTCATTACCCTTGAAGCTCATCCTTGTTTACACAAGGGATTCACCCAAGTGGAGGGCCTTCAAGTCACCTCCTAGCTCCTTGAATCTTCCTTGTGATTTTCTTCCTTTTGAATGCTCCTCTTGCTCCTTGAAGATGTAAGGAAAGGATCTCCAAGAACACTAAAGATTTAGTGTCTCTAAGTCACCACACCAAGGATGTGGTGTGAAGAGAAGATGGATGACTTAGAGAGATTTTGATGCTAGTAAAACTCTCCCTAAGTGGCCGGCCTCTAGATGAGAAAAGGAGAGAAAATGTTTCTCTTATTTCCCTCAAGAAAACCCTAATGAGGTTATGGCTATAAAGTTGCCTTTATACCACCTCACATGTGAGTGGCACACTTGCAATTAACCCAAGTTGGGTACCACTCACCCTAGGCCGGTTTTGACTTTGTTTTTGGGTTAATTTCCATTTAGTTTTAGTTGTCACACAACCTAAACTCAATGGGCCTTGTGGACCAAAAACCCTTTTGGGCCCCGAAACCCAAAATCAACTTAAAAGCCCAATACGAACCTTTTGTAAGATTAATTAACTAATTAATTAATCTTGACCATTCTCAATCAAACTATTTAATTGCTTATCCATCTCATTTATATTTCTTCACTTTCATCCTTACTCGGTGTACGATCCATTAGGTTCCAATTAGCGAGGCAGTGGGCGATTGTTACTCTTAACGATCGATTGCGAATTGAAACTACATTTCAATTCTCCCTTTGATGAAGATTAGTGTTAGCTAATCCTCAGGGCTTCCACAAACCATGAGTGACACCTAGCAGTATGTCATGGCTACCCAAGCTAAGTAGAAGTGGTTGGAGAACCTATCCAGTTACAATTACAATGCAATACGGTCCTTCTCTAATACAATACTCTTGATCACATTGTTTAAGTGATAGTTTATTTCATGTCTACTATCCAATGTGATACTTCTCTATATGATTCATTTGAATATGACTTGAAACATATTTCCTAAGTCATATTCGTATGCTTTGGCCAAAGACTCCTGAATCATATCTCAGAGTATTCTCCTTCCACCATGGAAGGTTAGAGATCCCTTGTTGTGCACTCATATGCCTACATGACTAGATAGCTTGACCCCAACAATGCCGTGGACACTCTCGATGGAATGCCTTTGACATGATCAAAGATCAAGGACCTAACCATTAGACATCTATGATGCCTCAGGTCAAAGGACTACTTTGCATATTGCAACTTACGAGTTCTTACATGACATGTATGTTCGAACTCTCTTTTGATCGTTGTTCAGTGTACTCGATTACCTTTCGAGCACCTATGTGTTTGTCTCAGTGTCCAACACTAAATGACTTGAGACTAGTCATACTCACGCTTGAGTTAACATAACACATACTAACCTTAGCGGATTGTCAATGCCCAATTGGCAATCCTATGGCTAGGAACGTTTTAGGAATGAACATAAGAGAAAGGTCTCGTTAATCTAACTTACTTAGATCACTTCTCTCTTAGACTAAATACATTCCTTGGATTCCCTTATTGCTTAAACATATAATCCAATAAATAATGATTAACAATAAGCTTTGCCCTTCATTAAACAATATAATAGTTTAACACAATAAGTATTCCAAAAGCTATTACATCAAATGAGTGGCTTTGTGGGCATACTTCCAACACTAGCCCCGTTACAACCCTATACTTCTATCTTGAGTGTTATGTGTTTCAATAATGTGGAGTTTGGGATTGGTATGAGCATATGGTATCCCTGGTTCTCGCGTCTAAGTAGTGGCATTCCATTCATGAGATCATATTTATACATGTTTAATAACTCCAGAAATTGCCTTCTTTGCTATAGACATATGTGAGTGCTCGTCTACATGTTTACATCAATCTTCTAACATATACCTAGTATAGGGTGTGTAGTCAGAAAATCGGTGTGAAAATAGAGTGTATCTTGTGAAGAATTGAGGGAATTCTCTAAGGCATGTTACTACATTCAAAATATTGTTTTAATCGATTGAATTGAACTAGTGAGTGATGACTATGGTTAAGTATGTGCTCGAGAATATGGATGACTAAAATCTATGGGAGTGGTGATCTTTAATATGTTATGTACCATTGGAAATCCCTGAGGCGAACGTTGGAAGGTTTAGGTTATGTTTTGTGTTTGTTGTTTTGTTTGTTTCGTTTTGCTCTAGGACTAGCAAAAGCTAAGTGTGGGGGAATTTGATAGGAGCATATTTATGCGACTTAGTTAGCTTGTTTTCGTGCATTTACGTTCTTAGTTCTTAGTTAAATTAGTATTTTGAGGTATTTTCGTGTGTTTGTAGGTTCTACGTGTCAAAGTGGAAAGAAAGTGCTATTTTGAGCATTTTGGAGCATTTTGGAGCATTTTGGAGCATTTTTGGGCCAAGAATGGATAGCTTACTTATGGAGCAAGGTGGATGGACAAATTTGAAGATCAAAAGAGGCTAGGAATCAGCTAAAGAGATGGAGAAAATAAAGTCAAGATAAGAAGATAAGAAGTTAGCAAGAAATATGGAACATTATCTCAAACATTATCCATAACCTTATCTTATCTTATCCAAACTACCTTATCTTATCCTAACCTTATCCTAATCCTATTCTACCTTAAAACCAGCTACAAAGAGGACTCCTAATTACATTTAAACACCTAGAAATCAGATTTCTAGAAGCCTCATCCTATTCCTACAAAGGTGCAGCACATATCATCTTCTAAAAGCCCAAATACCTGATGTAAGACCCATTCCTTATCCCTCCTGGAATCTTCTCGAATTTAACCTTGTTCTTTGTGGACTTGGAGTCCTAAATCCTTCTCCAAAATAACCTGGGGTCGTGCCTCTTCTCAGCCCTATAAATACATCATATTGCTGCACAAATTAGACCACCCACCCACCATCCTTCACCACAATTCGACCATCACCCATCCAAACCACCTTCATACATCCATAAACACTACCAGCCACCTGTGCCGCAGCCTAGCAAGGAGGAAGAAGAAGAGGATCAGCCTTGGATCATGTTTGCACTCAATCTGGATTGCTGGGCGTTCTTAGGTGTATTCTACCTTATGTTTTTTATGTTTAATTTATTTTTCCTTTGTCTTGCTGTAATTATGAGAGGCTAAACTTGTTTTTAGCTAGAGGCTACTTTGAAACCATGATTTTATGTGCGTTATGAGTTGATAAATTTCAGTTACAGATTCTTGAATTATGAATGCAATTTGCTTAACTATTTAAATTAGAACTTATTTGTGTTTGTTGATTGAGGGTGCACACTTAATTTGCATGCATAAATCTGATGCTAGAATATAAGTAAGTTTCACATAATCGTTACAAACTTATGTTCACAAGTAGTAAAGGTTGCTGGTACGATCGTGTTAAGTCCAATTCTTGGCGTGAGTAACATGATGTCATAGTTATGAATGCCTCGTCAATTCTTATGATTCTCATTGAACGTAATGATCTCTGATTGTGTCTCTATTATGATGTCATGCAGGGAAATTGATGAGAATAATTTGGTTGTAGATGTGTTGTCCGTCCAATTCAATGAAATTAGGAGAATCTGAGGGTTAATTAGTGATTGACACGGTTAATCTGGGGCATTGTCATTCATGATTCAATGAAAACGTAACTGGAAGTCGAGTCATATGCATATAAATCATGTGTGGATAAGGAAACCTCTAGCTAGTCCACCATCCATCCCAAGAACCCAATTTCGTTCAAATCTGTCTAGTTTTAAGTTTCTATTTGTTTTAGCTTAATTTCACTCTAAAACCATTCCCCCTTCACATGTTTGAGTCAAATTAGTTAGAATCTGTCCATTTGTGTGCTTTTGTGTGTTTTGAGTCAAGTTCAATTTAATTTTCGTCCAAACTAAGTCCTAGGTTCTGTTTTGAGTTTTTAAGTTGTTTTTAAGCAGTTTTGAGTGTCTAGAATCTGTTTTGAGTTATACTACAGTTAGAGTCTTTTGAGTTTTGTTTTCTCTATTTGAGTCTAGTTAAGTGTTTTTAAGGTTGTTTTCATAAATTTGAGTCAGTTTACATTAGGTTAGCAAGCCCTCCTAATCCCCGGCCAAGAACGATCCCTACTTGCATTAAATACTACAATTGATAAAAAGAGGGTTTAATTTGTGTGCTTAACTATAATCACATCAAGTATGGTTTTTGTTACAATAAACTTAGCCCAAGCTCTTTTCATGAAAGCTTCCTAAAAATAATCCAAGGATGAGGCCTCACTAGGTGAAAGTGAAATGGAACCGAATTGAGAAGTGAAGCATAATTGAGAAATGCACCTATGCAATCGCACTAAGTGAAAACAGTCTGGTTTTGACTACTCATCTGATGACACATGTATATAACTAATAAATTTAAATAATTATTTATATTCATAGTTCGATTCGATTCTAAGCGGTTCTACTAAGGTGAAAACCAGATCCAGAACTAGTATGAACGGTTCGGTCCAATTCTTGAACCTAAGTTGACTTTTTTTTGTATGGTTTTTTGCAATTTGAATCGGTTTCTCGGTTCCACGGTTTTTATGGCCACCGCTATCCTTTCCACATAATTTAATTGGTTAGGGTCCGCAAGTAGCTGTGAACTTGAATGGCGTCTAAAGGCTTGCATTTCATTTGTAACACTATTTTCATGTTATAATTTTGATAGATATGATTCATGTGGATTTATGTAAAAAAGTGCCACCAAAAAGAAAAAAACAAAATTCCCATTCGTTTACGGAAAAATCCCAAAATATGTTTAGAAACAAAAATTGAACGCCAGCAAACTCACAGGTGAAATAACAGAATTACTTCAGCAGTTCAAAAGGAGAATGTGCATAATAATGTAAGTGAAACTCTGTTTCTCAAACATCCTACAGATGCGGTTTGCACCACAACGTCGGTAAATTGAACATTTTAACGTACAAGAAATACTACAGCAGCCCAAGTTGGCTAATGAAAATCCATCAATCTTATCTCATTAACCCTTTTCTGTTGATGTTCTTCTAGTAGGGTTTCAGAATACTAACACATTATTTCATCGGCTTCTTAATCTGCATCCATTTCTTCCAATGCTGCTTTAGCCGCAGCCTTTGCTTCCTCTAGAAGCTCATCCGGAACCTGAATAACCAATAACAAAATCATCAATCTGCAGTATGGCAACACAGCCTTTCAAATATAACTACCAAAAAGGGAACACAACCAACAAAAACAACGAAGGCAAAAAAAATTATAATAGTATGAAGTAGCTAACAGAAACAGAGAACAACAACAAAAACAAAGTCTTTTCCCACTAAGTGGGGTCGACTGTATGAATCCCTAGAACGCCATTGCACTCGGTTCTATGCCACATCTTCCGTTAGATCCAAGTACTCTTAAGTCTTTTCTTAAGAGTCTCTTCCCAAACCTTCCTAGGCCTTCCTCTATCCCTTCGGTCCTGAACTTCTGTCCCGTAATTGCATCTTCTAACCGGAGCATCAGTAGGCCTTCGTTTAAATGCATCAGAACCTTCCGTGCTAAATCATCAAATTTGAATAAAAGAAAAATGTGGAGGTATATAGCGCAGAACTTCGGTGAATCAGTAAGCACTTCTAGCTAGGAATCACACACAACTCAAACACCAAACTCTAAATCCTCTACTGGTTGAGATGACTTGCATTTTAACGGGGAAATAGACTAAAAACAGCAACTAAGCCTTCACACGAGAAGCACCACTTTTTTCTTACCACCAAACAGAGGTACATGGGTCCCACCAATGTCGGTCCTAACTACCTTCATTTGAAAGGTGGCCGGCAAGGTGGTCAATAAATGTAGTACAAATAGCAGCACTCAAAAAAGGATTGTATTCAAATCAATGTTTTAAAAGGTGAAGGCGTAGGCGAGATGTTTCATGAATAGCCCCGGCTATGTGAAAGCCTTGAGGCGTGAGGTGAAGCCTCATGGGACCTAAATTTTATAATATATAGGTACATATATTAGAGATATAAAATATAATACTTTTTAAAACAAACATCCTTTGTCATTCGAAAGTGCACAAGTCATAAACAAGTTTAACTCAAAAACATTATTAAAAAATAAAAAATCATTCATCCAAATATGTTCCACATACATCGAAATAAAAACAAACAAAAAAACAAAAAACAAAATGACAACGAACAGTCTCTTTCCCTCGTTAATATCCACTAATTTTACAATACTAATATGGTCCACATGCAGCACTCTCTTTCCCATGGTACACTCTCCCTCACTCTCACTTTCCCTCTTCACTGAGTGGTGGCGGTGCTGCTCAGTTGGTGGTATCGTGAGAAGAAGAGAAGGGAGGGTTTCAGCAATTCACAGAGAAGAAGAAGAAGAACACGAGGCTGTCGAGGACTCGAGTGTCGAACAAAGAAGACTGAGAAGAAGTTTTATAAAATAAAATAAAAACGCCCAGTTCGCCCTAAGGCCCACCTTGATCATGTCTAGGCGAGTTTTTGCCTACTCCCACTGACAAGAGGCGTTTTCACCCCCGCCCCACCTCCAAAGCTGCTTAGGCATGCCTTGGGGTTTTTTAAAACATTGATTCAAATAGAGTCTTAGATCATAATGAAAATCTTTTGCATAAATAAATCAAGATGGAAATTGATCATACAAATAAAGAGAATCAGCTCAGGCTCCAAAAATGTTCTCAATTTTTGTTCCAAACGTTAGCATTTGTGAGACCCGCAATTGAAATGTACAATTCTACATCATCCAACTGAGATATAGGTTATTGGTCATGGAGTCATGGGCCACTCAACTGATCGGTGGATCCTTAAGAACAGCTATGGACTCATGCTTAGAATTCACAAAGAATGGTGTGTAACAAACAATTAAAAGGAAAATAGAAAATGAAACAAAAAAGAATTAAAACAAAATAACTTCTGAAAACACAAAATGTCAAAAGGATGGTATGAGAAGCAAATGTGGCAAATAAAAATAAAAGCCATGTCGTAAATTAGTTTGAAATTTGCAGGTGTCTTGAACTCGGAAAGAAATTCAGATACCTTCTGATGCAGACGGTTTGATTCATCACAGACCCAGCTCATTTCTAACTCAAATTCCTTGTCCTTTGCCTCATCATGAATTCCATAAATGCTGTTGTGCATCATTGAATATTAAGTCAGTAGAAAGTTCAGATTGAGCATCACTAGAGATGTATAAATACATGAATGCTACAATATTTGTTATGAAATGTGGGGGTGATATAACATGAGCGAGTTTACTATTAGATCACTTTTTACAACAAGCACATTAGTTCAGGATATAAATCAGGGCTAACTCATGAAGCAATTGAAAAAACCAAGTGTCTGAAACAAAAAAACAAATGACCCATTAAAATAAATATATGATCAAAGAAATACCAACTAATATTCATAACAATT